>CM076583.1:994421894-994848344 GCA_034641835.2 Pinus albicaulis
GGAGGATGAATCAGACTCTACAACAGAAGAAGACTCATAAGATGAAGAGCCACAAAATCCAGCTTTGAGAAGATCAGTTCGAGAAAGAAGGCAACTAGAAAGGTATAGTCCATCTGCTTTCTGTTCAGGTTTTGCCTTAACTATAACTGATGATGAACCCAGAACTGTCAGGGAGGCAGTAGATTCAGAGGATGGAAAACTCTGGAAGGAGGCCATGGTTGATGAAATGGCATCCTTGCACAAAAACGATGCATGGGATCTGGAGGAGTTGCCGGCTGGAAGAAAGCCCATTGGGAGGAAATGGGTGTTTAAGAAGAAGATGAATGTAGAAGGCAAGGTGGAGAAATACAAAGCTCGGTTGGTAGTGAAAGGTTATTCCCAGGTCCCGGGAATTGATTTTGGTGATATTTTTTCTCCTGTTGCCAAGGTTACTTCTATTAGATTACTTTTATCTGTTGCTGCTGCATTTGATTTTGAGATAGAACAGATGGATGTGAAGACAACTTTTCTTCACGGGGATCTAGAAGAGGAGATCTACATGAAGCAACTTGAAGGCTTTATGGTGAAGGGTAAGAAAGAACTGGTATGTAGGTTGAAGAAGTCTCTGTATGGGTTAAAACAGTCACCAAGGATGTGGTATCAGAAATTTGATACCTATATACGGGGACTTGGCTTCACCAGAAGCAAGGAAGATCATTGTGTTTATTTTAAATTAATTGGTGATTGTGTTATATATCTGGTCTTGTATGTGGATGATATGTTGTTGATTGGAAATGACAAAGAAATTATCCAAGATTTGAAGACCCAACTATTCTCCAAATTCGACATGAAGGATCTGGGTGCTACAAACTATATTTTGGGCATGGCAATTAAGAGAGATCGAGAAAAGAGGAAGCTCTGGTTAAACCAGAGGAAGTATGTCGAGACTATATTGCAGAGGTTCAATATGCAGGATAGTAAACCGGTGAATGTTCCTATTGCTGTAGGTGTAAAGCTGTCTGTTGAACAGTGTCCCAAGACACAAGAAGAAGAGGAGTATATGTCACATGTTCCATATACAAGTGCAGTGGGTAACCTAATGTATGCAATGGTCTGTACTAGACCAGACATTGCACATGCAGTGGGAGTATTGAGCAGGTTTATGTCAAACCCAGGGAAGGAGCATTGGACAGTAGTGAAGCGGGTTTTCAGATATTTACGTGGCACTAGTGATTATGGCTTGTGCTACCAGAGAAGACCAGGATTGGAAAGAATGTTGGACATTCATGGTTTTGTTGATGCAGACTGGGCTGGAGATCTGGACCAAAGAAGATCTACAAGTGGGTATGTGTTTAGCCTATTTGGAGGCGCAGTCAGTTGGATGAGTAAAAGACAGTCTGTAGTGGCTCTTTCAACTACAGAGGCAGAATATATAGTAGCCACTCATGCAATCAAGGAAGAAATTTGGTTCCAGAGATTGTGTTCAAGTATGGGGTTGGTACAGCAAGCTATAAGGATAGACTGTGATAGCAAAAGTGCAATTTTCTTGGCTAAGAACCCTGCTTATCATTCAAAGACAAAGCACATTGATGTTCAATATCATTTTGTTAGAGATATGGTTAAGGCTAAAAGGGTGTTGCTGGTAAAGGTGGACACTTTGAAGAATGTTGCAGATGCATTGACGAAGTCTGTGAGCACTCAGAAGTTCTCTTGGTGTAGAGAAACAATGGGTGTTGAATAATTGGGCCAATGACTAAGCTCTCCTGTGGCCCCCTGTGGAAAGAAAACAACAAGTGGGAGAATGTTGGGTATGTGTTATATTATTTCCACCACTAAGCACTCGCGAGGGGGTAAGAGGGGGGGCAATAGCCCCCCCTTTGCGCTGGGTGTAATGGGGGGGTCACAGGGGGGGCGGTAGCCCCCCCTTTCGAGGTCCGGGGCAGCACCCCGGCGAAAATTTTGGTTCCTTAATTTCCGCTGGGTAGTCTGTGTCCATGGTTTTGTGCATGGTTTTGCACATGGTTTTGGGGTTCAATGGTTTTCGGCCCCTGGTATTTTTGTAGATCCAGTCAAGGGAACTACGGTTATGTTCTAATCCAGGGTTAATGGATTGGGGTTTATGTATGCTCCGGCATGTATATATATGTGTTGTAACACTAAAAGGAATATAATGAAAATCAAGCTGGTCGTCCCGATTTGGGATCCAAGGGAAAATCTCTGTGTTTATCTGTTTTATGTTTTATGCTCTCGCTATTGTTTATTTTCTGTTATAAGATTCATGTGTAGATAATTTCTGTTCAGGGTTAAAACCTACAAATATTCCAAACTGTAACTTCTGTCTAAAACTGGAGAGAGGTTATTTTGAATAAACCCATTTCAAACAAGATCCTCTTTGGGTTTTCCAAAATTAATTTCGGTTTCGTTGCAAAACGTGTCCAAATGTGATGACAAAAAGAGGGAATTATTTATTATTTAAATCTGGAAACATGGGTTGCAAAGATTCATTTGAATCTTCAAGGCTGTGACACCTGCGAAAAAACATGAGTTTATTTTTAATAAGGCTCTTCCAAAAAAAAACCTATATCGGTTTTCTTAAATCCATTTCCATATGTTCGTAATACACGTCGAATTGGATGACTAAAAGAGGGAAAATGGAGTAAAACAGAGTGCTTCCATTTCATTTTTCAATAAGATAAGAATAATTGTTTACGTAGATATAGACATAATAATTATGCTGACAATTATTTACAAGGAATTAATTTATATAATTACCAAGTATGTTCTCATGATGCATATGCATTAAAAGTTTTAAAGAGAAGTGTTTGACTTTTGAAGAGAGTATGTGCTTAGGTGCACATGAATAATATCTAGTATATTTGATCTACTAGAAATTATTATGTGATTTTACATGTATGAGGATCTTGAGTGATGTAAAAAGACATAAATAACTTATGTGAGGGGTAGCTCAAATAAAATCCTTGCGTAAAAGGAAATTGGTTGCGTTATTTGAGAAGGATTTATTATTCATGTTATTTATTGAAGAAATATTACAAGTCTCTCCGATGTGTAAAATGATAAGAAATATTTTGTATTTCATGCATAATAGATAGTGAGTTAGCTATATCTTGGAGAAATAATATTTAGGGTGTAAAAATCCTTGGAAAATAAATATACATAAATTTTTATGCAAGGAAGCAATTATTATGTTAGAACTCTTAAAAAAGAATTGAAGGGAAAAATATATCCTTGTACATGTTAATGGAAAATATTTTTGGAGAGGAAAACTAGTAATCACATGCTCTTTTATGTAATATTATTTAGAGAAACATATATGCTTGCATGCATGGGAAAATTATAGTTTTGGCTATTAGATTTCTAGAGAAAACGAAGATGCAGTCACATAATATTTATTCTGTTAGCCTTCTTTTGGGGAAAATAATATGTATTTTGCAAACCAAAGGGACTAGCTATGGTATTATCTTTATTTTGAGAATATTATGCATAGTTATTGGGTTATATCTTCTGGATGAGATGGAAATTTCCCTTTGCATGCATGAATGAATAAGTGCTATGTGTTTGATCTCTTGGAAAAGAAATGTGTTTATTTTTCCATGAAATATTTACTTAGTTTGTTTTGGAAAGAAATATATGTTTTACATGCAAGAAGAACAAGCTATGTTATTTCATGCACAAAATTATAAATAGTATGTTAAATTTGTTCGAAATCGAGCTCGAATGTTTATAAATAGTAGCCATTATGAATAGTTGTAGGGAGGAAAAGATGATTTTGGAAATGATAATGCATTCACATGCATAAGTATAGCATCTATTGTGTTAATCCCTTTGGAAAAGAAAACATAAGAGTAGGAAAAGAAATAAATTTCTTGTTGGGATACTTATCTTGAAAGTGTGTTATGAATTTGCATGCCCACTATTATTATATAGTATGTTAGCCTTCTGTTGGAAATAATATGAAAGTGCATGCAATATTTTGTTAACGTTTTTTGGAAAGATAACATTTGATAGTGATTTTTTTGTTACTAATGCATGTGAAGTGATGTTAAAGAAGGAATTTGATGTCAATGTGGTTATGGTTTATACATGCATACAAATAGTGTTGAAGTGTCACAAATAAATATTGAATATTGGATTATTAGTAGTTTATCTAATCATGATATCAAGTGTGCTGACGACAACAATGACAGGAAAAGATGGTGAATTGAGAAAAGGATTTTTCAATTTTAACATTTTGGAAGATAAATATTTGTCAGTCGATGGAATTTTAGTAGTTCCAACTACAGGATGACCCACTGAAGGAAACAACCCGACTACAAAGACTGAGACTGAGGATTCGTAGGTAAATTGTATCATGATGGTTGTAATAGCTTATAGCTAATTATGTTTCATTTCAGATTATTTTTCTATGTAATTTTTATGACAATGGTCAAGGGATGGACTCCCTTATAACCATTGAGTGAGGGGTGACAACCCTCATGAGCATTTAATAATAAAATTAAATGTTTGTCTATTTTCACCTTACAAGGTTTCCTGGGTATATCGGTGTCTAATGATGTGGTTGTTCACTGTGTTATTTTCATGAGGTGATGTTTATATTATCAATTAGGTGATTTACTAATTGAGTTAAAATGATCATGGGATCGATGCATAGTTATAGCAGGAAATTTAAGCTAATATGTCATAACAAGGACAATTAATGGTTGTGTAACTCACTATTATTTTTACTAAATATTTCTCCAAGTGATTATGATGGGTACTCAAATGATTAATGCAGAAATATAGAAAGTAATTTATAAGGTTACACATACGTAAATTTTGAAAAAAATTCCTAACTCCATGCATTTTCCTGTGAGGTTATCGGGGTATGTTACAAATGATATCAGAGAAAAAGGTTGCAATACTAGCACCTTTCGGGAATCATTATTAAAAGAAGAAGTAGAGATATGATCCTAGTGGAAATCATCTCAGGTATGATTTTAATTAAAATTACAGTATACTACAATTAACATGATATGCATGATGCATGATTAATGACTGCATGAAAGAGTAGAAAGTTATAATGTTTATTTCAAAGTTGTGCTCATGACATTTGAATATGGCTTTGGATAAGAAACAATGTAACCCCTATTATACCTATGAACCATCCTGAGCACTCACTGGTTATAGTGCGGAGTAATTACCAACCTTTGCATGCATAATATTAGAATAATGATTATGGTGCATGAGAAAAAAAAGTTGGAAAACATGGCTAAAGTTACCATGCACTGTGTATAAAGAATGAATACATGTATGGTTGGTGTGATAACTAGTTAATTTAGAAGTTGGGGTTGACTGTGAAGAGGACAATGGAATGTTAAAGGAAAAAAATGACCGAGCCTCTTTAGTTGTTAAAAATAAGAAATGAATGAAGTGGAACTCACATAGTAAACTTAAATTTAATGAAAAACTCATATTAGCATAATTTTGGGCTCTCTTTCTTCATTTAGAGTTGTAGATGAAAGTTTGCATTCCATTTGTTCGCAATGAATGAGATCCAAAGTTTTTTTGTTTTAAGTAATTTCATCTGTGGAATTTTGGATCTGATTCATCTTAACATTAAGGGGTTTTCATACCTTGAGATCATGTAACCCCCATGTTGATTCCAAGAAAAGGTTATTTATAGATTTGGATCCATAATTTGGTTGGATTTTCTGATTATACGCTCCTCTAGGGATTGTTGGTTTTGTTGCTGGCAGAAATTTTACCATTTGCTATATTAATGTGATTCATGCTATTCTATAAATTCTAGTTTTACTATCTTTGATAGTCTAAACATATATGTGTAAATTTATTTCATGTCTGCTAGCTAGTCCCTCAATGACAATATATTGTATGCTTTCCAACTATTTGGTAGAATGTCTCATTGACTATAGATTGCATGCTTGCAAATTGTTGTTAAAATTCCTCAATGGATGTAGATTGCATGCTTGAAAAATATTTGTTGGAATGTCGAATTGGTTGTAGATTGCATGCTTGCACACTATTTGATAAAATTCTACAATGGTTGTATATCTCATGATTGCAAATTATTTTCCCAAAATTCCTCAATGGTTGTTGCTTACATTGTTGCAAGCTAATGGTAGGGAAAGAAAAAAATCACATTTTGTGTCCTAGTATTCAATGGCACTGTTATTTCTCTATAATATTGATGGTTGCTAAGGTGAGACTTTAAATAAAGTATAATGCTATGGTTTTCAAGATATGTTAATGTATTTTTTATAGGTTACACGATTATTATTATGTGGAAATTTAGAATGTATACCACCTATATTACATGTGACGAATTGTTTTCAATGTACATTAACAAATTGTGGGACCCATGTTGAGGGTCAAGTATAGATGGAAGGTCTATATAAATATATATTTTCTTTAATTATAATATGCAAATGGAAAATTATGTAAATTATAATGGATTTGTAGACATTGACTATTTTTAGACATTCAATTATTATTGGATTCAATGGCTATGGAAACCATGATGAGGCTAATGTGATGATGTAATATTTTATTTTATTATTGAGTTAATGAATACATTAGATGGGGTATTCAAGAAATAAATATATATTTTTAGAAGACTTCTTTCCAGCTTATGAAAAGCTATTGGTAGTTAAGTTCAACTTGGACCTTCCTTAAAAGTCTCCTAAAAATCCCTAGGAGAAAATAATAAAGAAGAGAATATTAACATAATGGCAGAGAAATATTATATTAGTTACTTAGTTGGAGATAAATACTAAGTGGGGTAAAATAAAGAACATTGGGAAAGGAAGGCATGATTTAAAGAAAAATAAGAGTATTTTTTTCAAAAAATATAAAATAAAAGGGCCTAGGGAAAAAGGTTGGTAGACCTTAAAGCAGGACACTGCTAAAAATATGTTGGGAATAAATCACCAAAGAATCAATGAGGTTGTTGATTCTAATGGAAAATATATCTTAGCTCGGTGGGTAGCTATTGGAGATAATTCAAGGTTGGGTGGACTATGCTCAATTCCTCAATAATTTCCATCAAATTAACTATGGTTAGATGAAATTATGTCTATGTTCTATTATTGATTTTAAAATTGTCTAAAGATATTGGATGTTACAATAAAATGTAAATTTCATGTCTCAAATTTGTTCCTTGTGTTACATTTTGCATGCATGATATATTAAATTATCTTAGCAATAATTTCGATGAAATAGGTTTTGTTTTTATGAGAAAATGAACATGTCAGAAATGACTTATCTATATGCATGCATAATGAAAATAAATTGAAATATATATGCAAATGAAGTAACTTATGTTAGATAAATTAATGAGTTATTGAAATCTATATTCCTGATAGACGAGAGGAAAATGGCTCAACATAAATGCCATGAGTTTGAATTTGATTGAAATTACCGTGGGAGAGAAAGACAATAATTTGCAAACAACATTAGTGGGAGAGAAATACTAGAGTAACTCCTAAATAAAATAAAAGATGCACTTAATAGCATTTTTCTTATCATTTTGATTATTAAAGGTCTACTGCTGCTTGAATTTTTGTGGAAGTATCATGATTGAAGTATTATTTCACATTTCTTGAATAACTAGTAATGAAAAGTAAAGGTTAATGTTCCAGCAAGAGAAGAACATCGAGGACGATGTTGTCTTTAAAGGGGGGAGTATGTAATATCCCGGCGTAAGCCACCATAAAAAATCTCATAAAATGAAGGTTGTTAAATAATTAAATATTATTAATTATTATATTGATGTTAAATGAAGAATATTCATGTAATTCTTAATTATAAGAATATTCGCAGAATTATTTCTTAATTATTTTATTTAGAAGAATTTATATTCTTCTATAGAAATAAATTATATTTCCAAGTTAGTATATTTTATGAGTTTTATAAATAATTAGTAATAGTTTTGGAAAAAGCTATGGATAAGTGATATTTTTCTCATAAGGAAAAAGCAAATCTACCTTTAAAATAAAAGCATGAGAGATTTATGGAGTGCTTTTGTGGTTAAGGAAAAATTAGATTTATGTATGCTTTATGGAATTATTTTATGATTTAGAAAAGCTATTCCATTTTCTTAATTATATTTATTGTAAGCCTATGAGAAATATAGAGGAGGGAATGAGAGAATGCATGGAGAATGGAGCCAAGGAAGAGGAAGAAGGAATTCCAAGCATGGATCAAAAGATAAGTAACTATGTTCTTTGAAAATTATTTTGTTTGCATATGGGGCATGACGATATAACAATTGAATTTATTTGCCAGGAAAAATTCATATGATAAAAAATCAAGAAAACAATTCATATTTGAATAATTTGTTTCCCATTTCTCAAAAATCGTGTCCTAAATTGATGTCAAAATATGGAATTATTTATTATTTGAATCTAGAAAAATGAGCTCTAAAGATTCATTTGATTCTTCCAAACCGTAACTCCTGTGTAAAATCAAAGAGAGGTTATTTTGACTAAACTGATTATAAACAAAAACCTGTTTGTGTTTTCCAAAATCAATTTTAGTTTGGTTGGAAACCGTGTCCAAATTTGATGACAAAAATAGGAAATTATTTAATATTTAAATCTGGAAAAATGTGTTGCAAAGATTCATCTGAATCTTCAAAACCATGACACCTGTGAATAAAATGAGAGAGGTTGTTTTTAATAAGCTTCTTCCAAAAAAAACCTCTTTTGGGTTTCTAAAATTCGTTTCCATATGTTCGTAATACGCACTCAAATTGGATGAGTAAAACAAGAAAAATAGAGTAAAACAGAGTGCTTCCATTTCATTTTTCAATGAGATAAGAATAATTGTTTATGTACATATAAACATAATAATTATGCTGATGATTATTTAGAAGGAATCAATTTATATAATTACCAAGTATGTTCTCATGATGCATTAAAATTTTTAAGGAGAAATATTGCACCCTTGAAGAGAGTATGTGCTTAGGTGCACATGAATAATATCTAGTATATTTGATCCACTAGAAATTATTATGTGATTGTACATGCATGAGGAGCTTGAGTCATGTAAAAAGATATAAATAAATTATGTGAGGGGTAGCCCACATAAAACCCTTGCCTAAAATGAAATTGGTTGTGTTATTTGAGAAGAATTTTTTATTCATGTTATTTCTTGAAGAAATATTACAAGTCTCTCTGATGTGTGGAATGATAAGAAAATATTTTGTATTTCATGCATAATAGCTAGTGAGTTAGCTATATTTTAGAAAAAAAATAATTAGGGTGTAAAAATACTTGGAAAATAAATATATATATTTGTATGTGAGGAAGCAATTATTATGTTAAAACTCTTCAAAAACAATTGAAGAGAAAAACATATCGTTGTAAATGTTATTGGAATAGATTGTTGGAGAGGAAAACTAGTAATCACATGCTTTATTATGTAATATTATTTAGAGAAAAATATATGCTTGCATGCATGGGAAAGTATAGTTTTGGGTATTATATTTATAGAGAAAAGGAAGATGAAATCACATAATATTTATTGTGTTACTGTAATGCCTCTCACTTCACAATTTTTTTCTTTCTATTATTAGACCTTGTGCTTGTTCTATTTTAAGTGTTCTTCATAACTCGACGATACATTATCTCCCTTCTTAACTATGTAGTTTATATCTTCTAGTATTGAATTACAAATCTAACATATAAGATGCTTGAACCTTTATAAATGCCATAGTCTCATAACGAAAACATTCTTTCATGGTGTGTTATATAAATCTACCTAAAATGTAATCCTATTCTTATTCCACTTAGGACTAATTAAATTTGTTGATTCCACATTATTAATGACCATGACAAAACTATACTTCCTTTATAGATTTCATTTCCTTATTTTTAATTAAAAGACCTTTTCCTTATATAACAATGAGGCCTCCACAATTATTAAATATATGTTAACATATATTTCTAACACCATAAAATTGTGCTACTTCTCATTTTCATATCCTTACAAACAAGTTATACTTATATGAGCCTAACTTCCATCATACTTCAAATGTTGCATTAATGTTTAATCTCATCGTTAGAAAAACGATCTTCTTGTTAATTTATTTGAATCACCCTAACTATAGTGTAACTTAGTTACATTTTTATTTAATCATTTCCATAATAACCAATGCATTTAAACCATATTACTATTGATTTTCGATTTGGCTTATCGGTGTGATAGTCACCATTAAAGATGCTATCATTGGTTGAGATTTCATGTACCCTTTTACCCTCCAATATTCATGCTCATTACTCCACTGCGCATTAGTTGTATCCATTGAACCTCTTATGTAATTGTTCGATAGCAAGTGAGACTAGAATCATTTAATGGACACAGTACCAACCCATGTGAACTTTTACCCTAACTCTTTAAATCGAGGATTTGGATTTGTTCCTCGGGATTTTCTACGAATTTCGATGTGTACCCAAGCTTGTTCCTTGGAATCCACAACATCGATCTACGAGGAAATCCTCATCTTCTGTCACGTGGACGCTATGGATTTGATTTATGAATTAAGGTTTCCTTATAGTATAAGAGATTAGACTTTTTGTTTTCAACGGAAATTTCATTTCAGTTCTATTTTGTTTTGATCTATCCATGGTGTTTATCCCTCACTTACCCTGACGATAGCTGAGATGGATGTTTAGGCAGCATATACCATCAAACTCGTTTATTCAGGTATATTTTTTTTCTTCGTATGCACTATGGTTCCTTTAGGAAATTTCACATTGAACTCTTATTTATTTGGAAAATTTCACATTTTGTTTATTGATTTCTTCTTATAGATTCTCCCTATGATACTTTAGAGTTTTTCAAACTCGGTCATCAATTAAACTCGTTAAATAGGAAACTCACAGTACTGCACTCCACTTGTTAATGAATTTTTTTCTTGAATTTCTCTCTTTACTTCAGATTTATTCACGACAATTCGATTGGAACTTCTGGTTTGTTTTGGTAAATTTAAAATTCCTCAGCATTATTATTTTTTACTGTATTATCATTTTGTTTTATGTGAAATATTTCCTTTCTCATACTTGAGAAGAATTACTAACTGTGCCTCGGTAGAGACAGTAGGTTTCTCCACGTGAAATCTATGGGAACAAAATCTATATTTAACTTCAGAGACACATCTTCTATCGGTGTTTACAATTGGTATGGTTAATAGGATTCAAATTCCTTTCCACTGACACTGTCCCTGCTTTGGGAAAAACACATATTCATCACCGTGGCATCCCCAACATTTTTGAGTATACATGTTTTTTTTTTAGAAGAAGTTAATCCTTGGTTATTCACAGGTGCAATTCGTAGTGTCCTTAACGTACTGTTTGGAAAATATGGCTTCGGAGTTCAGAGCTACCTCACCATGCCTTTCCTGGTACGAAGATTTCGCTCCACTAGTGTGACTAATTTCTGGCATGTTGACACATTGAGGTTTGTTGTATAATGGTTTTACTAATTCATCAATACATTTTTATTTTAAATTGTATAATTATGAATTTTCATGTCTTCCTTCTCTAATGTCTTCGCAGCTATGATTTTATAGGAATGTAATACCATTAAGGGTGATATGTCTTAACTCATATGACTCAGTTTACAATGCATACCCCTTTTTTCAATTTATAAGTTTTCTCAACTGTAAAATTTCTAATTCGTTTATATGGTTTCTGTAGGTATGACTCGCTACCATTTCTGCCTCTTAATGTTGGTAAACTTCATTAACCACGTAGCTCATTTTCCTTTTTGACACTGAACTCTAATTTGAATAGGTTGGTATCATTATTCTTGAGTTTTTCTTCAATGTCGGTCATCACGCTAGCCTTGTAGATGATGCATACAATTGTCTTATAGTGACACTGAGAGTCTTAGGTATCATTATCATCAAATTTATATGTACTTTATTTTATACATAAAATATTTCTGGGTTTGTAACCCAAGGACTGAACTATTTTAATTATTTTTATATTCCTCTATAAGTTTAATAATTAAACTTACCTTTATTACTACTTATCTTTAGTCCAACATACAATTACAGGAAATGTAATTAATATGCTTGTATAATTCATAGACAATATTTTTACTCAGTATACCTCTTTGATATTAAAGGAATAGATGGTACCTTTACATTTTCTCTACTGTCTCCAACATAAATATTTATCTATTTATTGAAAGTAGTTCTGATACTGGAATATCATTATTTCATTTTAGAGGTTATTTGGTTTACAATATAACCATCCTATGTATTTCTTAACAAATAGAATTTGCATCTATTATCATTAAATCATTATAGAACAGAACTTATTAATTTCTCCTACTTTTAGAGATATATTTTATATTTCCTAATTTATGCATAACTATTTCAATATTCTTTCAAAATACGAATGTACCTTCCTTCTATAAATACTTCAAATTTCTGTTATACTAATATTAACCAATTTCAAAATATATCTACTTCTCTTATGTGCAACCCTGAATTAGCTTTTATATATTTATGCCAGATTTGCCTAACAGTGCAGTTGACCAGAATTCTAGTGATAAAGAAATTATTTATTTCATATCTGTATTTAAATTTTAATTGCAGAATTTTCAGTTCTATACATATATATATATATATATATATATATATATATATATATATATATATTTCTATTTAGGATTATTTATGAATCCTATATATAACTAATACCAGCACCTTCGAATATTCACTTAATTTCTAGAGTTTCTTCTTGATTTTCCTCTGTTCAGAACGAGATGATTTAAGGGTACAACATAGTACATATTTAATGATACAATATATACTTGTTCCAATTCTACATGTTATTTTCTATTCCAGAATGTCGTTTTAGATACACTAAAACATTTTTTATAACAATATACTAAATCAACTAACATACTAAAATATCAATTTCCTGTGAGGTACCTAACCTCAGATCTAAATCCATCATTGGGTTTAGACATTCTGAGAGTTGGTCCTCTACAAAAATGTGTCTATTTCTTCTATAGTAATCTCTGTTAAATGTATAGACTAGCAACTGGAACATGCAACTCCTAGTTCGGCTAACCTCAAACACAACTTTAAATTCAAAAATTTTATATTATATGGTTACAAAATCTAATTTGAA
Source organism: Pinus albicaulis (assembly GCA_034641835.2). Taxonomy (NCBI): domain Eukaryota; kingdom Viridiplantae; phylum Streptophyta; class Pinopsida; order Pinales; family Pinaceae; genus Pinus; species Pinus albicaulis. The sequence goes on from CM076583.1 coordinate 994,435,037, forward strand.
ATACAATATCATTTCAACAAAATGTGCATACCACTTGCCTCTAACTAGTTTCCTCCCAACCATAGAGTTTTTTTCTCCATAACTCACCCCTGAGCAGAGATCCTTTTCTCTAGCGATAAAAAACCCTTTGTCTATCGTGAAACATCTTATTTAAGATTTTCTTTCTCCAGTATATTTACATTAATTGTTTCCAGTTCATTTATTCCTGTTTTTCCTAGGCTTTCCCTCTGTTTCTTCCAGAAAGGTACTTTTAAAGCTGTCTTTTCTACTTTTCCAGCTTTATTCCACCTCTTCCCAATAATTTCCTCTTTATTGGGGTAATTAGATATTTATCTCCAAATCTAATTTTAGTATTTTACTTTACTCCTTCCAAGGATTTTTGGAAGTTTCGGGAAAGTCTTATCACCCTATCCATCCTCATGGTTTGGGTTTTCAGATCTCAAATCTCAATCTAGTCATGGCACATAATTTTTCTATTTTATTTTATTAATTTAAAATGATGAAATAAATCCACACAAATGTTTTCCATTGGGGTCCACTATACCATTTTGGACTTTTTCAATTGTCAAATAAAAGCATAAAAACCTGGGGTATTACATATTCCCCTTCTAGAAACAAACACCATCCTCGGTGTTGACAAAATAAATAACAAAATCATTGTGTAAACAATGATGGATATTTTTCCATCATATCAGCCTCTCTCTCCCAAGTAGCCTCTTTCGGTGCAAAGTGCTTCCATTGCACTTTTACCCTGGCCATTGTCCTGTTCCGGAGCTCAATTTCTTCGCACACCAAGATTTGAAGTGGTTATGGAAGGAATTCCCCTTCTGGTTTCACCTGTATCACATTCCAATAAATAACATGAGTAATATCATCTACATAATTTTTTAATAACGAAACATGAAATACATGATGAACCTTAATGCGAATGGGTAAAGCTAGTTTATATGCAACTGGTCCAAATCTTTCCAGCACTTCAGAAGTTCTACAGTATCGTGGCACTAGTTTTTCACAGCTTCCTGTATGCAAAGTAATTTTATTAGGCTTAATCCTAAAATACACATGATCACCCACACTGAACTCTCTGTGAATTCTCTTTTTTCAGCATAACGTTTTTTCTTGTCTTGTGTTGTTTTGATGTTTTGCTGAATTTTCTTCACAACTTTTTCCATTTCCTGTAAAGCTTCTGGTCCTAGTATTAGTTTATCTTCAGGTTGACTCCAACTTAGAGGGGTATGGAACTTTCTGCCATAAATTGATTCAAAAGGACTCATCTTTATAAAAGCTTGGTACTATTTTTATAAGAAAAATTTGTTAAATGTAGATAGTCTATTAGGTCCCTATATTACTAGTATACCCCTTATTGTTGTTAGTGTAACCCCCTTATTGTTATTATTGTACCCTTGTAACACCCATTTTGTTATTATTGTGCCCTTAAATTATTATTGTTAGGTCGTCTAAGATTACATTGTGGCCCACTAGGATTACATTATGGCCCCATGGACTCATATATATAGAAAGGAGGTTTTGTAAATTGTCTCATCCAAGAATTGTTCATTCATGTAATTTATTGGAGGTTGCCCCATCGAAGTGGCTTATTTCTAAGGAGTTGATATCTCTTTTCTTCTATTTTTGGAGCTGGTTTCACAACATTTGATATCAGAGCTTTGGATTCTAGGGTTTCGCTGCTCCAAATAGGTCATCGCGGTAGTTTTGCTATAAATTTGTTTCTACGAAGATTCAGAAGCTGAAATTATTAAGGTGCAAAGTCAAAATCCTAAGGAACATCTTCAAAAAAATTCAGAGCTTGGTTCACAATATTTTCAGAGATATGATCTGTGGAAGTTAGGTCTTTTTTCAGGCTCCTAAATAGGTCATCGTGGAATTTGCGGTATAAAGTTTTTTCTACAAAGGTTCAGAATCTGAAATTTTTAGGGTGCAAAGCCAAAATCCTGAGGAAACTCGTCAAAAAAATTTAGATCTTGGTTCGATATATTTTCAAAGATATGATCTGTGGAAGGTAGTGCTTTTTCAGGCTCCATAATTTCATCCCAAAGAGGTGATCGTGGGAAAAGATTCATAACTCTCTCTCTCTGAGCATCAGATTGAAGTGCCATAAAAATCAGCCACAAGCGCATGGAATTTATTTTCTTGGCTATGAATTTTAGAGTCAAAGGAAGAAACAGTGAGACGTTAAAAGTCATACAATTTCACTGTACTGAACGAGCCCAAAATTGGGTCATTGTGGGAGATTGGAAATAACTTTGTCTTGAAGAATCCAAATCAGATCAGACCTATGGCATTTGAAAGATGCTTCAGAGGGCTAATACAGGGCTGAATTTTAGAAATTTAATATCCCCAATTACAGAGATAGTTCAATTTCAATATTGAACTCCTCAAAAGCGAGTAAAAGGTGTGTATTTTTTTTTTCCGAATTGCATAAGTCTTGTTTGAATAATCAATTTGAATTGATTCCAAGGGCATATTGTAGAATAGATATCAGTATTGGATTCTAAAATGGCCCCTAAAAGTAATTAAATGCCCACTAAGCCTTTATAACGCTCTACTATGACTCATGAAGACGAAGAATGGCAACATGACATATCAAAATTACAAGAGCAAGTGCAACAAATTTAGCCCTCGCAAAGAACAAAAAAAATGAAATGGAAGTTTTGAAGAAAGGCATGGAAACTAAGATCGATGGTTTGAAGAAAGGCGTGGAAGCTAAGACGAATGGTTTGGAAGCTAAGATGGATGGCATGGAAGTGGGCATGGAAGGTAAGATGGATGACATGAAAGACAACATGGAAAACATGAAGAATGATCTAAAAGCATACATGGAAGGCTTGATGACAAGCTTAAAACAAGAAATGATTCATAATGGAAGAAATATAGTAGAAGAACCTCATGATGAGAAAAAAATAAATGTTATTCATGATTTCATAAACTCTAATGTTGGTGGGAAGAGCCACCATATTCCAAAAATGGATATGAGGAAGTTTTATGGAAAGGATCCTGTAACATGGATACTACAGATGGAGCAATATTTTGATCTCCATAACCTGCAAAACACACAAAAGGTATGCACTACAACTTTACATTTAGAAAAAAATACATTTTTATGGTATCGATGGCTTTGCTCCCATAAAAAAATTGTCACTTGGTAAATTTTTATGGAGGAAATGATAGCACATTATGACGATACAAAGAGAAACACATTCTTTAGCCAATTGATAAATCTCAAACAAAAGGGTTTAGTGGGGTAGCACATTGAGGACTTCCAAAAATTGAATATAAGGTTAACTGATATTCCATAGGAACACATGATTGATCTCTTCATAGGTACTTTAAAGGATAACATCCAACATGAAGTTCACGTTTTGGAACCTGATTCATTGGATAAGGCATTCAGGTTAGCAAGAAAAGTTGAATGTAAAATTATGGTGACAAGGAAGCCTACCACTCAATTCTATAAAGAAGGAAGTGTTGCTACGCCTAGATTTCCCCAACCTACAAGGTTGACACCACAAAAATTGGAAGAAAAAAAATCAAAAGGGCTTTGCTACAGTTGTGATAGAAAATACACTAAAGGTAATAAGTGTGCTGAGAAGAAATTATTTCACATAGATTGTGAAGAGGAAGAAGAAAATGAACAAGAAGAGGATATACACCAGGAACCAGCCCTAGAAGAGGAAGAAATGAATCTGACCATATCGTGTAATGCACTGGCAGGAATTACCACTCCTCAAACTCTCAAGATATAAGGACATATCAAGAAAAAAAAGGTGTCGTGTTGATCGATTCAGAAAGCAATAATGTCCTGATCCATTTAAGGTAGCGAGGAATTAAATTGTTTCCTATACCACACACGGGAGAAAATGTCAAGTGATGGTTACAAATGGAGGAACTATAAATTTCTCTGGAAAATGCCATAATATCAAGCTAACCATGGGGGAATATGTATTGACTAGTCTAATGCTTTCCATTCCTATGGGAGGTGCCAATGTTGTACTAGGAGTACAATGGTTACAATCTTTGGGGACGGTAGCTTTTAATTTTCAAGAACTTTTCTTGAAATTTCTTTCAGAAGGAAAGGAAGTCGAATTACAGGGTAGTGAGGTGAAGCCAAGAAGGATAATAAGCTCTAATGTCATCACAAAGCTTCTAAATAAATAAAAACGAGGCGTAATTACACAATTATGCTCACTAGAAGTTCCAACATCAAAATCATCTATTTCTGCAGATCTCCAACAAGTCTTGGAAAATCATTCCAAGGTGTTTGAAACTCCCAAAGGACTCCCACCTATTCATGATAATGATCATGCTATTCATTTGATTCTAGGAAGTGTTCCTCCAAACATTAGGCCTTACAGATATCGTTATGTCCAAAAGAGTGAAATTGATGTATGATTGCAGAAATGTTAGAGGCTGGTATAATTCAACCTAGTAAAAGTTCTTTCTTTGCTCTAGTAGTATTGGTGCACAAGAAGGATGGATCATGGTGCATGTGTTTGCATTATAGTGATCTCAATAAGCTCACTATTAAAGGTAAATTTCCCATTCCTTTGATTGATGAATTATTGGATGAATTACATGGAGCAATTTATTTTGCAGTTTGGATCTTTGTTGGGATATCATCAAATTAGAATGAAGACTGAAGATATTCCGAAAACAACATTTCGAACTCATGGGGGTCATTATGAATTTTTGTTCATGCCTTTTGGCCTTACCAATTCACCTTCTACATTTCAAGGGTTGATGAATTCCATTTTCAAACCCTTCCTTAGAAAATTTGTCTTAGTATTCTTTAATGATATACTAATCTACAACAGATCTTCGAAGGATCATGTTCAACTTGTTGACAGGGTGCTCAAACTATTGCAGGAGAAACAATTATATGCAAAAACATCCAAATGTTTCTTTGGAGTAAAAGAGGTGGAATATCTGGGTCATATTGTATCTCACGAGGGTGTTAAAGTAGACCCTAACAAAACTAAAGCTATTAAGGAATGGAAAGTCCCCGCAACCATAAAGAAGTTGCGAGGATTTCTCGGGTTATCAGGGTATTATCGCAAGTTTTTTAAGAATTATGGGAAAATAGCAGCACCTCTAACAACATTATTGAAGAAAGATGCATTTTCATGGACTCCTGAAGCAACTAAGGCCTTTGAACATATTAAAGAGGCAATGTTCCTAGCACCAGTCTTAGCTACGCCAGACTTCAAAAAAACCTTTATTGTGGAATGTGATGCCTCAAGAAATGGAATTGGTGTTGTTTTAATGCGGGAAGGAAGACCCATTTCTTTTGAAAGTCATCCAATCAAAGGAAAGTATTTATAGAAACCTATTTATGAGAAGGAAATGTTAGCAATACTGCATCCACTAAAGAAATGGCGAACTTACCTAAAGGGAAGACACTTCAAGGTAAAAACTGATCATGACAGTATTAAACACTTTTTGGAAGAAATACTATCTTTAGAAGAGCATCAAAAATGGGTCACAAAGATGTTGGGTTATGACTTTGAAATAATCTACAAAAAAGGGAAGCTAAATGTTGTTGCAGATGCACTCTCAAGAAAGAATGAAGAGGTGGAAGCATTGCTTTGTGCCATTTCAATTATCCAACCAAATTGGATAACCGAAGCAAGGGATGAATGGAAGAAGGATGAAGAAGTGTGGACACTCATTCAAAATGTGTAGCAAGATCCTTGTACATCTGATACATTTAGTTGGAAAAATGATTACTTATGGTACAAAGATCGCTTATATCTTTTTACGAATTCCCAACTAAAACAAAATATTCTTTTTGAATTGGACACTTATACTCCTTTAGGAGGACACTCGGGATTTTTAAAAACTTACCACAAGGCGAAGAAACAATTTTTTTGGAATGGCCTTAAATCTGATATTCAAAATTTTGTGGCAGAATGCTTGGTTTGCCGAAAAATAATGTTGATACAATTAAGACCCTGGGTCTTCTAAAACCTTTATCCATTCCAAGTCAATGTTGGGAGGAGATTTCAATGGATTTTATCACAGGTTTACCTAAGTCCGAAGGAAGGAGTGTCATCATGGTGGTAGTTGATAGACTTACCAAGTATGCACACTTTTGTGCATTATCTCATCCATTTAAAGCAAGTACAGTTGCTAGTACATTTATGGATAGAATTAAAAAGCTACATGGAAGCCCAAGAGTTATTGTGAGCGACAAAGATCCCATTTTTACTGGAAATTTTTGGACGGAGTTATTTTCTTGTTTGGGTACTCAATTAGCTCATAGGTCATCTTATCATCCTCAATCTAATGGTCAAATTGAGATAGTAAATAAATGTTTGGAAGGATATCTTCTTTGTTTTGTATCTGATAAACAATCACAATGGGTCAAGTGGTTACCTCTCGCTGAATGGTGGAATAACACTTCCTTCCATACTGTAGCAAAAATGACCCCATTTATGGAACTTTATGGATATCATCCACCATCCATCACATCATCTTTAAGGGAAAATTCGAAGTTTCAAGTAGTGGAAGATCACATCGAGCATCAGAAAGAAGTTTTCCAACTCTTAAAGGATAACATGAATTTGGCACAAAATCGAATGAAACAACAGGCAGATCAACATCACAGCGAGAGAAGTTTTAATGTAGGAGATTGGGTATTTTTACAGCTACAACCATATAAACAAATGTCCCTCAAGCAAGATAAGAAGGATAATAAATTATAACCAAAGTATTATGGTCCTTACAGGGTGTTGCAAAAGATTGGTACTATGGCATACAAATTGGAGCTTCCTTCTTCTTCGCGAGTACATCCAGTTTTCCATGTTTATTGCTTAAACAAGGTTATAGGTGAAAATATTCCAGCTCAAACAATATTTCCAGAACTTGATGAGGAAGGAAGAATCATATTGGAACCTGAAGCAATCATAGAAACAAGAACTCGACAGCTAAGGGATCGAGCAATTTCAGAGTATCTCATCAAGTGGAAGAACTTACCCACTGAAGATTCTATATGGGAGGATGAGAATTTTATACAGAAGCACCCAGAGCTACTCAAGCGTTGAGGACAACAGTTTTGTGAAGGAGAGGGGCATGTTAGGTCCCTATATTACTAGTATAGCCCCTTATTGTTGTTAGTGTAACCCCTTTATTGTTATTATTGTACCCTTGTAACCCCCATTTTGTTATTATTGTGCCCTTAAATTATTATTGTTAGGTCGGCTAGAATTACATTGTGGCCTACTAGGATTACATTATGGCCCCATGGACTCCTATATATAGAAAGGAGGTTTTGTAAATTGTATCATCCAAGAATTTTTCATCCATGTAATGTATTGTAGGTTTCCCCCTCGAAGTGGCTTATTTCTAAGGCGTTGATATCTCTTTTCTTCTATTTTTGGAGCTGGTTTCACAACATAGTCTTCCCATTTTGTTGGCCTATCCATGACACACATCCTTAACATATCCTTTAGAATATGGTTTTTTCTTCCAGTTTTACCATCAGTTTGGGGATGGTAGGAAATACTAAAATTTAATTTGCTACCTATGCCTCCAAAAAAACTCCTCCATAAAGCTGCAATGAATTTTTCATCTATATCTGAAATGATCATTTTAGGAACACCATGCAATTTTAAAATCTTCTTCATAAATACATTTGCTACTTGGTCTGTACCAATAGTAGATTGTACATGTATAAAATGAGTAGCTTTAGTCAAAGTATACACTACAACCATAATAGAGTCATGTTGGTATTCGATTATTGGTAAACCAGTAATAAAATCCACAGAAACAATCTCCCACTTCCATTCGGGAATGGGTAAAGGATTTAGCAACCCAGCTAGATGTTGATGTTCTACCTTTACTTGCTTACATTCTATACATCTTGCCAATTATTTTGCCACATCCTTTTTCATACCAGGCGAAAACAGTTTCTTTCTTAAAGCTGAGAGTAATTTCTGGTATCCAGAATGTCCAACATAGCGTATTTTATGGAACTCATCCAGAATTTATTTATTTAGGGAGTCTACATCATGAATGTACAATCTGTCTCTATAAAAAATTATCCCTCTTTGGTTTTGTGTATATACTTTCACTTCCTTTATCAGCATTTCTGACTAAATTTCTTCATAGTTTCGGTCTTGGTTCACCCCTTCTTGTATTATTCCTTCCAGATCGAAGTTGGCACTGCTTCCAACATTACTCACTCTTTTCCAATAATTTCTAATTAATGCATCTGCAATCTTGTTTTCTTTACGCTTAATATGTTTGATATCCATGTCAAAATCACTAAGGAAGGACAATGACCTAGCTTGCCTAATATTCAAATCTGTTTGGGTGAATAAATACTTTAGTTTGATGTGATTTTTCACCAACACAAATTTTTTCCCTAAAAGGTAATGTCTCCACATCTTGAGAGCGTGTATTACAACACCTAACTCAAGATCATAAACACTAAAATTATTTTCATTTTTCTTAAGTTTTCTGGGTTCATAGGCTATAACAAAATTTTCTTGTAGTAGCACTCCTTCTAAACATTCTCTAGACGCATCTCTGCACACTACAAATTCCTGATCTGGGTCAGCAATCCTTAAAACAGGTGTTGTGGTAAGCTTTAGTTTTAGCTGATCAAAGTTGTTTTGACATTTTTTAATTCATTCAAACTTAGCTCCTTTCCTTTGTAGGGATGTAATGGGGTAATTTAAGGTTGGAAATCTCTCCCAAAACTTCCTATGCTATCCTAAAATTCCCATAAAGGATCTTATAGTAGACACATCACTATGTACATGCCACTCTCTAATTGCTTTTATCTTTTCTAGGTCTACTACTAACCCTTGTTCTGAAATTATATTACCCAGGTATTGAATTTTATCTTTGAAAAATTCACATTTTCTAAACATACCATACAATTTGATTTCCCTAAGAGTTTGCAAAACAATTCTAAGATGTTCTTTATGCTTAGCTTCATTCTTAGAATAAATCAAAATGTCATCAAATAATACAAATTTGTCGAATTATTTATTTAATACACTATTCATTAAGCACATAAAAGTAGCAGGGGCATTAGTTAACCCAAACAGTAGGACCACAAACTCATAGTGTCCATACCTGGTTCTAAATGCAGTTTTTCTTATATATTCATTGTTAATCCTTAACTGATGGTAACCTATCCTTATATCAATTTTTGAAAAAATTGTTGCCTCTCTAACTTGGTCAAAGACATGATTGATCCTAGGTAAAGGATATCTTTTTTTGATTGTCAGCTTGTTTAATTGACGGTAATCAATACACATTCTAAAAGTACTGTCTTTCTTTTTCACAAAAAACACCGTTGCTCCCCATGGGGACACACTTGGTCTAATGCAAGCTCTGTCGAGAAACTCTTGTAGTTTCATTTTCAACTCCATTAATTCTGGAGTACTCATTCTATATGGGGCACTGGAAACTGGATTTCCTCCCAACACTAAGTCAATTGAGAAATCAATCTCTCTCCTAGGGGGTAGATGAGGAATTTCATCCAGAAACACATATTTTAATTCTCTTATAATAGGTAATGTTTCAAAAGGATTTTCCTCTGCCTGCTGTCCCAATTTCTCTACATGAACAGAATACAATTGACAACCCTTTCTAGAAATTCTCTTCAACTAAAGTGCTAAAATTTGTCTCAGAAATATGGGCTTAGGTTTTCCTTTTACTATAACCAGTTTTCCCTCCTTGTCTATACAATGTAGGGTTTTGTCTAAACAATTCAACATGGCCTTATGTTTCTCTAACCAGTCCATCCTTACCAGTACATCATAAGACCCTAAAGGCATAATATTTGGATTTAATTCTATTTGGTATCCATTCATATTTATGGCTGTTTGGGGTAACTTATGAGTCACCTTCTGTTTTGTACCAATGGCTAACTGAACTATTCATGACTGCTGAAATTTTTCTGACTTTAAGTTAAATTTTTCTATCATTTGAATACTGATATAACTTAAAGATACACCTGGATCTATTAAAATAGAAACAGGTTGGTCAACAATCATACCTTCTACTCCAACCATAGTGGACTGATGTTCTGCTTGACGATCTTCTAGAGACACAATTATTTTGGGGATGTTTCTTGCGATGTCATTAACCGTCATTTCTTCTCTTAGTACTTATAAGGTCTGGATGTTTATGTGTAGACAGTCCCTGAATAAATGAGGTTCTCCACAACCCCAACACTTCAAATGTTCTCTCATTTTGACAATCCCCTCTCTTTTATTATTTCCATTCATATGTTTGGACCCAGTTTGTGATTGAGCAGTTTGATTTTCACCCATTTTGCTGAACTTCTTTCTTTGGTGGTTTCTCCCAAAGTTCTTTAGATATGCTAGTTTTGTTTTGTTTCTGTTGGAGTCACCCTTCTCTTTGTTTGACCAATTCTTTGCTTGTTCACTCTTACCCTTAAATTGTTGGTAACATAGTCTTGCCTTCCGCACCACCTAATCCATAGTCTTAGGGTTATCAAGCCCTATCTTTTCCTTGTATATAGTGGGTAGAAAGTTCAAGAAATGATGTACCTTTCCTTCTCTTCTCTTATATAAGGTATATAGCATAACATATTAGTGAATTTGGTTACAAACTCATCAATCGTGAGTTGTACCAATCTGAGTTCATGAAACTCTTTGGCTTTATCATCATAATAGCATTCATTCAAGTATTGATTTTTGAACTTCAATTGGAAATCCTCCCAAGTAACAGTTTTCTCATCAATTGGATGAACCATTTTTGTTTCTTCCCACCACAAGGTAGCCTTACCTTGCAACTAATAGATAGTCAGTCTAGCTCCCAAGTTACTTCTATATTCATAAACCTGAAAGTACGTTATCATATTCACAAGCCATGCTTCAGCATCTTCCTCCTTCTCTCCATCATAGGAGGGAGGTTTGATTTTACAGAATTCACCCTGCAATTCCTTGTTCCTGCTAGATTACTATCTAGAGGCATCATCTTCCTCATAATATTATGGGAAATTTACTCTTCCCTTTCTCGTCCTTATGGAATCTTCACCTTCTTGACTATTCCAGGAATTCAATTCTCTTATCAATATATCTTGCTTTTCACTGTCTAAATATAATATTTCATTGTGGATTTTGAGTTGTGCCATTTCTCTTCGAATTCTATGCAACATAGCCATCAATGGAGCATTTGGATCTGTCATGTTTTCTCCACCACCTAGATCCACATATAGCTCGTCACCTTCAGTCATGGTTCACAGCTGTATACCATAGGACTGTTCACTGTACATTAAATTAAACATTACCAAAAATTAAATTCAATAAAATTTTATAGCAACATAAAATTTATGATGTGAGCACCTAATTCGCCCATTGTTTTAACTCGGGCTATGATACCATTTGTACTGCCTCTCACTTCAAAAAAATTATTTTTTCTATTATTATACCTTTTACTTGTTCTACTTTAAGTGTTTTTCATAACTCGACGATATATTATCCCCCTTATTAACTACGTCATTTATATGTTCTAGTATTGAATTACAAATCTAACATATAAGATGCTTGTAACCTTTATAAACGCCATAGTATCTAAACTAAAACATTATTTCATGGTGTGTTATATGAATGTAACTAAAATATAATCCTATTCTTATTCCACTTAGGAATAATTAAACTTGTTGATTACACATTATTAATGACCATGAAAAATCTATACTTCCTTTATATATTTCATTAAATGAGGCCTCCACAATTATTAAATATATATTTACATATATTTCTAACACCATACAATTGTGTTACTTCTCATTTTCATATCCTTACACACTAGTTATACTTATCTCAACCTAACTTCCATGATACTTCAAATGTTGCATTAATGTTTAATCTCATCATTATGAAAATGATCTCCTTGATAATTTATTTGAATCACCCAAACTATAGTGTAACCTTGTTACATTTTTCTTTAATCATCACCACAATAACCTATGCATTTAAAACACATTACTATTGCTTTTCGATTTGGCTTATTGCCATGATATTCACCACTAAAGATGTTATCGTTGGTTGAGATTTCATGTACCCTTTTACCTTCCGATATTCATGATCATTACTCCACTGCACATTAGTTGTATCCATTGAACCTATTATGTAGTTGTTCGACAACAAGTGATACTGGAATCATTTAATGCACACAGTACCAACCCATGTGAGGTTGTACCCTAACTCTTTGAATTGAGGATTTGGATTTTCTCCTTCGGATTTTCTGTGAATTTCGATGTGTACTAAAGCTCGTTCCTTGGAATCCACGACATCGATCCCCGAGGACTTCCTCATATTCTGCCACATGGATGGTATGGATTTGATTTACGAATTAGGGTTTAATTATAGTATAAGAGATCATAATTTTTGTTTTTAGCAGAAATTTCATTTCAGTTCTATTTCGTTTGGATATTTCCATGGTGTTTATCCGTCACTTACTCTGAGGAGAGCCGAAACGGATGTTTAGGCAGCATATACCATAAAACTCCTTTATTGAAATATAGTTCTTTTTTATTACGTCTGCACTATGGTTCCTTTGGGAAATTTCACATTGAACTATTGTTTCTTTGGACAATTTCGTATTTCGTTTATTGATTTCTTCTTGTGTATTCTCTTTGTGATACTTTAGAGTTTGTAAAATATGTGATGAATTAAACTCATTAAATAGGAAACTCACATTGCTACGCTCCACTTGTTAATGCATTTTTTTCTTGAATTTCTCTCTCTACTTTGGATTTATTCACGACAATTCAACTAGAACTTCCAGTTTTTTTTTGTGAAATTGAAAATGCCTCTCCATTATTATTTTTTACTGTATTATTTTTTTTTTGTGCGAATTCTTTCCTTTCTTAGACTTGAGAAGAATTACTGGCTCCACCTCGGTGGAGATAGTAGGTTTCTCCACGCAAAATCTATGGGAAGGAAATCTATATTTAACTTCGAAAACCCATTTTCTGTCATTGTTTACATTTTATATGGTTAATAGGATTCCAATTCCTTTCTAGTGACACTATCCATACTTCATGAAAAATGAAGATTCCTCATCGTGGCATCCCCAATGTTTTTGAGTATACACGTTTTTATTTTATAAGAAGGTAAGCCTAGTTTATTCACTGGTTGAATTTGTAGTTCAGAACTACCTCACCGTGCCTTTCCTAGTACGAAGCTTTTGCTCCACTAGTGTGGCTAATTTCTGGCACGTTGACACATCAGGTTTGTTGTATAATGGTTTTACTAATTCATCAATACATTTTATTTTACATTGTATAGTTATGAATTTTCATGTCTTCTTTCTTTGATGTCTTTGCAGTTATGGCTTTCCAGGCATGCAAGACCATTCAAGGTAATACGTCTTAACTCGTATGATCTAGTTTACAGTGCATACCCTTTTTTTAATTTATAAATTTTCTCAACTGAAAAATATCTAATTCGTTTATATGGTTTATGTAGGTAAGACCAGCTACCATTTCTGTCTCTTAATGTTGGTGAACTTCGTTAACCATGTAGCTCATTTTCCTTTTTGACACTAAAGTTTGATTTGAAGCAGTTGATATCAACATTCTTGAGTTTTTCTTCTACGTCGATCATCACGCCAGCCTTGTAGATGATGCATACAGATGTCTTATAGTGACACCAAGAGTCTTAGGTGTCACTGTCATTAGATTTAGATTTACTGTATTTTATATATAAACGATTTATGGGTTTCTAACCCAAGGATTGAACTATTTTAATTATTTTTATATTCCTCTATAAGTTTAATAATTAAAATTACCTTTATTACTACTTATATTCAGTCCAACATGGAGTTAGAAGAATTGAAATTAATCTTCTTATATAATTTATAGACAATATTTGTACTCAGTATACCTCTTTGATATTAAAGGAATATATGGTACCTTTACATTTTCTCTACTGTCTCCAATAGAAATATTTATTTATTTATTGAAAGTATTTATGATACTGGAATATCATTATTTCATTTTAGAGGTTATCTAGTTTACAGTATAACCATGCTATGTATTTGTTAACAAATAGAATTTAGATCTGTTATCATTAAATCATTATAGAATAGAACTTATTAATTTTCCTACTTTCACAGATATATTTTTTATTTCCTAATTTATGCATAACTATTTCAGTATGCTTTCAATCCCTTCTTTCTATAAATACTTCGAATTTTTGTTATACTAATATTAACCAATTTCGAAATATATCTGCTTCTCTTATGTGCAACCCTGAATTAACTTTTATATATTTACGCCAGATTTGTCTAATAGTGCAGTTGACCAAAATTCTAATGATAAAGAAATTATTTATTTCATATCTATATTTAAATTTTGATTCCAGAATTTTAAGTTCTATACAAATACATATATTTCTATTTAGGATTACTTCTGAATCCCATATACAACTAATACCAGCACCTTTGAATATTCACTTCATTTCTAGAGTTTCTACTTGATTTTCCTTTGTTTAGAACATGATGATTTAAGGGTACCACATAATACACAATTAATGATACAATATATACTTGTTCCAATTCTACATGTTATTTTATATTCCAGAATGTCGCTTTAGATACACTAAAACAATTTTTATAACAATATAGTAAATCAACTAACATACTGAAATATCAGTTTCCTGTGAGGTACCTAACCTCATATCTAAACCCATCATTGGGTTTAGAAATTCTGAGAGTTGGTCCTCTAGAGAAATACGTCTATACAACGAGACAAATTTTACTATTCCTACTATAGTAATCTCTATTAAATGTATAGACCAGCAACTGGAACATGTAACTCCTAGTTCGAGTAACCTCAAACACAACTTTAAATTGAAAATTTTCATATTACATGGTGACAACATTTAATTTTAAATCCAATATCATTTCAAAAAAATGTGCATACCACTTAGTTCTGACTAGTTGCCTCCCAACCATATAGTTCTCTCTCTGTAACTCACCCCCAAGAAGAGATCCTTTGCTCCAATGACAAACAACGCTTTGTCTATCCCGAAACAACTTATTTAAGATTTGATTTCCCCAGCCTATTTCAATTAATTGTGTCTATTTAATTCAGGATGCTTTATTCCTATTTTTCCTAGGCTTTCCCTCTGTTTCTTCCACAAAGGTACTTTTAAATTTGTCTTGTCCACTTTTCCAGCTTTACTCCACCTCTTCCCAATACTTTTCTCTTTATTGGGGTAATTAGATATTTATCTCCAAATCTAATTTTAGTATTTTACTTTATTCCTTCTAAGTATTTCTGGAAGTTGTGTGAAAGTCTTATCACCCTATCCATCCTCATGGTTTGGGTTTTCAGATCTCAAATCTCAATCTGCTCATTGCACATAATTTTTCCATTTTATTTTATTAATTTAAAATAATAAAATAATTCCACACAAATTTTTTCCATTAGGGTCCACTATGCCCTTTTGGACTTGTTCAATTGTCAAATAAAATCATAGCAACCTGGGGTATTACAGTTAGCCTTCTTTAGGGAAAAATAATATATACTTTGGAAACCTAAAGGGATTAGCTATGGTATTAGCTTTATTTGAGAATATTACGCATATTGATTGGGTTATATCTTTTGGATGAGATGGAAATGTACCTTTAAATGCATGAAAGAATAAGTGGTATGTGTTTGATCTCTTGGAAAAGAAATGTGTCTATTTTTCGATGGAATATTTATTTAGTTTCTTTTGGAAATAAATATATGTTTTACATGCAAGAAGAACAAGCTATGTTATTTCATGCACAAAATTATAACTACTATGTTAACTTTGTTTGAAATCGAGTTGGTATGGTTATACATAATAGCCATTATGAATAGCTCTTGGTGGGAAATATTTTTTTGGAAAAGAACATGCATTCACATGCGTAAGTATAGCATCAATTGTGTTAATCCCATTGGAAAAGAAAACATACAAGTAGGAATAAAATAAATTTATTGTTGGATAGTCATTTTAAAAGCTTGTTATGCATTTGCATGCACAATATTATTATATATTATGTTAGCTTTCCTTTAGAAATAATATGAAAATGCATGCAATATTTTTTTAACATTTTTTGGAAAGATGACGCTTGATAGTGATATATTTTTTAGTAATGTATGCGAAATGATGTTAAAGCAGGAATTTCATGTCAATGTGGTTATGTTTTATATATGCATACAAATAGTGCTGAAGTGTCACAAATAAATATTGATTATTAGATTATTAATAACTTATATCTAATCACGATGTCAAGTGTGCCGATGACAACAATGAGAGGAAAATAGGGTGTCTTGAGAAAAGGACTTTTGAAGTTTAACATTGTGGAAGATAAATATTTTTTAGTCCATGCAGGTTTTGTAGTTACAAATGCAGGATGAGACACTGAAGGAAACAACCTGACTACAACTACTAAGATTGAGGATCCGTGGGTAAATGGTATCATGATGATTGTAATAGCTTATAGCTATTTATGTTTCATTTAAGATTATTTTTCTTTGTAATTTTTATGAAAATGGTAAAGGGATGGACTCCCTTATAACCATTGAGTGATGGGTCACAACCCTCACAAGAATTTAATAATAAAATTAAATGTTTGTTGGTTTTCACCTTACTGGGTTTCCAGGGTATATCGGTGTCTAATGATGTGATTGTTCATTGTGTCATTTTCATGATGTTAATTTCTTTCATGATGTGATGTTTATATTATAAATTAGGTAATTTACTAATTGAGTTAAAATGATCATGTGATAGATGCATAGTTATAGCAAGAAATTTAAGTTAATATGCTACAACAAAGACAATTAATGGTTGTGTAAATCACTATGATTTTTAATAGATATTTCTCTAAGTGATGATGACGGGCATTCAAATGGTTAATGCAAAAATATGGAAATTAATTTATAAGGTTATACATTCACAAATGTTGAAAAAATTTCCTAACTCCATGCATTTTCGTGCAAGGTTATCAGGGTGTGTTACGATGATTTATTTGACCAAGTGTGAGGAGCTACTATTTTCTCTAAAATTGACTTAAGAACAAGATATCACCAACTCATAATTAAAGATGAGGAAATCAAAAAAACATCATTCAGAAATATATATGGATACTATGAATTTGTAGTCCTATCCTTTGGACTTACAAATGCACCTGCTACGTTCACGTGTTTAATGAATAAGTGTATTGAATAAATATCTATATAAGTTTGTACTAATGTTCATTGATGCCATTTTAGTGTATTCTGAGAATGAATAAGAACATAAAGAGCATCTTAGGAGAGTACTACAAACACTTAAAGAAAATCAATTATATGAAAAAATTATCGAGTTTGAATTTTACAAGGATAAAATTCAGTATTTGGGTCATATGATTTCAAAGGGTGGATAAGCAGTAGATCCTAAAAAATACAAGCAATAATGAATTGGCATGTACCCACATATGTACCAGCCATGCGATCCTTTATAGGTATTGATGGATAATACCGTAGGTTTGTTGAATTATTTTCATCATTAGCCTATCCTAATACTTCATTACAGAAAAAAGGAGTAAAGTTTGAGTGGACAACAAAGTGTCAAAGTAGTTTTGAGAAACTAAAACTGAAATTAACTACTGACCCCATCTTGAAAATTGCTGATCCAAACAAGAAATTTATAGTGTGTACAGATGCATGTGTAGAAGGGTTAGGAGGTGTTACTGCAAAATAATCTAGTAATAACATATGTGTCACACCTCCCCTTCACCTTCCCACACAAATTTTTTTTTTTCTCAGTATTCTATAGGAATAATTCCAACAGAATTGTTATACCATCACACTTTGATTTCTATCTGGTTAATTCTCTTTTCTTTTTTCCAATTACACATTTAATTCCATATACTAACTATACCCAAGTCAATATATACTTGCTTCCATCTCGAATGAAAGTTTAGTTACATCCATGTACTACTCTTTTTATTTTAATTTTCACACTTGCAATATTATTATTGTCAATCCCTTTAAATTAACCCTTAATTTCGGTTTGTAAGGGTGTTATGAGTACTTCTGAGAGTCTTGCATTCACCTTCATTTTATGATACAATCTATTCTTATAAACTTAGGGTTACAATCACCCCCCCCCCCATTTTGTGATAAATCATATCAATATATAGGGTTATCTACTCTTAGGTATATATTAGTTGTTTGACTCCTTAGAACTTCAATATGTATATATGTATAACACATACATACCTAGCTTTAAGTTTATATACTAACACGCTTATTGTACCTCTCCCTAATATTATAGGGTACCATCCAACTTGGTATGTGTAATACCACTATATGGTTTTCAACAACATCACTATGTTTAGTAAGGAGTTTTTCTCTTCGGACTTTGCATCCCTACCATCTCGTTCTAGTAGAACTCTATGGTTGCGCTCGACACTTATACTTTTGTGCACCATCAACTTAATCAACCCTACGTGCTACCACCTCATTTCTAGTTTCGATGCCATTTAATTTGATTTGAGAAATCTTTACCCTGCCTTTATGGGCTCGATTTCGCACTTCAGCACTTTTTAATACGCTAGGGTTTAGTTGTCAATTTCGGTTTGCTTTGCTCTTGTTCTATCCTGCTGGCTAAATCTGCCAACGTGATATGGAGTACTTTTCCCTTTATTGCTCGTACCAAGTCAAGTTGGATGGTACGCGGGCATTAAAATTGAACATTAAAATTGAACCTTTCTGGATTTCCTATGGATTTCCGAGACTTCCTACCTTCCAGTGCTCGGAATTGGGCATCTCCAGCCACGTGTATGATGGAGATGGCCTGGGATTAGGGTTTCAAAGGCATATATAATTTTTGTGTTCAATGTATGACTTCCTTTTCGCCTATCGTATTAAGGATTTTCCATAGAGTTTCTCTGGAGTTCGTTTTATCATTTTGTTCTCCTACTACTAAAGAGGATCGTTCATATGTGTCGCTACTCACATCTCATGGAGCTATGTGAGCACTATGACATCGTACCCTTCAACTCAGGTAACGAATTTCATGGATATCTTTCATCCAGTTCGACTTTCCAATCCTCCTTTCTCTATGATTTAAATGTATCATTATTTACAAAAGTTCAGAGTTGGAATTTAACAATAGGATAGATTGAAACTAGTCAACCAGATTTTACAGTTCCCCTTTATTTTCGCTTCAATTACAGTGCTTATCGGATGGTTTATATGAAAATTGAGTTTGCCTTGGTGTCATGTTCGCTCTCGCTTCAGCAATTTACTGTTAGCGATGGTGACCTGGGCGTACACATGTATTTGACTCCATCAACGTGATTTAGAGACGCTGCAATGTTCTTTTGAGAAGGTATTTCCTTCCCATTGATTTCCGGTGACACCAAATTTTCATGGCTATCTCTCCTGCCTTTCGAATTTTCGATTTTACTTAAGTATTAATAGTCTGGGCGTATTTGTTTGTTCCAGTATCTCCGTTGCCCAAGCTCCCTGAATACATTGGCAGGTAAGTTGTAAGTGCTTGTTTTTGTTTTTGTGGTTTAACCATCCGTTCATGTTGTAATGACTACTCTGGTTTTGTTTATTTTCCCTCACGTACTCTCTCTCTTATTCGTTGCAGGTATATGACAACTATCACATTCTCTGCTAACAAATTTTGTTTTCTGCATTCAACTCGACTATTAACCTTGCTTCCCTCATACTCACAGGTTGGTGCCTCATGCAAATTCATCATAGGGAACGATAATTTAGTTTACCCTCTTTAGTTCATTATCTCCTTTCGGAGAATTTTGGATATCAGGGTTATAAATTTGTAATAATTTTTGTGCAATAACTTTGATCAACTTCCACTCAGAACGGAGGGAATTTTTGGTTTTCAATTTTGGAACCAAATTCACTGTCATATGGATTTATATATATAGATATATATAACCCAGTTCTCTATCAGTTCTTCTGTGTGAATTTCGATGGAAGCGTTATGTATAGCAGTTTTAGTTCCTCGTCACTTATAATCCGTATGGGTCGTGTTCCAATTTTTTTTTTTTTTTTTCAGGAATATTTATTGACTAGAACTCTTCTTCGAGTATAGTATCATCTGCTAAGTTTGACCGATATAGAGAGTTTTCCTTTCAGGGATAATATAGCTTCTGTTGTAGTTAATTTAATATAACTGAATGTATTCTATTGTTTACTCTTATGACATAAATTTCCCAGTTTCTTTCATCAATCTATTAAGCAGACTCCTCAGTCCGGGTTCAAAAATTAATTTTAATGGATGGTTTGGATAATCCAAGTAATATATTTTGTATATAAACGAAATTGTACATTATTTCTATGCCTGTAATTGAGAAGCTATATTGTTATATATCAACCAGGACTAACTTATTCCTTCCATAGTGACTTGATTCTCATTTATTTATGGACAACTCTGTAGAAAGTTTATTGCATGTCCTGGTAGCACATTTATATACACAGTAATTTAATGGTCTGCAATTTATCCTTCTTCTACTACCGAGACAGATATAATGATATAATTCACCAATTTTGGTCGTGGTAACTATAAGTGTGGTCTGAGAATTCTCTTATAGTAATCTTATATACTCGTCTCATTTTTAATTTACTGTGTGCACACATACAGATATTTCCCATGACATTTTGACTTACTTAAATTTTTTATTTTTTTTTCTTTTGTTTTTTATATAGCTTACTTTACTGAGGGCTTCCAGCTTAGTATATAAAGATGAATTATTACATACTGGAATGTGTTTCTGATCTACTTCTGTTGTGCATGGTTGACATATTTACTCTATTACCTCATGTGAGGTTCAACCAATTTATTTCTAACCCAACTTACAATTCATATGATTCTATTTTAGACATTGGTACATGCATCTCATGCTACTTTTCACTATGTATACATACTAGAATTAACTACCAAACCAGAAGCAGATTAAAGTTAAACCATTAAATTTCCCTTGGGAAATTTGTATTCTCAGATTTAAACCAGATATGGTTTAGAGATTCTGATGAATTCTTTCCCATATATGTGTTTCCTACAACTACAAAGAAATTGAAGGCTAAATCTACTGAGGTTTCTGTTAAATGTATGGAATAGTGTCACACACAGCATGCATATACCATACTTTCACATTCCATCCAACACAAAATTTACACCTACACCTCATAACATAAGATTAAAACTGAACTGTGCATACCACTTAATTAGATGACCAATTCCCCCAACCTTAGAATTCGTTTATCTCCAGAATTCACCCCCGAGCTGAGATCCCTCTTAGTACAGATCAACCTCTAATCTATATAAGAGCAGCTTATTTAAGCTGTTATTCCCCAAAGCCTATTTCTAATTCTGCATCCAGAATATCAGGATGCTTTTCTTCCTGTTTGCCTAGGCTTCCCATTTTAGGGATTCTTTAAAGCTGTTTTATGCTTTTCCTTAGCTTTTTCCAGCTTTTTTTTTTTTTTTTACCTCTTCCCAACTATTTCATCATCATTGGGGAATTTAGATTTTTTCCCACAAATATAAACTAGAAATAATTTCTTTCAAGGATTTTTGAAAGATTGTGGGGAAAGTATTTGCCTTATCCATCCTCATGGATTTAGCAAGTGATCTCATAAATCTCATTTTGGTCAATCTGCACAAAATCATTTTATTCATTTCCTCAAATTAAATATTTAATTACATTCACAAAATTCTTGTCCTTTGGGGTCCACTCCCCTTAGGATGAAAGTTCAAATGTCTATCTTTAAAATTCAAACACATAAATTGGGGGTGTTACATATTCCCCCTCTGAAAATAAACACTGTCCTCAGTGTTGTTATTCAACTACTAGAGTTCATTTTTCAAACAAAAATGGATATCTTTCCATCATTTCAGCTTCTCTTTCCCAGGTAGCTTCTTCAGCAGTAAAGTGCTTCCACTGCACCTTTACTCTTGCTACCGTTTGGTTCCGCAATTCAATTTCTTCCCACTCCAAGATTTGAAGCGGTTCTGGAAGGAACTCCCCTTCTGGTTCCACCTATACAACATTCCAATCAACTATGTGAGAAGCATCATGTACATATATTTTTAATAATGAAACATGAAACACATAATGAACTCTAACATGGGGTGGTAAGGTCAGCTTGTATGCCACTAGTCCCACCCTTTCTAATATTTCAAAAGGGCCAGAGTATCTCAGAGCCAGTTTTGCACAACTTCAAGCATAAAGGGTGCTCTTTTTGGGTTTAATACGCAAGTACACATGCTCTCCCACTTTAAATTCTCGGTGTACTCTCTTCTTATCAGCATAGTTTTTTTGGCGATATTGTGCTGTATTAATGTTTCTTTGTATCTGTTTAACAATTCTTTCCATCTCTTGTAAGGCATCTGGTCCCAACATTAGTTTATCTTCTTGCTGGCTCCCGCTTAAAGGAGTACGACATTTCCTTCCATAGAGTGCCTCAAATGAACTCATTTTGATAGAGGATTGGTAGCTGTTATTATAGGAAAATTCAGCTAAATGCAGATAATCTTCCCACTTTGATGGCCTATCCATCACATACATTCTCAACATATCCTCCAAAATCTGATTAGTTGTCTTGGTCTGCCTGTCGGTTTGAGGGTGATAGGCAGTACTAAAATTCAGCTTAGTGCCCATGCCGCCAAATAGACCTTTCCAAAAGGCTGCTGTAAACTTAGCATCTCGGTCAGAAAAAATCACCTTTGGAACCCTATGGAGCCTTACTACCTCCTTCAGGAACACATTCGCTACTTGAGCTGTCTCGAAGGTAGATTTCACTGGTATAAAATGTGCAGCTTTTGTTAAAGTGTCTACTACCACCATCACTGAATCATGTTGGTATTTGGTTTTGGGTAATCCTGTTATGAAATCCATGGAAACTCTGTCCCATTTCCATTCTGCAATCGGCAAAGGGTTTAAAAGACCAGCAGGATGTTGATGCTCAACTTTGACTAGTTGACATTCCAGGCATCTAGTTAAATATTCTGCTACATCTCTCTTCATTCCTGGCCAAAAAAACTTCTTTTTCAAAGCTGTTAACATTTTCTGATATCTTGGATGTCCTGCATATGGTTGTTTGTGATATTCATCTAAAATCTCTCTTTTCAAGGACTCTACATTGGGAATATACAATCTGTTTTTATAACAGATCAGTCCTTTCTGGTTTTGAGTGAAATCAGCCATCTCCTTCCTTAGGATTTTCACTTGTATGTTTTCATAATTGGGATCCTGGTCTGCTGCCTGTTTCACTAACTTTTCTAAATCAAACTAGGCACTACTTCCACTGCTGCCTATAATTTGACAAGCATTTCTTCTCAATGCATCAGCAATCTTATTTTCTTTCCCCTTGATATGTTTTATGTCCATGTCGAATTCACTTAGGAAAGACAGCCATCTGGCTTGTCTAGCATTCAAATCAGTTTGGAAAAAGAAATATTTGAGACTAATATGATCAGTCATCAATGTAAATTTTTTTCCAAGGAGATAGTGTCGCCACATTTTCAAAGCATGGATAATAGCAGCTAATTCTAAATCATAGGCACTATAGTTCTGTTCATGTATCTTCATTTTCCTAGATTCATATGCAATAACTGAATTTTCCTGCAAAATAACTCCTCCCAACCCCTCTCTACAAGCATCCGTACATACCACAAATTCTTTATCAGGATCTGCAAGCTTCAGTATAGGGGCTGTAGTAAGTTTTAGTTTTAATTGGTCAAAATTGTTTTGGCATTTTTTCAGTCCACTCAAATTTGACACCCTTCCTTTGTAATGATGTTATGGGATGTGCTATGGCAGAAAATCTCTCCACAAATCTGCGATAATAGCCTGCAATCCCCATGAATGATCTCACTACTGAAACATCAGTTGGTACAAGCCATTCTTTTATAGCCTTTATCTTTTCAGGGTCAACAGCAAGGCCTTATTCAGAAATAATATGCCCCAAGTATTGAATCTTGTCCTTATAAAATTCACATTTACTAAACTTGGCATATAACTGGTTTTCTTTCAAAGTTTGCAATACTATCCTCAAGTGCTCCCACCTCACTTTTTGAGTAAAATAAAATGTCATCTATGAACACAAGTACAAATTTGTCCAAGTACATATTTAACAGACTGTTCATTAAGCACATAAAAGTGGCAGGGGCATTTGTCAAACCAAAAGGTAGGACTACAAATTCATAGTGACCATACCTGGTTCGAAAGGCTGTTTTTCTGATGTCTTCTTCTTTAATTCTGAGTTGGTGATAACCAGTCCTTAAATCAATTTTTGAAAAAACTGAAGCCCCTCTCACTTGGTCAAAAAGATCATCAATTCTGGGTAAGGGGTATCTGTTTTTAATGGTCAACTTGTTTAGTTGACGATAATCAATGCACATCCTAAAAGTTCCATCTTTCTTTTTCACGAACAGCACTGGTGCTCCCCAAGGAGACACACTTGGTCTGATATAACCCTTATCTAACAATTCTTGGAATTGCATTTTCAGTTCTATGAGTTCAGGGGGACTCATTCGATAAGGAGCTCGGGAAACAGGTATTTCTCCCAGCACCAAATCGATTGAGAAGTCAATCTCTCTTTTGGGGGGAAGATGAGGGATTTCATCTGTAAAAACTTTTTTAAATTCCCTTACTACTGGCAATGCATCCAACAAATTTTCTTCAGTTTTCTGTTCTATTTCTTCCACATGTACTGCATAAACTTGGTATCCCTTTCTAGCTATTCATTTTAATTGCAGTGCTGATATTTGTCTTGCCGAAATGGGTTTTGGTTTCCCTTTGAGAATAAAAGGTTTTCCTTCCTCATCCACACAATGCAGGGTCTTATCCCAGCAGTTCATCAGGGCTTTCTTCTTTTCCAGCCAGTCCATTCCTATCAGCAAGTCATATGAACCCAAGGGCAAGATGTTCAAATTTACTTCTGTTTGAAAATAATTTAATTTAATTGTTGTTCGGGGAAATTTATGTGTTACCTTCCTCTTGGTTCTAGTGGCCAGCCGAACCAACCATGACTGCTAAAATTTTTCCGGTTTAAGATTACATTTTTCTACAATTTTTGGACTAATGTAACTCAAAGAAGCACCCGGATCAATCAAAACTGTAACAGATTGGTCAGAAATCTTACCCTCCATTTCAACCATGGTAGCTTGATGTTCTGCTTGTCGATTTTCCAAGGCTGCACTGATAGTTGGTATATTTCTGGCTATGTCATTTACTGTAGTGGCTTCTCGATCTCTCATAATCATCTGAATGTTTCGATGGGGACAATCTCTCAACAGATGGGGTTCTACACACCCCCAACATTTCAGGGGTTCTCTCATTTTCACTGTGCCCTCTTTCTTATTGTTTCCATTTATTTGTTTGGAGGCCACTTGGGACTGAGCAGTTTGAATTTCTTCGGGTTTATTAAATGTCTTCTTCTGATGATCTCTGCCAAAATTCTTCAAATAGACTGGTTTCTGTTTCTTCCCTTTGAATTCACTCTTATTGACCCAACTTTTTCAATGTTCAGTTTTGCTTTTGAACTGTTGGTAGCACAATCTAGCTTTTCTAACAGCTTCGTCCATTGTTTTTGGGTTATCAAACTCGATCTTCTCTTTGTATACAGCAGATAAACAATTCATAAACCTTTGTACCTTTTCCTTTTCTTCCCTTTTGTAGGGTACATATATCAACAGATTTGTAAGCTTAGTAAAAAACTCATCAATAGTGAGCTGTCCCAGTCTAAGTTCATGCACTTCCTTGGCTTTATCATCATAGTAAATTTCATTCAAATATCAGTTTTTGAACTTAACCTGGAAATCTTCCCAGGTGACTGCTGTAACACCCCCAATTTGTGTGTTGAATTTTTAAAAGTTAGACAGTTGAACTTACATCCTAAGGGGGTGGACCCCAAGGGATAAGTATGGTGTGAATGTATTTGCATATTTTATTTGAGGAAATAAATAAAATGATTGTGAAATTTGACCAAGATGAGAATTAGAGATCACTTGCCAAATCCATGAGGATGGATAAGGCAACAAATCCCCAAAAATCTTTCAAAAATCCTTGAAAGAAATTTATTTAGATTTGAGGAGGAATCTAAATTTCCCCAATGAAGAGGAGTAGTTGGGAAGAGGTGAGAAAAAATCTGGAAAAGCTGAGGAAAAGCTTAAAGCAGCTTTAAAGAATCCCAAGATGGGAAGCCTAGGCTAAACAGGAAAGAAAGCATCCTGCTATTCTGGACGCAGAATTAGAAACATGCTTTGGGGAATTATGAGCTTAAATAAGCCGCTCCTAAGCAGATTAGAGGTTGATCTGTCCTAGGAGGTGATCTCAGCTCGGGGGTGAGTCCTGGGAGACAAAGAGGACTCTAAGGTTGGGAGGTTGGTCATTTGCAGATTTTGGTATGTTCTGAAATTTTTGTTAATTTATTCTCTGATGATATGAATTGGCTACATATAAAAAAATTAATTACATGGTGTGATTGGTGTTGGTACTACATTTAACAGAATCCATCTTAAGGTAATCATCTTCCAGATTCTGTTTAGTTGTACACCAGAAAATCCATAGAGTCGAAACTCCAGAAGCTCTAAACCAAGGTCGGTTTAAATCTGAAGTTACTTAACCTCTACAGATGATTAATTATTGTTTTATTCATTGTAGGCACAAATGTGATATTGTATGCTTATGAGTCTGCTAGAGAAACATTACAGCAGTACTAGAGTTACATGGTATGAATACAAACAACTGAAAGTAAAACAATGAAGTATGAAATTCGAACTTATACTAGAAAACTGAATATTACATTACCCCATATAGGTGTATAGTTGTGAAATTTTATACTCATATGTAAGTGGAGAACTATATTAGCAGACTTATAGCTATATGATACCATAGCAGAAAACCAAAAGATGTCGAATTCGATATGTTGACTTGTACTAGCTTTAAAAGAAATTCTATTCTACAGAAGGAATATATCATTTATAGCATATATAGAACGTATTATGTTTTGAAATCCATCTCACATTCCTGAACTAAGCATCATAGTCAAAGACTAAAATTTCAATTAAGTTATACACCACAATGACTATTGAATACATATATATAAATCCCCATGTGACAATCTATGTTCATAAGTATACATAGGAAAATAGTGTAACAATACTGAAATTGTTATGGTACTCAAAATCAAAAAGGGAAAAATGTAATGATAATAGAGTATGGAACTCTAAATTGGGCTAATAAAGGCATAACTCTACCTTATAAGAGTATTTTAGCATGCATAGAAATTTTATGATCTATATTGCTTTTTAAATTCATTCTATTTAAGCCCCATCGAATATCTATATATGCATAACAAAATATATATATCGATATATTATGATATGTTGAGCGCACATATCTTTTGCTACATCTACTTTTAACCTTGGAATTAAAGACATTAGAAACCTAATTAAATCTAAGAATGGCGCATTACTAAATTTATGACACGAAACTTCTAGAAAGGAGACACTAGAAACGATAATGACAGTGCCGAGAGTTAAAAAGAAACACAGTAGAAATAATCATTAAAGCGCCGAGAGCTACATAAGGGCTCGTTCAATTTTGGTTTCCATACGTGTGTAGGCAAATGAAATAAAACAGGGATATCAGTACCGAGAGCAAATAAACCAATCTCAGTTCTTATTTAATATCAAAGCCATAGCAATGGCGCGACAAACAGAATGGCTATACGACAGCTAGGGTTCTGAGAATTCATGAGTAGACAATAGGGTTATAAAAATATATAAATTATGTAACTCAACAAAGAAAGTGAGCGCGACAGGAGCACGTCCGTTCACGTACGCCACAAGAAGCAACCACAGTATTGAATAATACATCAATAGAAAAGACCCAACATATATATGGTTATGCGCTGGTTAATAAGTTCATGCGATTTGTTTTAATGATTTTTATATGATGAAGGTAGGAAAAACTTCAAAACCAGAGTATAAAACATATATATGATTTCGCGCAGAGGAGTGCTACCATAGGCATAAGGCGTAAAAATTTCGTAAAGAAATAAGAAGGACCGCAATGATAGTCTGCCCAGAACATGAGTCAGTATCATCATGCCTATAAATATATATATATATATATATATATATATATATATATATATATATATATACGAACCGATCAAGATTCGACACCGTGAGTCTAGCCAGCGAGTATAGTCTAATGTAAATATACAATAGTAGCCCGAGCTTAGGGTGAATGGTTAACGATTGATCTCGAATTATCGCAGAAGGGTAACATCGCATCTCAACCAAGTTGAAGCATAAACCTATGCACCAGAAACAAGAAATTTTGAAAGTTACCTAGGGAGGATAGGGTTCCTTCCCACCCTCGCGGCGTGTAGAAGCACAGCAAAACGAGCCACCCATGTTATGCGCACGGAAATCTGAACGTTGTAACGTGGATACTGTTAAAATCTGGGTGTGTAGGAACGACCTAGGCGTTCGCCCCTTTGACATCAACCAGGAAAAGAAAAACAAACATAGATTAAGGAAGGCCTAAATGCATAATCAACATGAAATACTGCGGATAAATCTCTATCCTATAAAGCGTGTTGAACACATCCAGCATAAATCG
This sequence comes from Pinus albicaulis, assembly GCA_034641835.2. Lineage (NCBI taxonomy): Eukaryota > Viridiplantae > Streptophyta > Pinopsida > Pinales > Pinaceae > Pinus > Pinus albicaulis. The sequence continues at coordinate 994,463,675 of CM076583.1, forward strand.
TTAATACCAAACTATTACAGAGAATAGAACCAGAGGCTGATTGTAAACCAAATAAAAATATCACAATAGTAAGTGTAACTCAGTTAGAACGCAGCCAGGAGTAACATGTTCGATTTCGGCCCTCTGTCACCAGGTTGGTATGTCGAAAACATTCCTCTCTGAGCAAAAACACAACAGCAGACGATGAGAAGGCATTATTGGTTAATTTATACAAAAACAAAATGAACTAATTGAAAACGCAGGCCGACCTGGTTACACCCTCCCCAACCGGCGATGGGAGCGGGAAAAGGCACGACTCTGTAGTTCCAATATGAAACAGAAAGAGTCAAATAAATAGATTAGTGTAAGAGTCTCGAATAAAAAGAACTCTTGCAAACCCTAATGCACCCTGCCCCAGAACTGCAGAAAATCACGATATTGATTTAGAAGACGCTGCCACGGCAGAAGAAGGTACCATACTACGCTAAGGTGCCCCAAGGAGGACGAGCGACGCCGGTAGAGGTACAGTCATCTCAGTAGCTACACCCCGTCTCTGCCTGCAAAAACATTGAAATAGAAAAACCAAACGCACACGTTAGGTCAGACCGAGCAAAAACAGTGCGACACATACGTTATTAACTCTAACAAGTACGCGTGTCTCTACCTCTGCGTAGAAAAATCATATCAAATATGAACGGGATCAGATTATTCATAATGACAAACCGCCACAAGATGTAAGAACTCGGGTATTTCATGAATTACTGTCACGCCGATCCGCGGCTTGGACAGTATTGCGTGAGATACAATGTTTATAAATTACAAAATTGTAAGGACGACTATACCGTGGCGCATCTGTCCAAGTCAACCCCCATCATAGGTACAACAGGATTAAACCGATTCGCAATTGCAATGGATATGAAACGCAGCGCTGACCTGTCGCTACGTCAATATCTTGCTTAACCTATTTCTCCAAAATGACGGCTTACGTGGACTGTATAGCGGCTATGAAAATATATATACGGTTAATGGTTTGGGATGGGAGACATCACGGATATGGGACGATATAACCACGTAGGACCCAAGAAATCGGTCAGAGAAATTACTATAAACTTTTCAACAGGTCTATACATATATATACATGTCATTATTATATATGAATATGTCCATCCAACGAAATTATCCAAAGGGGTAGGGAATTTTTATATATATATATGATATAAATATATATATCGAAGTGCGCCTCTCATAGTTTAGTAAAGTGGATATAAACATATATATATATATATGGGCTATTGGATATATATATAAACATATATATATATGTCTTATATATATGGGCTATTGGATGTAAACATAGGTGGTGCATAGGGGTATTCAAATGTAAATTTTGTTTTACTCAAGGATATACACATAGGGATTGTGTATAGTCTACGAATGTGTTTAATATGCCTATGTGTTTTATAGCTATACATATGGATAATATATATTGGTCCCTAAGTAGGTGGGGACATTAAGAGTGGCATAGTAATTTGTGTACACGGTTACATTGTACACATGGAAAATATTGGATGTTGGAAATAGAAAAAAAAAAAAAAATATGCCCTTAAATTGGAGGTGTGACAAATGGTATCGGAGCACTAGTTACAACAAATTGGGCTGTCGTTTTGTGCTCACTGCTTATTACATATTTTGTTTTCTGAAGTTTATAAACTTTGCTAATCTGTGTTGTAAGTGTGTACAGTTGAAATGGCTGAAGGTGAAGGGATTTATGTGGATCTGCGGGATGAGTTTGCTACTTCAGATCCCAATGCCCCGGTACTGGCTATGTTGCACCGGATGCAACGAGAGTTGGCTGAATTAAGAAGCCAAAATGACATGTTGTCATCAGCGAGTAAGGAGCAGGAAAAGCTCATCAGAGAGCTAACTTCCCGGAACAGCCAGGAAGGCGAAGGTTCTGGAAAAAGAAAGATGGATGAATCTGAGGATGAGGATGCAGCTAGAAATCAACATAAGCAGAAAAGAGAATTGCAGGGAGAATTTAGAAAGATCAATCCTCCCTCCTATGATGGGGAGAAGGAGGAGGATGCTGAAGCTTGGTTGCTGAATATGATCAAGTATTTCCAAGTATATGAATATGAGAGCAATCTGAAGGCCAGATTAGCTGTGTATCAGCTGCAAGGAAAAGCCACACTGTGGGGGAAGAGACAAAAATGGTGCATGCCATTGATGAAAAAATAGTTACTTGGGAAGATTTTCAGACTAAGTTCAAAAGTCGTTATTTGAATGAACGTTATTATGATGATAAAGAAAAAGAATTCCATGAACTTAGACTAGGACAACTCACTATTGATGAGTTTGTCACTAAGTTTACCAATTTACTTAGGTATGTCCCTTACATTAGGGAAGAAAAGGAAAAATTGCAAAGGTTTTTAAATTGTTTGCCTACTGTGTACAAGGAGAAAATTGAGTTTGACAACCCAAAGACCATGGATGAAGCTGTTAGAAAAGCAAGATTATGCTATCAGCAGTTTAAAGGTAAAGCTGAACAAGGGAAGGGCTGGATGAACAAGGGTGAGTTCAAAGGAAAGAGACCAAAACCAGCATATTTAAGGAATTTTGGTAGAGATCATCAAAGGAAAAAGTTCAGCAAAACAAAAGAAAGTCAAACTGCTCAGTCCCAAGTGGTTTCAAAACCAGTAGAAGGGAACAATAAAAAGGAAGGGACAGTCAGAATGAAGGAACCTATGAAATGTTGGGGCTGTGGAGAACCCCATATGATGAGGGATTGCCCCCATCGAAATATACACATGATCAGCAGAGAGCGAGAGGCAACAACAGTCAATGACATAGCCAGAAACATACCAACCATCAGTGCAGCCCTGGAAAATCGACAGGCAGAACATCAAGCAACCATGGTGGAAATGGAGGGTAAGATTTCTGACCTACCTGTTACTGTTTTGATTGATCCAGGTGCTTCTTTGAGTTACATTAGTCCTGGCATTGTAGAAAAATGTAAAATTAAACCTGAAAAATTTCAGCAGTCATGGTTGGTACAGTTGGCCACTGGAACTAAGAGAAAAGTCACACATAAGTTGCCCAAAACAGCAATACAATTAAATGGGTTCCAAATAGAAGTAAATCTGAACATATTTCCATTAGGATCCTATGATCTGGTGATAGGAATGGATTGGCTGGAAAAGAAGAAAGCCCTGATGAACTGCTGGGATAAAACCCTGCATTGTGTAGATGAGGAAGGGAAACCTTTTACACTAAAATGGAAACCAAAACCCATTGTAGTAAGACAAATATCAGCCTTACAATTGAAAAGAACAGCTAGAAAAGGATACCAAGTCTATACAGTGCATGTAGAAGAAATAGAACAGAAAACTGAGGAAGAGTTTAAGGAAGTCTTTCCCAAGGAAATCCCTCATCTTCCCCCCAAAAGAGAGATTGACTTTTCTATAGATCTGGTGCCGGGAGCTACACCTATTTCCCGAGCTCCTTATCGGATGAGTCCTTCAGAACTGATGGAGCTGAAGATGCAGCTGCAAGAATTATTGGATAAGGGTTACATTAGACCAAGTGTGTCTCCATGGGGAGCACCTATTTTATTTGTTAAAAAGAAGGATGGAACTTTTAGGATGTGCATTGACTATCGTCAACTGAACAAGTTGACCATTAAGAATAGATATCCACTTCCTAGAATTGATGATCTTTTTGATCAAGTGAGAGGAGCTTCAGTCTTCTCCAAGATAGACCTAAGGATTGGGTATCACCATCTCAGAATTAAAGAAGAAGACATCAGCAAAACAACATTTCGAACCAGGTATGGGCATTACGAATTTGTAGTCCTACCTTTTGGTTTGACAAATGCCCCTAACACATTTATGTGTCTGATGAACAGTGTGTTGAATAAGTATTTGGACAAATTTGTTCTTGTGTTCATAGATGATATCTTAGTTTACTCCAAAAATGAGGAAGAACATAAGGAACACCTGAGAATAGTGTTGCAAACTTTGAAAGAAAATCAGCTATATCCCAAGTTCAGTAAATGTGAATTTTATAAAGATAAAATTCAATATTTGGGTCATATAATTTCTGAAAAAGGGTTGGCAGTTGACCCTGAAAAGATAAAAGCCATTAAAGAATGGCCAGTTCCCACTGATGTCTCAGCAGTAAGATCATTTATGGGAATTGCAGGCTATTATCGCAGATTTGTGGAGAGAGTTTCTGCTATAGCAAATCCCATAACCTCATTACAAAGGAATGGTGTTAAGTTCGTGTGGACTGAGAAATGTCAAAACAGTTTCGAACAAGTGAAACAGAAACTTATTTCAGCTCATATATTAAAAATTGCTGATCCTGATAAAGAGTTTGTGGTATGTACAGATGCTTGCAGAGAGGGGCTAGGAGGAGTCCTATTGCAAGAAAATTCAGTTATTGCCTATGAGTCTAGGAAATTAAAAACTCATGAACAAAATTATAGTGCATATGATTTGGAATTTGCAGCTGTTATTCATGCTTTAAAAATGTGGAGGCACTATCTGCTGGGGAAGAAGTTCACTTTGATGACTGATCATATTAGCCTCAAATATTTTTTCTCCCAAACTGACCTAAATGCAAGACAAGCCAGATGGCTGTCTTTTCTAAGTGAATTTGATATGGACATAAAACATATCAAGGGGAAAGAAAATAAAGTTGCGGATGCCTTAAGTAGAAATGCTTGTCAACATTTAAACAGCATTGGGAGTAGTGCCCAGATGGAGATAGAGGAATTGGTGGTAAAACCAGCAAATCAAGATCCCAACTATGAAACACTCTTGGTGAAACTACAGAAAAGGGATAAAACTGATTTCACTAAAAACCAAAAAGGGCTGCTCTATTACAAAAACAGGTTGTATATCCCCGATATAGAGTCATTGAAAAGAGAAATTCTAGATGAATATCACAAACAGCCTTATGCAAGACATCCAGGATACCAAAAGATGTTAACAGCCTTGAAGAAGAAGTTGTTCTGGCCAGGAATGAAAAGAGATGTGGCGGAGTATTTAAGTAGATGTATGGAATGTCAGTTAGTAAAAGCTGAGCATCAACACCCAGCAGGGCTTTTAAACCCTTTGCCGATTGCAGAATGGAAATGGGACATAGTTTCCATGGATTTTATAACAGGATTACCCAAAAATAAGTATCAGCATGATTCTGTAATGGTAGTAGTAGACACTCTCACCAAAGCTGCCCACTTTATACCAGTAAAATCTACCTTTGGAATAGCTCAAGTAGCAAATGTTTTCCTAAAGGAGGTAGTAAGGCTTCATGGAGTGCCCAAGGTGATTGTCTCAGATCGGGATGCCAAGTTCACAACAGCATTTTGGAAAGGATTGTTTGCAGGAATGGGTACTAAGCTGAATTTTAGTACTGCTTACCATCCTCAAACTGATGGGCAAACCGAAAGGACAAATCAAATTTTAGAAGATATTCTGAGAATGTATGTGATGGATAGGCCATCAAAATGGGAAGAGTATCTTCATCTAGCTAAGTTTGCCTATAATAATAGCTACAAATCCTCTATTAAGATGAGTCCGTTTGAGGCACTCTATGGAAGAAAGTATCGTACTCCCTTGAGTTGGAGTCAACCAGAGGATAAACTGGTGTTGGGACCAGAGGCACTACAAGATATGGAAAGAATTGTCAAGCAAATACAAATAAATATCAAGAGAGCACAAGATCGACAGAAGAGCTATGCTGATAAGAAAAGAGTGCACCGAGAATTTAAAGTAGGGGATCATGTGTATTTGCGCATCAAACCCAAAAAGAGCACACTTTATGCAGGAAGTTGTGCAAAACTGGCTCCTAGATATTGTGGGCCTTTTGAAGTTTTAGAAAGGGTGGGACCAATGGCTTACAAGCTGGCCTTACCACCCCATGTTAAAGTGCATAATGTGTTTCATGTTTCATTATTAAAAGGATATGTGCATGATGCTTCTCACATAGTTGATTGGAATGTGGTACAGGTGGAACCAGAAGGGGAGTTTCTGCCAGAACCGCTTAAAATATTGGAGCGGGAAGAAATTGAATTGAGAAACAGAACAGTGGCCAGAGTAAAAGTGCAGTGGAAGCACTTTACTGCTGAAGAAGCTACCTGGGAAAGGGAAGCTGAAATGATGGAGAAATATCCATTTTTGTTTAAGTGAACTCTAGTAGTTAAATAATAACACCGAGGATGGTGTTTATTTTCAGAGGGGGAATATCTTACACCCCCAATTTGTGTGTTGAATTTTTAAAAGTTAGACAGTTGAACTTACATCCTAAGGGGGTGGACCCCAAGGGATAAGTATGGTGTGAATGTATTTGCATATTTTATTTGAGGAAATAAATAAAATGATTGTGCAATTTGACCAAGATGAGAATTAGAGATCACTTGCTAAATCCATGAGGATGGATAAGGCAACAAATCCCCAAAAATCTTTCAAAAATCCTTGAAAGAAATTTATTTAGATTTGATGAGGAATCTAAATTTCCCCAATGAAGAGGAGTAGTTGGGAAGAGGTGAGAAAAAGCTGGAAAAGCTGAGGAAAAGCTTAAAGCAGCTTTAAAGAGTCCCAAAATGGGAAGCCTAGGCTAAACAGGAAAGAAAGCATCCTGTTATTCTGGACGCAGAATTAGAAACATGCTTTGGGGAATTATGAGCTTAAATAAGCTGCTCCTAAGCAGATCAGGGGTTGATCTGTTCTAGGAGGTGATCTCTGCTCGGGGGTGAGTCCTAGGAGACAAAGAGGACTCTAAGGTTGGGAGGTTGGTCATTTGCAGATTGTGGTATGTTCTGAAATTTTTGTTATTCTATTTGCTGATGGTATGAATTGGCTACATATAGAAAAATTAATTAAATGGTGTGATTGATGTTGGTACTACATTTAACAGAGTCCATCTTAGGGTAATCACCCTCCAGATTCTGTGTAGTTGTAGACCAGAAAATCCATAGAGTAGAAACTCCAGAAGCTCTAAACCAAGGTCGGTTTAAATCTGAAGTTACTTAACCTCTACAGATGATTAATTATTGTTTTATTCATTGTAGGCACAAATGTGATATTGAATGCTTATGAGTCTGCTATAGAAACATTACAGCAGTACTAGAGTTACATGGTATGAATACAAACAACTGAAAGTAAAAACAATGAAGTATGACATTCAAACTTATACTAGAAAACTGAATATTACATTACCCCATATAGGTGTACAGTTGTGAAATTTTATACTCATATGTAAGTGGAGAACTAAATTAGCAGACTTATAGCTATATGATACCACAGCAGAAAACCAAAAGATGTCGAATTCGATATGTTGACTTGTACTAGCTTTAAGAGAAATTCTATTCTACAGAAGGAATATATCATTTATAGCATATATAGAACGTATTATGTTTTGAAATCCATCTCACATTCCTGAACTAAGCATCATAGTCAAAGACTAAAATTTCAATTAAGTTATACGCCACAATGACTATTGAATACATATATATAAATCCCCATGTGACAATCTATGTTCATAAGTATACATAGGAAAATAGTGTAACAATACTGAAATTGTTATGGTACTCAAAATCAAAAAGGGGAAAATGTAATAATAATAGAGTATGGAACTCTAAATTGGGCTAATAAAGGCATAACTCTACCTTATAAGAGTATTTTAGCATGCATAGAAATTTTATGATCTATATTGCTTTTTAAATTCATTCTATTTAAGCCCCATCGAATATCTATATATGCATAACAAAATATATATATCGATATATTATGATATGTTGAGCGCACATATCTTTTGCTACATCTACTTTTAACCTTGGAATTAAAGACATTAGAAACCTAATTAAATCTAAGAATGGCGCATTACTAATTTTATGACACGAAACTTCTAGAAAGGAGACACTAGAAACGATAATGACAGTGCCGAGAGTTAAAAAGAAACACAGTAGAAATAATCATTAAAGCGCCGAGAGCTAAATAATGGCTCGTTCGATTTTGGTTTCCATATGTGTGTAGGCAAACGAAATAAAACAGGGATATCAGTACCGAGAGCAAATAAACCAATCTCAGTTCTTATTTAATATCAAAGCCATAGCAATGGCGCGACGAACAGAATGGCTATACGACAGCTAGGGTTCTGAGAATTCATGAGCAGACAATAGGGTTATAAAAATATATAAATTATATCTTAACTCAACGAAAGTGAGCGCGGCAGGAGCACGTCCGTTCACGTACGCCACAAGAAGCAACCACAGTATTGAATAATACATCAATAGAAAAGACCCAACATATATATGGTTATGCGCTGGTTAATAAGTTCATGCGATTTGTTTTAATAATTTTTATATGATGAACGTAGGAAAAACTTCAAAACCAGAGTATAAAACATATATATGATTTCGCGTAGAGGAGTGCTACCATAGGCATAAGGCGTAAAACTTTCGTAAAGAAATAAGAAGGACCGCAATGATAGTCTGCCCAGAACATGAGTCAGTATCATCATGCCTATAAAAAAAAAAATATATATATATATATATACGAACCGATCAAGATTCGACACCGTGAGTCTAGCCAGCGAGTATAGTCTAATGTAAATATACAATAGTAGCCCGAGCTTAGGGTGAATGGTTAACAATTGATCTCGAATTATCGTAGAAGGGTAACATCGCATCTCAACCAAGTTGAAGCATAAACCTATGCACCAGAAAAAATAAATTTTGAAAGTTACCTAGGGAGGATAGGGTTCCTTCCCACCCTCGCGGCGTGTAGAAGCACAGCAAAACGAGCCACCCATGTGATGCGCACGGAAATCTGAACGCTGTAACATGGATACTGTTAAAATCTGGGTGTGTAGGAACAACCTAGGCGTTCGCCCCTTTGACATCAACCAGGACAAGAAAAACAAACATAGATTAAGGAAGGCCTCAATGCATAATCAACATGAAATACTGCGGATAAATCTCTATTCTATAAAGCGTGTTGAACACATCCAGCATAAATCGTTAATACCAAACTATTACAGAGAATAGAACCAGAGGTCGATTGTAAACCAAATAAAAATATCACAATAGTAAGTGTAACTCAGTTAGAACGCAGCCAGGAGTAACATGTTCGATTTCGGCCCTCTGTCACCAGGTTGGTATGTCGAAAACATTCCTCTCTGAGCAAAAACACAACACCAGACGATGAGAAGGCATTATTGGTTAATTTATACAAAAACAAAATGAACTAATTGAAAACGCAGGCCGACCTGGTTACACCCTCCCCAACCGGCGATGGGAGCGGGAAAAGGCACGACTCTGTAGTTCCAATATGAAACAGAAAGAGTCAAATAAATAGATCAGCGTAAGAGTCTCGAATAAAAAGAACTCTTGCAAACCCTAATGCACCTTGCCCCAGAACTGCAGAAAATCACGATATTGATTTAGAAGACGCTGCCACGGCAGAAGAAGGTACCATACTATGCTAAGGTGCCCCAAGGAGGACGAGCGACGCTGGTAGAGGTACAGTCGTCTCAGTAGCTACACCCCGTCTCTGCCTGCAAAAACATTGAAATAGAAAAACCAAACGCACACGTTAGGTCAGACCGAGCAAAAACAGTGCGACACATACGTTATTAACTCTAACAAGTACGCGTGTCTCTGCCTCTGCGTAGGAAAATCATATCAAATATGAACAGGATCAGAGTATTCATAATGAAAAACCGCCACAAGATGTAAGAACTCGGGTATTTCATGAATTTCTTTCACGCCGATCCGCGGCTTGGACAGTATTGCGTGAGATACAATGGTTATAAATTACAAAATTGTAAGGATGACTATACCGTGGCGCATCTGTCCAAGTCAACCACCCATCTTAGGTACAACAGGATTAAACTGATTCGCAATTGCAATGGATATGAACGCAGCGCTGACCTATCGCTACGTCAATAGCTTGCTTAACCTATTTCTCCAAAATGACCGCTTACGTGGACTGTATAGCAGCTATGCAAATATATATACGGTTAATGGTTTGGGATGGGAGACATCACGGATATGGGACGATATAACCACGTAGGACCCAAGAAATCGGTCAGAGAAATTACTATAAACTTTTCAACTGGTCTATACATATATATACATGTCATTATTATATATGAATATGTCCATCCAACGAAATTATCCAAAGGGGTATGGAATATATATATATATATATGATATAAATATATATATCGAAGTGCGCCTCTCATAGTTTAGTAAAGTGGATATAAACATATATATATATATATATATATATGGGCTATTGGATGTAAACATAGGTTGTGCATAGGGGTATTCAAATGTAAATTTTATTTTACTCAAGGATATACACATAGGGATTGTGTATAGTCTACGAATGTGTTTAATATGCCTATGTGTTTTATAGCTATACATATGGATAATATATATTGGTCCCTAAGTAGGTGTGGACATTAAGAGTGGCATAGTAAGTTGTGTACACGGTTACATTGTACACATGGAAAATATTGGATGTCGGAAATAGAAAAAAAAAAAAAAAATTTGCCCTTAAATTGGAGGTGTGACAACTGCCTTTTCATCAATGGCATGCACCATTTTTGTCTCCTCCCACCACAAGGTCGCCTTACCTTGTAGCTGGTAAACAGCTAATCTGGCCTTCAAATTTATTTCATATTCATAGACCTGGAAGTACTTAATCATGCTCAACAACCAGGCTTCAGCATCTTCCTCCTTCTCCCCATCATAGGAGGGAGGTTTGATCTTTCAGAATTCCCGTTGTAATTCCTTTTTTTGCTTATACTGATACCTAACAGCATCATCATCCTCAGACTCATCAGTATTCCCCTTTCCAGAACCTTCACCTTCTTCGTTGTTCCGCGAATTTAATTCTCTAATGAGCTTTTCCTGCTCCCCACTGGCTAATGACAATCTGTCATTCTGGCTTTTATCTCAGCCAATTCTTGCTGCAACCTCCGCAACATAGCCATCATGGGCACATTGGGATTTGGTGCATTATCTTCATCATGCATATCAACGTAAATTTCGTCACCTTATGCCATTCCAGCACCACTGTACACTACATAACACAGATCAGTGAAAATAAAAATATAATTTTTTATTTTTTTTTCCACAGAAATCAATTTATACAGGGAACACACAGCCACAGTGAGCACAATGTCACCAGCCCGGTTTTATAACTTGGGCTTTGATACCATTTGTCACACCTCTCCTTCACCCTCCCACACAATTTTATTTTTTTTCTCAGTATTCTGTAAGAATAATTCCAACAGAATTGTTATACCATCACACTTTGATTTCTATCTAGTTAATTCTCTTTTCTTTTTTCCAATTACACATTTAATTCCATATACTAACTATACCCAAGTCAATATATACTTGCTTCCATCTTGAATGCAAGTTTAGTTACATCCCTGTACTACTCTTTTTATTTTAATTTTCACACTCGCAATATTATTATTGTCAATCCCTTTAAATTAACCCTTAATTTTGGTTTGTAAGGGTGTTATGAGTACTTCTGAGAGTCTTGCATTCACCTTGATTTTATGATACAATCTGTTCTTATATACTTAGGGTTACAATCACCCCCCCCGGCCCCATTTTGTGATAAATCATATCAATATATAGGGTTATCTACTCTTAGGTATATATTAGTTGTTTGACTCCTTAGAACTTCAATATGTATATATGTATAACACATACATACCTAGATTTAAGTTTATATACTAACACCCTTATTGTACCTCTCCCTAATATAATAGGGTACCGTCCAACTTGGTATGTGTAATACCACTGTATGGTTTTCAACAACATCACTACGTTTAGTAAGGAGTTTTTCTCTTCGGACTTTGCATCCCTACCATATCGTTCTAGCGGAACTCTATGGTTGCGCTCGACACTTATACTTTTGTGCACCATCAACTTAATCAACCCTACGTGCTACCACCTCATTTCTAGCTTCGATGCCATTTGATTTCATTTGAGAAATTCGTACCCTGCCTTTATGGGCTCGATTTCACACTTCGGCACTTTTTAATATGCTAGGGTTTACTTGTCAATTTCGGTTTGCTTTGCTCTTGTTCTATCCTGCTGGCTAAATCTGCCAACGTGATATGGAGTAATTTGCCCTTTATTTCTCGTACCAAGTCAATTTGGATGGTACACGGGCATTAAAATTGAACCTTTCTGGATTTCCTGTGGATTTTCCAGACTTCCTACCTTCCAGTGCTCGGAATTGGGCATCTCCGGCCACGTGTACGATGGATATGGCCTTGGATTAGGGTTTCAAAGGCATATATAAATTTTTCGTTCAATGTATGACTTCCTTTTTGCCTATCATATTAAGGGTTTTCCACAAAGTTTCTCCGGAGTTCGTTTTATCATTTTGTTCTCCTACTACTACAGAGGATCGTTCATATGCGTCGCTACTCACATCTCATGGAGCTATGTGAGGACTATGACATCGCACCCTTCAACTCAGGTAATGACTTTCATGGATATCTTTCATCCATTTCGACTTTCCAATCCTCCTTTCTCTGTGATTTAAATATATCAGTATTTACAAAAGTTCAGAGTTGGAGTTTAACGATAGGATAGATTGAAACTAGTCAACCAGATTTTAGAGTTCCCCTTTATTTTCGCTTCAAGTGCAGTGCTTATCAGATGGTTTATATGAAAATTGAGTTTGCCTTGGTGTCATCTTCGCTCTCGCTTCGGCGATTTATAGTTAGCGATGGTGACCTGGGCGTACACGTGTATTTGACTCCATCAACGTGATTTAGAGATGCTACAATGTTCTTTCGAGAAGGTATTTCCATCCCATTGATTTATGGTGACACAACATTTTCATGGCTATCTTTCTCACCTTTCGAATTTTTGATTTTACTTAAGTGTTAATAGTCTGGGTATATTTGTTTGTTCTAGTATCTCCATTGCCCAAGCTCCCTGAATACATTGGAAGGTAAGCTGTAAGTGCTTGTTTTCATTTTTGTGGTTTAACCGTCCGTTCATGTTGTAATGACTACTCTGGTTTTTTTTATTTTCCCTCACGTACTCTCTCTCTTATTCGTTGTAGGTATATGACATCTATCTCATTCTCTGCTAAAAAATTTGGTTTTCTGCGTTCAGATCGACTATTAACCTTGCTTCCCTCGTACTCACAGGTTGGTGCCTCGTGCAAATTCATCAGAGGGAACGATAATTTAGTTTACCCTCTTTAGTTCCTTATCTCCTTTCGGAGAATTTTGGATATCAGGGTTATAATTTTTTAATAATTTTTGTGCAATAACTTTGATTGACTTCCCCTCAGAAGGGAGGGAATTTTTGGTTTTCAATTTTGGAACCGAATTCACTATCATATGGATTTATATATATAGATATATATAACCCAGTTCTCTATCGGTTTTTCTATGTGAATTTCGATGGAAGCGTTATGTATAGCAGTTTTAGTTCCTCGTCACTTATAATCTGTATGGGTCGTGTTCCAAATTTTTTTTTTTTCAGGAATATTTATTGACTAGAACTCTTCTTCCAGTATAGTATCATCTGCTAAATTTTACCGATATAGAGAGTTTTCTTTTCAGGGATAATATAGCTTCTGTTGTAGTTAATTTAATATAACTGAATGTATTCTATTGTTTATTCTTATCACATAAATTTCCCAATTTCTTTCATCAGTCTATTAAGCAGAATCCTTAGTCTGGGTTCACAAATTAATGTTAATGGATGGTTTGGATAATCCAAGTAATATATTTTGTATATAAACAAAATTGTACATTATTTCTATGCCTGTAATTGAGAAGCTATATTGTTATATATCAACCAGGACTAACTTATTCCTTCCATAGTGACTTGATTCTCATTTATTTATGGACAACTCTGTAGAAAGTTTATTGCATGTCCTGGTAGTGCATTTATATACACAGTAATTTAATGGTCTGCAATTTATCCTTCTTCTACTACTGAGATAGATATAATGATATAATTCACCAATTTTGGTCGTGATAACTATAAGTGTGGTCTGAGAATTCTCTTATAGTAATCTTAGATACTCGTCTCATTTTTAATTTACTGTGTGCACATATACAGATATTTCCCATGACATTTTGACTGACTTAATTTTTTTTTTTGTCTTTTGTTTTTTGTATAGCTTACTTTACTGAGGGCTTCCAACTCTAACTGTTCTTTAACTTCTTAGAATATAAAGATGAATTATTACATACCGGAATGTGTTTCTGTTCTACTTTTGTTGTGCATGGTTGACATATTTACTCTATTACCTCATGTCAGGTTCAACCAGTTTATTTCTAAACCAACTTACAATTCATCTAATTCTATTTTAGACATTGGTACAGGCATCTCATGCTACTTTTCACTATGTATACATACTAGAATTAACTACCAAACCAGAAGCAGATTAAAGTTAAACCATTAAATTTACCTTGGGAAATATGTATTCTTAGATTTAAACCAGTTATGGTTTAGAGATTCTGATGAATTCTTTCCCATATATGTGTTTCCTACAACTGTACAGAAATTGAAGGCTAAGTCTGCTGAGGTTTCTATTAAATATATGGAATAGTGTCACACACAGCATGCATATACCATACTTTCACATTCCATGCAACATAAAATTTACACCTGCACCTCATAACATAAGATTAAAACTAAACTGTGCATACCACTTAATCAGATGACCAATCCACCCAACCTTAGAATTCGTTTATCTCTAGAATTCACCCCCGAACTGAGATCCCTCTTAGTACATATCAACCTCTAATCTGTATAAGAGAAGCTTATTTAAGCTGTTATTTCCCAAAGCCTGTTTCTAATTCTGCGTCCAGAATATCAGGATTTTTTTCTTCCTGTTTGCCCAGGCTTCCCATTTTAGGGATTCCTTAAAGCTGTTTTATGTTTTTCCTTAGCTTTTTTCCAGCTTTTTTTTTTTTTTTTTTTTACCTCTTCCCAACTATTTCCTCATCATTGGGGAATTTAGATTTTTCCTCAAAAATCTAAATTAGAAATAATTTATTTCAAGGATTTTTGAAAGATTGTGTGGAAAGTATTTTCCTTATCCATCCTCATGGATTTAGCAAGTGATCTCATAAATCTCATTTTGGTCAATCTGTACAAAATCATTTTATTCATTTCCTCAAATTAAATATTTAATTACATTCACAACATACTTGTCCTTTGGGGTCCACTCCCCTTAGGATGAAAGTTCAAATGTCTAGCTTTAAAATTCAAACACATAAATTGGGGGTGTTACAATATGAGTCAAGAAATTTGAAGAAACATGAACAAAATTATGTTGTGTATGATTTGGAACTAGTTTTTGTTATAGATGCATTAAAGATGTGGAGAACTCACTTATTGGAAAATAATTTCATATTAATGACAGATCACATAAGCCTGAAATAGTTCTTTAATCAACCATATCTAGATGATAGACAAGCTAGATGGTCAATTTTCCTTACTAAGTTTGATATGGAAATCAAACACATTAAAGGAAAGGAAAAAAAAATTGTTGTTGCTTTGAGTAGGAATGCTCATCAAATTTTGACGCATGAAGGAAGTAGTGTGAAATTTGAGATAGAAAAATAGATTCATGAAGTGTTGATGCAAGATCAGTTGTATGTAAAATTGCAAGATAAATTGCTGAAAACTGAAGTTGTGGGATATACAAAAAATAGAAAGGACTGATCTATTATTAAAAAACTTGTATATTCCTAATGTCACATCTGTAAAATAGGAAATTTTAGATGAGTATCATAAAATACCTTATGTAGGTCATCCTGGTTATAAAAAAATAATTTCAACATTAAGGAAGAACATGTTTTGGACATGTATGAAAAGAAATGTAGCTAAATATTGAATCCTCTACCTATTCCAGAATAGAAGTGGGAAGTGGTTTCCATTGATTCCATTACTAGCTTGCCTAGAACCAAGTATCAAAATCACTCTATAATAGTGGTTGTAAACACTTTAACTAAGGAAAAACACTTTTTACCAGTACAATCTACTTTTCATAGAACTCAAGTAGCCAATGTATTTATGAAAGAAATTGTGAATTACATGGAATTCCAAAAATGATATATATGATAGAGATGGAAAATTTACGCCATCCTTTTGGAAAAATCTATTTGGAAGAATGAGTACCAAAATTAATTTTAGTACCTCTTACCACCCTCAAACGAATGGGCAGATTGAAAGAACCAATCAAATTTCAAAAGACATGGTATGCATGTATGTGATGGATATACCTACAAGGTGGGAAGATTTTCTTCATTTGGAAGAATTTGCATATAATAATAGTTATCAAGCTTCTATTAAGATGAGTCCTTTTGAAGCCTTGTATGGTAGAAAATGCCACATTCTGGTTAGTTCGAGTAAACTGGAGGATAATTTGATTCTTGGACCAGATGCACTACAGGAAATGGAAAGAACTGTGAAGAAGATTCAACAAAATATTAAAAAAACTCAAAATCAAAAAAATAGTTATGCAAACAGGAAAAGAATTCAAAGAGAATTCAAAGTGGGAGATCATGTTTATTTGAGGAGTAAGCCACACAATTACATTATATGCTAGTATCTATGGAAAGTTATAACCACGCTACTGTGGAACATTTGAAGTTTTAGACAAAGTGGGGCCAATAGATTAAATATTGGCTCTACCTATTCATATTAAGGTTCACAATGTTTTTCATGTTTATTTATTGAAAACGTATGTACATGAAACTCACCATGTAATTTATTGGACTTTGATGCAAGTGGAAATAGAAGGGGAATTCCTTTCATATCCCCTTCGTATATTGGTACGGGAAGAAATTGAGCTCCAGAAAAGAAACATGGCTAGGGTGAAAGTGCAGTGGAGACACTTTACACCTGAGCATGCTACTTGGGAGCTAGAAGCTAAAATGAAAAAGTGATATCCATCACTGTTTGAGAAGTGAACTGATATATTTGGAACACCAAGGATGATTTTTTGTTTTAGAGGAGGAATATGTAATATTCCTATTTTTCTTCTTTTATTTAGACTTAGAATCCTAAAGGTTAAGTGGACCTAAAGGAAAGCTATATGTGGACATATTATTTTTAAATTAAATAAATATGAAATTTAATTATTGTGAAAATACTAGAGTAAATTTGATACCATGATTTTAAGTCCATGAGGATGGAATAAAATACAAAGACAAGAAGAGGTGAAATAAAACTAGAAATAGGAAAAAACTAGAAAGAGGAAAAAACTAGTTATAAAGAGCTTTTGTAGAAAAAATCAATGTAAAAGCCTAGGCTAAAGGAAAAAAAAATCTTAAATTAACTGGATGCATTTATGGAAACATGATGAGGGAAAGAAAGCATAAATAAGCCATTCTTAGGTAGACAAGAGGTTGTTTACACTTTGGAGTAATTTGTCTCTACTTGGGAGAGCTCTGGATTAAAGCTCAAGGTTAGGTGGGAAATAGTCTTTACCAGAACTGGTATGCACAGTTGTTAAATTTTGTCTTATAATTATGTTATAATGATGATATTCGATTAATGTTAAACATGGTTTAGTTACGAGTTTAACTAAAACCTTATATATTTAATTACAATTCATTTTTATATGATGTTGTATTCTTAGATATAATTGGTCATGTGTATTTAACAGGAGTTAAACTATAACGGGTATATTTAAGTTCTCTGTATAGTTACATAGACTAGAAAAAATATTTGACCAACATACAGAATATCTAAACCCCAAGAGAAGGGCTTAAATCTGATGTTAGCTCTATGCTAATTCTTTGATTATAGATATACAAGGCATCATTTGAATCAAACTTAATTGCTACTGTAATAAGAAAAACATAGAAAAGGTATCACAAATACATAGCTATTTCTTTAAACTATTATGGAAGCAATTATGTATACACTTGAATGATTATTGAAAATGAATCAAGAACGTATAAATCTGTATAAGTAAAAAATTCCTATTTTAGGAAACATGAATACATATAGATACAATATGTGTGTTGAAAATAACCATGAAATATTTATACATATAGAGGAAATATGTATATTGAAAGGGAATTATAACCAATTAGATGATTGTTCAAAAGTATGTAACACTCCTCTAATAGAGGTGAATAGAAAAATATACCATAACCAAAGTAAAATATCAGTTACAATAGTCTACCTTATATTGACTAGAAGTCATATTTTACTAAATTTAATTACATCATGAGCAATTTATAATGATAAAAATAATCAGAGCAAACATGTAGATAGATGAAATTTTTTAGTAAAGTCTTTTCAAAATAAAGATGAAGTAATTGTTGCGGAAGTTGTGAAATCTAAAGTAACTATACAAAAAACAGATATATATCTAGATTAGATTCAGATCAAATCTAATAAAATCAATATACAAAAAACAGATATATATCTAGATTAGATTCAGATCAAATCTAATAAAATCAATAGAAAAAGTAATAAACTTTTATAATAATTAATAACAAAAAATATACTTAAATAACATGATGGAGTGGACTTTCTCCTTTGCATGAAGGTATAAAAACATTCAGTTGAGTAAAGTAAATGAGAGGGTGGAAATGGAATCTGAACATTATTTATTAAACTAAGTGATTAATTTTTAGTACAACATTGTAAAAATAGTTACCTGAGATGAGATGCAGGGTGAAAACAGATATAGGGTATCTGAATAGAAAGTATGAATTCAAATAAATCTTGAAAAGAGGGGTTTTCCTGCATAAGAAAAGACTATAATATTCTGAGAAAAAATTTCAAAATGAATTTTCAATTCAAAATAAAAGTTAATTATAAGAAATTTAATATTTATTTATACTTGAAATATTTTATAAAACTCCTAACAGATTAAACCCTGAAAATGACAGAGTTTCACTATGAATAGAAATAAATATGAACTAAATATATATTGAAATTAAATAGTCTTTACACCAGACCAAAAGGGATGGAGCCTTCATATTGGGTACATCAAAAGCTGTGAGTATAAATATTGTATATCAGTAACTATATAGTAAATTCTATTAATTTGGAGTGTTGAAATCTATTTCCACTAAACATCACAAAAACGTTGTTAAGTTATATGAAACTGAATTAAGTTAATATTAATAATTCGAGGGAAAACATAACTTAAACAGTGAAACATAAATTTTACATGCACCATTAAAAAATATTTTTGATGTGGAAATTGAAATATATTACGAAACCTCTTTGTGAGGTTAAAGAAAAAATGGAACCAAGAAATTCATCTCAGGTTGAGAAAATCATGGATAGCAAAATATAGAAAAGTCCTTAATCCGTATTATCATTCATTAAAAATCATGAAAGTCGGAATCATGAAATGAATAGATAAACAATAGGATGTAAAAGAGAAAGAGTTTGAATGTAAGACCATTGACTTCTGGAAATTAAGATACGAATTTGGTACTAAAATTCCTTTGCAATTATAGCCATAAAACGAAAAAGAAAATTATACATAAAAATCTCAGAAGGGAAATAACTGTGTAAGATTTACAAAATGAAGAATGAGGGTTTGTATTGAAATTGAATTTGGCCATGAGAAACACGGAGAATTTCTCAATCCATTTAAAACCAGAACACAACCAATTCTCAACATCGAGGTAACTAGGTTTCGAGAAATTCATTTAATTAAACAAACCGAGAATTACTTGTCATAATGTTGAACCTTTACTTAATTTAAAAATGTGAAATCCAGACATGAAGAGATATCAAGCATGATATCATTATAAAATGATAGTTATCATTTAAAGGAGGGAAATGCTAACTATGGAGGAAAACACACAAATAGTGAAATAGATTACTTGTAAAGTAATTGCAAAGATTACCTTCATATTCAAGAGTGAAAATTCCTCTCTGTGGCTACTATGGAATTTCGTGACTAAGTTTCTTCCAATGACGAAACCTGTAAAAAGAACGAATAAAGAAAATTAGTGAATTCAGAAACACACAGTAAGAAATAGTGAACAAATTAAAAGAGGAAAATCTCCAAATGATTTCTGTGAACCTTACAGATATCACATAGTTCAAAGATTAAAATAAATGTGGAAATTATCTTACCGATATGATACATAGTGCTGGTATTATTCTAATGATGAAATGCATTTGGCTAAAATGCATTCTTGGTAGCCATAGGAACGACGAACAATCAGATTAAAAACCTTCGCAAAAAATTCAGAAAATGAAAATTGATGGAAAGAAAATTGTAACCCTAGCCATAGTTAACATGTATTGGAGGGAATATAGATCAAATCCGTGCCATCGAACAAAAACCGAATCGACCTTATATTTGTCTCAAAAATTTGATATGCCCATGTGAATAACCGAGGCTAGAAGTACTGCCATTGAATGAGTTATAAAATTCAAATGGGGACATTAAATGGGTTATGGTGAAGTTTTGTTGCCATTTAAATGTGTGGAGATATTATCCAAAAAAAAATCATAAAATATACGTTAGGTATAAATCAAACAATAAAACCAAAATCGTCAATTATACGATTTACGATAATATTTGACATAAATATGGCTATCACAATTGGTTTCACGTAAGTGTCGTAGAGTTCGTAAGTGTATTTATATGGTTATTTTTAAGTTAAAAAGAAATGTTGGGATATGAAATTACCTAATACAAACACGTCACCATTAATACATTTTATGATTTAAAAGTAATGTAAAGGGTTAGTGGAAAATGTAATGAGGAACGAGACCTCAATTGAAGTATTACATATATCTATATAGAACGATTTGGGTACATGTTATCAAAGATATAAGAAATATTACATTAAGGATCATCAACAGATTTATGGTATAGCGATATATATATATCCTAAGAGTGAAACTTTAATAATAGTATACATTTATATATAGACCGATGGGAAACTCTATATATAAGTTACATAGTTTCTAATATTATAATAGTATGAGAAAATATTAAAAATGTATATCTTAATATACATTGAAGTAAATGAATGCATGCCATATATGTTAAGGAGAATCCCTAAATAAATAAAAAGGAACCAATGTCCTAGAACGTGTCCATAGGTATGAATATTATTATGGTATAAGAAATATACAGGACAAAAATATAATCCTTTAATGAAAATCTGTAAGAGGTTATACTGTGATGAAAATAAATGAAGTAAAGGATAGAAAAGTAATCTTAGTGATATAAATAGAGAAAAAAAATTGAGTAAGTGTAGTTGTTACAACATCACATTTCTCACAGTACATCTACACATGTACGCTATCCATCTTAACCTCAGCGTTGGCATACTGTGTAGATAACATGAAATTTTAAGAGGCACCATGAAAAACAAGGGATCACATAATATTAAGAAGGAAATGATCGAAAAAATGTTAAGTGAATCTCTCAAAATGGTCCTTATATGAAATAATTTTTTGAGGAAATAAAATCATTCAATTTTGCAGCAATGATTAGGAAGGCAAGTGTTAACATGCGAGAGGAGATATGGGATCGCTAAATATTCCAAGACTCTAGAGTAGTTAGACTCAAGCAGTTATTGAAAGTTACCTTCTCCTCTAAGGATAAAATGGAAATCCCAAAAGGAGAATGGGGTCTGCAAATGGATGATCCGGGAGGATCTAAGAGGAAAAGTGGCTTAAAATTGCTAAAAAATAAAAGTTTGCAGTTGACAACAAGACTAGGACCATGTCAAAGTGTTCTCTGTTCTGAATCCAATGGTGCAAATGATGCCTCATTCGAGGTTGTATGACGAAGTTAGAGCAAGTCAAAGTTGTGGTCAAAGTTATGGAATGGCTCAGGTTTAAGTGTCCTACAATTTCATCGTCAACCGATAGTGTAACACCTCCAATTTAATTTTTTTTTTTTTTTTTTTTTTCTACTTTCCCCAATCTACTGAGATTTCTTCTCTATTCACCTAATTATTTGAATAATGAGTTCAGAAATTTGACTTTCGTTCCCTCTGGATAAGTTTCTTCTAACCATCTAGCATCTTTCTCTTCATAAAAACATTGAACATTCCAACTGTATTCCTTGAAACCAAATATATATATATATATGCCTCCATACCCTTTGGTATTATCATGAGATGTGTTTGTTTATTTTTTTCTAGACATGATATAAACATAGTCTATATGGACATACATATTTTTCAATAATCTCACCCAACATATATATATTCAACACATATACTTTTGAATCCACCTATAGATTTCAACCATATATCTTGCATCCATATATATTTATATATATATATATATATATCTATAGCACACCTCTTGTTACTATCATTGAATCCATATATAAGTATATATATTTCATTACATATATATAACACTTATATAAATATACCATGAATATCAAACCACTTTAATAATATTGAATTGAATGCATATATATATATGACCGATATTATATTCATGACACCTCCCCTTTTGACATTAGTATTGAAATCGTATACTATAACCACCACTATATTCCATTTGTTAATAGGATTGACTACGTACCAACCTGTATTAAACACAATATACTCCTATCTAATTAACACATTGAAATATCATCATTATCCATAATACAGTGATACGTTCTCATAACTGAGTACGACGATGAGTTTAAGGCGCCGAGACTATTAAGTTGCATAACAGAGACTCGGCCATTTTTTGTGCCACGTCAACACGTTGATTTCTGGGTATGACAGTGGTTCTACTATTAATTACGCGACGTCGACTTTACTCCTTCCGGGATATACCAAACCCTAACCCTAAAACCCGGTGACGTTATTTTATTTTTATTATTTTTCTTTTTTTTCCGTTTCTAATTCGCCGCGTTAATTTTCAATTCTTAATCGTATGCATAATACTGTCTGCAATGATCCTTCCAGCTATGTGCGTGATGTTCATTGCATAGAATTTTCCTGGTTCTGGTTTAACGTGTGGGATCTCATTCTGGTATTTGATGGTTTGTTGTGCAGAGACGGCGTCTCACGCAGGAGATGGGGTACCCGACCCCGACGTTTGCAAATTCATGTCCCAGCCCATATACTACGTGTAGCGTTTTCGTTTGTATTCCTACTTGGCCCAGTACTGAGCGAGCCGCCTACTGCAGTTCAGTACCTAGTTGAAATGCTTTTACATAACCGGGTACCACGCTATCGACGAAACTGGATTGTTTTTCAAATCGTTTTTGGGATTATCTGCCGTCTAGGACAATGGGATTAGGGTTCTCATACCCTTACACTTTACCTCGGAGACATCCACTAGCTTATCCCTCTACTAGCTATTATCTATATATCTAGTTTCGGTTACCGTTGAATATCATTCGGGTTGGGATGATTGTTTTATTTCCACTCGTTCCCTGAGGGAGCAGATCTTCCTATGGGGATTTTTTTTGATACAGGAGTGCCAGATCCGTTTGAAGGTATGAGAGTCCATGCGTAACATTCTCTCGTTCTTTACATTCCGCAATTCGTTTGATGTCTGTAGATAATACTGTATCTAAATCGTTTACGAATTGTTTATGTAGAGGATGCAGACGATGGGGTTTCTGGGCCGTGCTCAGTATGTATCGCGACGAATAAAATCACTAAAACGGTTTCCCCTCCTATTGACATGCCAAGCCCTTGGTTAACTTGTTGTCATTCATCCTCACGCCTGTTCGCAGTTTTCTTTGCGCTCAATGGGACGGCCTCCCCCTGGCTGCCGTGCTACCATTTTATTTTGCATTTACTATTTGTATTTTTTTTCTTCTATTTCTCTGTTTACATCAGCCGAAGGAGCCCTATTTCAGGTTACTCACTAGTTTGACCAGATGATAGCAGAGATTTACGCATTTCGTTTATTTGTCTATGCTTTCCGAGATCTGGTTTTTTTTTTCTAAACCCAACGCTAACTGTCAGGACTTAGTTTGAGGTGACGAGTATATGGTTTGTTAACATAGATCAATCAGGATTATAGTCAACATCGTTCTGGCAGTTCGCCCCACCCTTGTCATCTCAATTCAACGTAGCTGGCAGTATGGACCCGCCAACCTTGCCAGGGGAAAGCGCCGAACTCTTCAGTCGGTAACTTCCCTCCCTTAATGCGAATTTCGCCTTTGTGCTTCTGTTGTTTTTGTTTTATTTATTGCTAGTAGTCTCCTTCATGGAAACAAGCATGACCGCAACGCATTAATGCCTCTGTCATACCGTAATACCCTGCACCAGGGTAGTTACGCGGTCACGGTTGTCTCTGCGTCGATTCATAGTTTTAAATGTTGTTTTGTATTACCTATGCGTTAATTTTTTTATGTTGTATGGTCTCGTGTGATGCCGATTATCCTTTAACTATGAATGTGCAGATGACGAATCATCTCCAAATAATAGATACGATGGATATAGTTAATAGGAGTTCATATGCAGGTTTAGAACGCTATGTTTAACATATACCGTAGTTTTTTCTATCTGATGACTCTATATCATGTGAAAATAAACCCTAGAAAGCCGAGAACGTTAATAGCTATGCCCTTCGCGGGTATGGTAGTGAAACGAGCCCATTGCATAAGAAGTCGAATCGGCATTAGGGTTTAACATGGTTTGACCGTGCGCCACGTCACATCGACAGATGGTACATATATATATTTTTCTCACCCAAAATATTCTTTTATAATCGTTGATTTACAATATATATATATATATATTTTTTTTCATGCAGGGGGCCCAAAGTATAGGAAGAAGAGTCCATAGTTTAAAAGCCACTGAGAGTACGAAGGAAGAAGAAAAAAATCTATATATATCTTCTCTAGCACCAATTTCGAATTTCATATTATAATGTTTTTTTCTTTCTTCCTTTTGGATTTGTACCATGTAACTTCAGTTCTGCTACAATATTTTTCTAGCATACACATGAGCATATAATATCACCTTTGTATCTACAGGGAACAAAACAATATTTAATTATCTGTAGAGGCTAAGTAACTTCAGATTTAAACCGACCTTGGTTTAGAGTTTCTGGGGTTTCTACTCTATGGATTTCTGGTCTACAACTAAACAGAATTTGGAAGGTGAATGCCTTAGGATGGACTCTATTAAATGTAGTACTAAAATCAAATCATACAAATTCTCTTAAATTTTTATATGTAGCCAATTCATACCATAATACATCGTAATGAACAAAAATTACAGAACATACCACTATTGAAATTGACCAACCTCCCAACCTTAGAGTCCTCTTTTGTCTCCTGTGAACTCACCCCCTCGAAGCCGAGATCACCTCCATCACGTATCAAACTCTCGATTCATGATGTTTTATTTAAGCTCATATTTCCCCAAAGCATGTTTCTAATTCTGCGTCCAGAATAGCAGGATGCTTTCTTTCCCGTTTAGCCTAGGCTTCCCATTTTGGGACTCTTTAAAGCTGTTTTATGCTTTTCCTCAGCTTTTCCAGCTTTTCTCACCTCTTCCCAACTACTTTCCTCTTCATTGGGGAAATTTAGATTCCTCCTCAAAATCTAAATTAATTTCTTTCAAGGATTTTTTGAAAGATTGTGGGGATTTGTTGCCTTATCCATCCTCATGGATTTGGCAAGTGATCTCTAATTCTCATCTTGGTCAAAATGCACAATCATTTTATTTATTTCCTCAAATTAAATATTCAAATACATTCACACCATACATGTCCTTTGGGGTCCACTCCCCTTAGGACTTAAAGTTCACATGTCTAATTTTTCAAATTCAACACAGAAATTGGGGGTGTTACATATTCCCCCTCTGAAAATAAACACCGTCCTCGGTGTTGTTATTCAACTACTAGAGTTCATTTAAACAAAAATGGATATTTCTCCATCATTTCAGCTTCCCTTTCCCAGGTAGCTTCTTCAGCAGTAAAGTGCTTCCACTGCACTTTTACTCTGGCCACTGTTATGTTTCTTAATTCAATTTCTTCCCGGTCCAATATTTGAAGCGGTTCTGGCAGAAACTCCCCTTCTGGTTCCACCTGTACAACATTCCAATCAACTATGTGAGAAGCATCATGCACATATCTTTTTAGTAATGAAATATGAAACACATCATGCACTTTAACATGGGGTGGTAGGGCCAGCTTGTAAGCCACTGGTCCCACCCTTTCTAAAATTTCAAAAGGCCCACAATATCTAGGAGCAAGTTTTGCACAACTTCCAGCATAAAGTGTGCTCTTTTTGGGTTTGATGCGCAAATACACATGATCCCCCACTTTGAATTCTCGGTGCATTATTTTCTTATCACATTAACTTTTCTGAAGATCTTGTGCTGTCTTGATATTTCTTTGTATCTGTTTAACAATTCTTTCCATCTCTTGTAAAGCATCAGGTCCCAGCATTAATTTATCTTTTGGTTGGCTCCAGCTCAAAGGAGTACGACACTTCCTTCCATATAGTGCCTCAAACAGACTCATTTTAATAGAAGATTGGTAACTGTTATTATAGGAAAATTCAGCTAAATGCAGATACTCCTCCCACTTTGATGGTCTATCCATCACATACATTCTCAACATATCCTCCAAAATTTGATTCGTCCTTTCTGTTTGCCCATCAATTTGAGGGTGACAGGTAGTACTAAAATTAAGCTTAGTACCCATCCCTCCAAACAATCCTTTCCAAAATGCTGCTGTAAAATTAGCATCTCGATCTGAAACAATTACTTTGGGAACTCCATGAAGCCTTACTATCTCCTTCAGGAACACATTTGCTACTTGAGTTGTTCCGAAAGTAGATTTCACTGGTATAAAGTGGGCAGCTTTGGTTAAAGTGTCTACTACCACCATTATAGAATCATGTCGATATTTGGTTTTAGGTAGTCCTGTTATAAAATCCATGGAAACTGTGTTGCATTTCCATTCTACAATTGGCAAAGGGTTTAGAAGACCTGCTGGATGTTGATGCTCAACCTTGACCAGTTGGCATTCCATACACCTACTTAGATACTCTGCCACATCTCTCTTCATTCCTGGCCAGAACAGTTTCTTTTTCAAGGCTGTTAACTTCTTCTGGTATCCTAGATGTCCTGCATAAGGCTGTTTGTGATATTCATCCAAAATTTCTCTTTTTAATGACTCTATATTAGGAATATACAACCTGTTTTTGTAACATAGTAGCCCTTCTTGATTTTGAGTAAAGTCAGTTTTATCCCTTTTCTGTAGTTTCACCAAGAGTGTTTCATAGTTTGGGTCTTGGCTGGCTGCTTTTCTCACCAACTCTTCTATCTCAATCTGGCTACTACCCCCAATACTGTTTAAATTTTGACAAGCATTTCTACTTAAGGCATCAACAACTTTATTTTCCTTCCCCTTGATATGTTTTATGTCCATATCAAATTCACTTAAAAAGGACAACTATCTGGCTTGTCTTGCATTCAGGTCAGTTTGAGAAAAAAAATATTTGAGGTTAATATGATCAGTCATCAATGTGAACTTTTTCCCAAGAATATAGTGCCGCCACATTTTCAGAGCATGGATAACAGCTGCAAACTATAAATCATATGCACTATAATTCTGTTCATGTATTTTCAGTTTCCTAGATTCATATGCAATAATTGAATTTTCCTGCAACAGGACTCCTCCCAGCCCTTCTCTACAAGCATCTGTACATACAACAAACTCTTTATCAGGATCAGCAATTTTTAATATAGGGGCTGAAATAAGTTTTTGTTTTAACTGCTCGAAACTATGTTGACATTTTTCAGTCCACACAAACTTGATACCCTTTCTTTGCAATGAAGTGATGGGATGTGCTATAGCAGAAAATTTCTCCACAAATATATGATAGTAGCCTGCCATCCCCATGAATGACCTTACTGCTGAAACATCAGTTGGGACTGGCCATTCCTTAATTGCTTTTATCTTTTCAGGGTCAACTGCAAGCCCTTTTTCAGAAATAATATGACCCAAATATTGAATTTTATCCTTGTAAAATTCACATTTACTGAACTTGGCATATAGCTGATTTTCTTTCAGAGTTTGCAACACTATCCGCAGATGTTCCTTGTGTTCCTCTTTGTTTTTGGAGTAGACTAAAATATCATCTATGAACACTAGAACAAACTTATCCAAATACTTATTTAACACACTGTTCATCAGGCACATAAAGGTGGTAGGGGCATTTGTCAATCCAAAAGGTAGGACTACAAATTCGTAGTGTCCATACCGAGTTCGAAAAGTTGTTTTGCTAATGTCTTCTTCCTTGATTCTGAGCTGGTGATACCCAGTTCTTAAGTCAATCTTGGAAAACACTGAGGCCCCTCTCACTTGATCAAAAAGATCATCAATTCTAGGAAGTGGATATCTATTCTTAATGGTCAACTTGTTCAATTGACGATAATCAATGCACATCCTAAAAGTTCCATCCTTCTTTTTAACAAATAAAACCGGTGCTCCCCACGGAGACACACTTGGTCTAATGTAACCTTTATCCAGTAATTCTTGCAGCTGCATCTTCAGCTCCATAAGTTCTGGCGGACTCATCCGATAGGGGGCTCGGGAAACAGGTGTGGCTCCCGGTACCAGATCTATGGAAAAGTCAATTTCTCTTTTGGGGGGAAGATGAGGAATCTCATCTGGGAAAACTTCTTTAAATTCTCTTACCACAGGTAGTTCACTCAGCTGATTTTCTTCAGTTCTCTGTTCTACTTCTTCCACATGTACCGCATAGACCTGGTATCCTTTTCGAGCTGTTCTTTTCAATTGTAAGGCTTATATTTGTCTTACTGAAATGGATTTTGGTTTCCCTTTTAGTGTAAAAGGTTTCCCTTCTTCGTCCACACAATGCACGGTTTTATCCCAGCAGTTCATCAGAGCTTTCTTCTTTTCCAACCAATCCATTCCTATCAGCAGATCATAGGATCCTAATGGAAATATGTTCAAATTTACTTCTGTTGTAAAGCCATTTAATTGTATTGCTGTTTTGGGCAATTTATGTGTGACTTTTCTCTTAGTTCCAGTGGCCAGCTGTACCAACCATGACTGTTGAAATTTTTCAGGTTTAATTTTACATTTTTCTACAATTCCAGGACTAATGTAACTCAAAGAAGCACCTGGATCAATCAAAACAGTAATAGGTAGGTCAGAAATCTTACCCTCCATTTCCACCATGGTTGCTTGATGTTCTGCTTGCCAATTTTCCAAGGCTGCACTGGTAGTTGGTATATTTCTCGCTATGTCATTTACTGTTGTTGCCTCTCGCTCTCTGCTGATCATGTGTATATTTCGATGGGGGCAGTCCCTCATCATATGGGTTCTCCACAGCCCCAACATTTCAAAGGTTCCTTCATTCTGACTGTCCCTTCCTTTCTATTGTTCCCTTCTACTAGTTTTGAAGCCACTTGGGACTGAGCAGTTTGACTTTCTTTCGGTTTATTGAATTTTTTCCACTGATGATCTCTACCAAAATTTCTTAGATATGCTGGTTTTGGTCTTTTCCCTTTGAACTCATCCTTGTTCACCCAGCTCTTTCCTTGTTCAGCGTTACCTTTAAACTGCTGATAGCATAATCTTGCTTTTCTAACTGCTTCGTCCATTGTCTTTGGGTTGTCAAACTCAATTTTCTCCTTGTATACAGTAGGCAAGAAATTCAAAAACCTTTGTACCTTTTCCTTTTCTTCCCTAATGTAAGGGACAAACCTCAGTAAATTAGTAAGCTTAGTGACAAACTCATCGATGGTGAGTTGTCCCAGTCTAAGTTCATGGAATTCTTTAGCTTTGTCCTCATAGTAACGCTCATTCAAGTAGCGATTTTTGAACTTAACCTGGAAATCTTCCCAAGTAACTGTCTTTTCATCAATGGCATGCACCATCTTTGTCTCTTCCCACCACAGTGTAGCTTTTCCTTGTAGCTGGTACACAGCTAATCTGGCCTTCAGATTGCTTTCATATTCATAAACTTGGAAATACTTGATCATGTTCAGCAACCATGCTTCAGCATCTTCTTCCTTCTCCCCATCATAGGAGGGAGGTTTGATCTTTCTAAATTCTCCCTACAATTCTCTTTTCTTCTTATGTTGATGTCTAGCTGCATCCTCATCCTCAGACTCATGCATCTTTCTTTTTCCAGAACTTTCGCCATCCTAGCTGTTCTGGGAAGTTAGCTCTCTGATGAGCTTTTCCTGCTCCTTACTGGCTGATGACAACATGTCATTCTGGCTTCTTAGTTCAGCCAATTCTCGTTTCATCCTGTGCAACATGGCCATTACCGGGGAATTGGGATCTGGAGTAGCAAACTCATCACGCAGATCCACATAAATTCCTCCCTCTTCAGCCATTTTAGCACCACTGTACACACTCATACATTTGATTAATAAAAAAAAAAAAAAAAAACACTCTCTACAATGTTCAATAATATTCAGAATTCAGTGAGCACAATAACAACAACCCAATTTTTGCACTTGAGCTCTGATACCATTTGTAACACCTCCAGTTTAATTTTTTTTTTTTTTTTTCTACTTTCCCCAATCTACTGAGATTTCTTCTCTATTCACCTAATTATTTGAATAATGAGTTCAGAAATTTGACTTTCGTTCCCTCTGGATAAGTTTCTTCTAACCATCTAGCATCTTTCTCTTCATAAAAACATTGAACATTCCAACTGTATTCCTTGAAACCAAATATATATATATATATGCCTCCATACCCTTTGGTATTATCATGAGATGTGTTTGTTTATTTTTTTCTAGACATGATATAAACATAGTCTATATGGACATACATATTTTTCAATAATCTCACCCAACATATATATATTCAACACATATACTTTTGAATCCACCTATAGATTTCAACCATATATCTTACATCCATATATATTTATTTATATATATATATATATATATCTATAGCACACCTCTTGTTACTATCATTGAATCCATATATAAGCATATATATTTCATTACATATATATAACACTTATATAAATATACCATGTATATCGAACCACTTTAATAATATTGAATTGAATGCATATATATATATGACCGATATTATATTCATGACACCTCCCCTTTTGACATTAGTATTGAAATCATATACTATAACCACCACTATATTCCATTTGTTAATAGGATTGACTACGTACCAACCTGTATTAAACACAATATACTCCTATCTAATTAACACATTGAACTATAATCATTATCCATAATACAGTGATACGTTCTCATAACTGAGTACGACGATGAGTTTAAGGCGCCGAGACTATTAAGTTGCATAACAGAGACTCGGCCATTTGTCGTGCCACGTCAACACGTTGATTTCTGGGTATGACAGTGGTTCTACTATTAATTACGCGACGTCGACTTTACTCCTTCCGGGATATACCAAACCCTAACCCTAAAACCCAGTGACGTTATTTTATTTTTATTGTTTTTATTTTTTTTCCGTTTCTAATTCGCCGCGTTAATTTTCAATTCTTAATCGTATGCATAATACTGTCTGCAATGATCCTTCCAGCTATGTTCATGATGTTCATTGCGTAGAATTTTCCTGGTTCTGGTTTAACGTGTGGGATCTCATTCTGGTATTTGATGGTTTGTTGTGCAGAGACGGCGTCTCACGCAGGAGATGGGGTACCCGACGCCGACGTTTGCAGATTCATGTCCCAGCCCATATACTACGTGTAGCATTTTCGTTTGTATTCCTGCTTGGCCCAGTACTGAGCGAGCCGCCTACTGCAGTTCAGTACCTAGTTGAAATGCTTTTACATAACCGGGTACCACGCTGTCGAGGAAACTGGATTGTTTTTCAAATAATTTTTGGGATTCTCTGCCATCTAGGACAATGGGATTAGGGTTCTCATACCCTTACACTTTACCTCGGCGACATCCACTAGCTTATCCCTCTACTAGCTATTATCTATATATCTAGTTTCGGTTACCGTTGAATATCATTCGGGTTGGGATGATTGTTTTATTTCCACTCATTCCCTGAGGGAGCAGATCTTCCTATGGAGATTTTTTTTTATACAGGAGTGCCAGATCCGTTTGAAGGTATGAGAGTCCATGCGTAACATTCTCTCGTTCTTTACATTTGGCAATTCGTTTGATGTCTGTAGATAATACTGTATCTAAATCGTTTACGAATTGTTTATGCAGAGGATGCAGACGATGGGGTTTCTGGGCCGTGCTCAGTATGTATCGCGACGAATAAAATCACTCAAACGGTTTCCCCTCCTATCGACATGCCGAGCCCTTGTTTAACTTGTTTTCATTCATCCTGACGCCTGTTCGCAGTTTTCTTTGCGCTCAATGGGACGGCCTCCCCCTGGCTGCCGTGCTACCATTTTATTTTGCATTTACTATTTGTATTGTTTTTTTTCTATTTCTCTATTTACATCGGCCGAAGGAGCCCTATTTCAGGTTACTCACTAGTTCGACCAGATGATAGCAGAGATTTACGCATTTCGTTTATTTGTCTATGCTTTCCGAGATCTGGTTTTTTTTTTCTAAACCCAACGCTAACTGTCAGGACTTAGTTTGAGGTGACGAGTATATGGTTTGTTAACATATCTCAGTCAGGATTATAGTCAACATCGTTCTGGCAGTTCGCCCCAACCTTGTCATCTCGATTCAACGTAGCTGGTAGTATGGACCCGCCAACCTTGCCAGGGGAAAGCACCGAACTCTTCAGTCGGTAACTTCCCTCCCTTAATGCGAATTTCGCCTCTGTGCTTCTGTTGTTTTTGTTTTATTTATTGCTAGTAGTCTCCTTCACGGAAACAGGCATGGCCGCAACGCATTAATGCCTCTGTCATACCGTAATACCCTGCACTAGGGTAGTTACGCGGTCAAGGTTGTCTCTGCGTCGATTCATAGTTTTAAATGTTGTTTTGTATTACCTATGCGTTAATTTTTTTATGTTGTATGGTCCCGTGTGATGCCGATTATCCTTTAACTATGAATGTGCAGATGACGAATCATCTCCAGATAATAGATACGATGGATATAGTTAATAGGAGTTCATATGCAGGTTTAGAACGCTATGTTTTACATATACCGTAGTTTTTTCTATCTTATGACTCTATATCATGTGAAAATAAACCCTAGAAAGCCGAGAATGTTAATACCTATGCCCTTCGTGGGTATGCTAGTGAAACGAGCCCATTGCATAAGAAGTCGAATCGGCATTAGGGTTTAACATGGTTTGACCGTGCGCCACGTCGCATCGACAGATGGTACATATATATATTTTTCTCACCCAAAATATTCTTTTATAATCGTTGATTTACAATGAGTGCTTGGTTTAAATCACGACGCTTAAGTTTTATTTTTAATGCATATATATATATATATTGCTATTAATTTGGTTTGCGGCCTTTATATTCTATTTTCCGTTTGATGTATACATATATGTACTTGATAGTGCTTGAATAGAGGACATAAATTTTAAATTAATTCTTTCACTATGATACTTGGTTCCAGGATTAAAGGTAGCTTTAGGAATGCAATACATATATACTTATAAATGTTATAAAAATCCTATAGACTAGAAATTCTCTTTCTCTAGCACAATTTTCAAAATTCATATTCTAATGTCTTTATTTTCATTCTTTTGGATTTGTACCATGTAAACTTCAGTTCTGCTACAATATTTTTCTAGCATACACATGAGCATATAATATCACCTTTGTATCCACAGGGAACAAAACAATATTTAATTATCTGTAGAGGCTAAGTAACTTCAGATTTAAACCGACCTTGGTTTAGAGTTTCTGGGGTTTCTACTCTATGGATTTCTGGTCTACAACTAAACATAATCTGGAAGGTGAATACCTTAGGATGGACTCTGTTAAATGTAGTACTAAAGTCAATCATACAAATTCTCTTAAATTTTTATATGTAGCCAATTCATACCATAATACATTAGAATGAACAAAAATTACAGGAACATACCACTATTGAAATTGACCAACCTCCCAACCTTAGAGTCCTCTTTGTGTCCCAGAACTCACCCCTGAGCTGAGATCACCTCCATCACAGATCAACCTCTGATCTGCTTAGGAGCAGCTTATTTAAGCTCATATTTCCCCAAAGCATGTTTCTAATTCTGCGTCCAGAATAGCAGGATGCTTTCTTTCCCCGTTTAGCCTAGGCTTCCCATTTTGGGACTCTTTTAAAGCCGTTTTATGCTTTTCCTCAGCTTTTCCAGCTTTTCTTTACCTCTTCCCAACTAATTCCTCTTCATTGGCGAAATTTAGATTCCTCCTCAGAATCTAAATTAATTTCTTTCAAGGATTTTTGAAAGATTGTGGGGATTTGTTGCCTTATCCATCCTCATGAATTTGGAAAGTGATCTCTAATTCTCATCTTGGTCAAAATGCACAATCAATTTATTTATTTCTTCAAATTAAATATTCAAATACATTCACACCATACTTATCCTTTGGGGTCCACTCCCCTTAGGACTTAAAGTTCACCTGTCTAATTTTTCAATTTTAACACAGAAATTGGGGGTGTTACATATTCCCCCTCTGAAAATAAACACCGTCCTCGGTGTTGTTATTCAACTACTAGAGTTTATTTAAACAAAAATGGATATTTCTCCATCATTTCAGCTTCCTTTTCCCAGGTAGCCTCGTCAGCAGTAAAGTTCTTCCACTGCACTTTTACTCTGGCCACTGTTCTGTTTCTCAATTCAATTTCTTCCTCCTCCAATATTTAAAGCGGTTCTGGAAGAAACTCCCCTTCTGGTTCCACCTGTACAACATTCCAATCAACTATGTGAGAAGCATCATGCACATATCTTTTTAGTAATGAAATATGAAACACATCATGCACTCTAACATGGGGTTTGGGGTGGTAGGGCCAGTTTTGTAAGCCACTGTCCCACCCTTTCTAAATTTCAAAAGGCCCACAATATCTAGGAGCAAGTTTTGGCATTAACTTCCAAAAGATAAAGGTGTTTTTTGGGTTTATGCAAATACACATGATCCCCCACTTTGAATTCTCTACAGACTCTTTTCTTATCAAAGATAAATTTTCTCGACGATCTTGTGTCGTCTTGATATTTCTTTGTATCTGTTTAACAATCCTCTCCATCTATTGTAAGGCATCAGGTCCCAACATTAGTTTATCTTCTGGTTGGCTCCAGCTCAAAGGAGTACGACACTTTCTTCCATAGAGTGCCTCAAACGGACTCATTTTAATAGAAGATTGGTAACTGTTATTATAGGCAAATTCAGCTAAATGCAGATACTCTTCCCACTTTGATGGTCTATCCATCACATACATTCTCAACATATCCTCCAAAATTTGATTCGTCCTTTCTGTTTGCCCATCAGTTTGAGGGTGATAGGCAGTACTACAATTCAGCTTAGTACCCATCCCTCCAAACAATCCTTTCCAAAATGCTGCTGTAAACTTAGCATCTTGATCTGAAACAATTACTTTGGGAACTCCATGAAGCCTTACTATCTCCTTCAGGAACACATTTTCTACTTGAGTTGTTCCGAAAGTAGATTTCACTGGTATAAAGTGGGCAGCTTTGGTTAAAGTGTCTACTACCACCATTACAGAATCATGTTGATATTTGGTTTTAGGTAGTCCTGTTATAAAATCCATGGAAACTGTGTCGCATTTCCATTCTGCAATTGGCAAAGGGTTTAGAAGACCTGCTGGATGTTGATGCTCAACCTTGACCAGATGGCATTCCATACACCTACTTAGATACTCTGCCACATCTCTCTTCATTCCTGGCCAGAACAGTTTCTTTTTCAAGGCTGTTAACATCATCTGGTATCCTGGATGTCCTGCATAAGGCTGTTTGTGATATTCATCCAAAATTTCTCTTTTTAATGACTCTATATTAGGAATATACAACCTGTTTTTGTAACATAGTAGCCCTTCTTGATTTTGAGTAAAGTTAGTTTTATCCCTTTTCTGTAGTTTCACCAATAGTGTTTCATAGTTTGGGTCTTGGCTGGCTACTTTTCTCACCAACTCTTCTATCTCAATCTGGCTACTACTCCCAATACTGTTTAAATTTTGACAAGAATTTCTACTTAAGGCATCAGTAACTTTATTTTCCTTCCCCTTGATATGTTTTATGTCCATATCAAATTCACTTAAAAAGGACAACCATCTGGCCTGTCTTGCATTCAGGTCAGTTTGAGAAAAAAAATATTTGAGGCTAATATGATCAGTCATCAATGTGAACTTTTTCCCAAGAAGATAGTGCCGCCACATTTTCAGAGCATGGATAACAGCTGCAAATTCTAAATCATATGCACTATAATTTTGTTCATGTATTTTCAGTTTCCTAGATTCATATGCAATAACTGAATTTTCCTGCAACAGGACTCCTCCCAGCCCTTCTCTGCAAGCATCTGTACATACAACAAACTCTTTATCAGGATCAGCAATTTTTAATATAGGGGCTGAAATAAGTTTTTGTTTTAACTGCTCAAAACTATGTTGACATTTTTCAGTCCACACAAACTTGACACCCTTTCTTTGCAATGAAGTGATGGGATGTGCTATGGCAGAAAATCTTTCCACAAATCTACGATAGTAGCCTTCCATCCCCATGAATGACCTTACTGCTGAAACATCAGTTGGGACTGGCCATTGCTTAATTGCTTTTATCTTTTCAGGGTCAACTGCAAGACCTTTTTCAGAAATAATATGACCCAAATATTGAATCTTATCCTTGTAAAATTCACATTTACTGAACTTGGCATATAGCTGATTTTCTTTCAGAGTTTGCAACACTATCCGCAGATGTTCCTTGTGTTCCTCTTTGTTTTTGGAGTAAACTAAAATATCATCTATGAACACCAATTTTTTTTTATCCAAATACTTATTTAACACACTGTTCATCAGGCACATAAAGGTGGCAGGGGCATTTGTCAGACCAAAAGGTAGGACTACAAATTCGTAGTGTCCATACCGGGTTCAGAAAGCTGTTTTGCTAATGTCTTCTTCTTTGATTCTGAGCTGGTGATACCCAGTCCTTAAGTCAATCTTTGAAAAAACTGAGGCCCCTCTCACTTGATCAAAAATATCATCAATTCTAGGAAGTGGATATCTATTCTTAATAGTCAACTTGTTCAGTTGACGATAATCAATGCACATCCTAAAAGTTCCATCCTTCTTTTTAACAAATAAAACAGGTGCTCCCCACGGAGACACACTTGGTCTAATGTAACCTTTATCCAATAATTCTTGCAGCTGCATCTTTAGCTCCATAAGTTCTGGCGGACTCATCCGATAGGGGGCTCGGGAAACAGGTGTGGCTCCTGGTACCAGATCTATGGAAAAGTCAATTTCTGTTTTGGGGGGAAGATGAGGAATCTCATCTGGGAAAACTTCTTTAAATTCTCTTACCACAGGTAGTTCAATGAGTTGATTTTCTTCAGTTCTTTGTTCTACTTCTTCCACATGTACCGCATAGACTTGGTATCCTTTTCGAGCTGTTCTTTTCAATTGTAAGGCTGATATTTGTCTTACTGAAATGGATTTTGGTTTCCCTTTTAGTGTAAAAGGTTTCCCTTCTTCGTCCACACAATTCAGGGTTTTATCCCAGCAGTTCATCAGAGCTTTCTTCTTTTCTAGCCAATCCATTCCTATCAGCAGATCATAGGATCCTAATGGCAATATGTTCAAATTTACTTCTGTTGTAAAGCCATTTAATTGTATTGCTGTTTTGGGCAATTTATGTGTGACTTTTCTCTTAGTTCCAGTGGCCAGCTGTACCAACCATGACTGCTAAAATTTTTCAGGTTTAATTTAACATTTTTCTACAATTCTAGGACTAATGTAACTCAAAGAAGCACCTGGATCAATCAAAACAGTAATAGGTAGGTCATAAATCTTACCCTCCATTTCCACCATGGTTGCTTGATGTTCTTCTTGCCGATTTTCCAAGGCTGCACTGATAGTTGGTATATTTCTGGCTATGTCATTTACTGTTGTTTCCTCTCGCTCTCTGCTGATCATGTGTATATTTCGATGGGGGCAGTCCCTCATCATATGGGGTTCTCCACAACCCCAACATTTCAAAGGTTCCTTCATTCTGACTGTCCCTTCCTTTTTATTGTTCCCTTCTACTGGTTTTGAAGCCACTTGGGACTGAGCAGTTTGGCTTTCTTTTGGTTTATTAAATTTTTTCTGCTGATGATCTCTACCAAAATTTCTTAGATATGCTGGTTTTGGTCTTTTACCTTTGAACTCACCCTTGTTCAGCCAGCTCTTCCCTTGTTCAGCTTTACCTTTAAACTGTTGATAGCATAATCTTGCTTTTCTAACAGCTTCATCCATTGTCTTTGGGTTGTCAAACTCAATTTTCTCCTTGTACACAGTAGGCAAACAATTTAAAAACCTTTGCACTTTTGCCTTTTCTTCTCTAATGTAAGGGACATACCTTAGTAAATTAGTAAACTTAGTGACAAACTCATCGATGGTGAGCTGTCCCAATCTAAGTTCATGGAATTCTTTAGCTTTGTCGTCGTAGTAACGCTCATTCAAGTAGCGATTTTTGAACTTAACCTAGAAATCTTCCCAGGTAACTGTCTTTTCATCAATGGCATGCACCATCTTTGTCTCTTCCCACCACAGTGTAGCTTTTCCTTGTAGCTGGTACACAGCTAATCTGGCCTTCAGATTGCTTTCATATTCATAAACTTGGAAATACTTGATCATGTTCAGCAACCAAGCTTCAGCATCTTCTTCCTTCTCCCCATCATAGGAGGGAGGTTTGATCTTTCTAAATTCTCCCTACAATTCTCTTTTCTGCTTATGTTGATGTCTAGCTGCATACTCATCCTCAGACTCATCCATCTTTCTTTTTCCAGAACCTTCACCTTCCTGGCTATTCCGGGAAGTTAGCTCTCTGATGAGCTTTTCCTGCTCCTTACTAGCTGATGACAACATGTCATTCTGGCTTCTTAGTTCAGCCAATTCTCGTTGCATCCTGTGCAACATGGCCATTACCGGGGCATTGGGATCTGGAGTAGCAAACTCATCACGCAGATCCACATAAATTCCTCCCTCTTCAACCATTTTAGCACCACTGTACACACTCATACATTTGATTAATAAAAAATAAAAAATAAAAAAACACTCTCTACAATGTTCAATAATATTCAGAATTTAGTGAGCACAATAACAACAGCCCAATTTTTGCACTTGAGCTCCGATACCATTTGTAACACCTCGAGTTTAAAATTATTATTATTTTTTTTTTCTACTTTCCCCAATCTACTGAGATTTATTCTCTATTCACCTAATTATTTGAATAATGAGTTCAGAAATTTGACTTTCTTTCCCTCTAGATAAGTTTCTTCTAACCATCTAGCATCTTTCTCTTCATAAAAACATTGAACATTCCAACTGTATTCCTTGAAACCAAATATATATATATATATATATATATATATATATATATATATATATATATATGCCTCCATACCCTTTGGTATTATCATGAGATGTGTTTGTTTATTTTTTTCTAGACATGTTATAAACATAGTCTATATGGACATACATATTTTTCAATAATCTCACCCAACATATATATATTCAACACATATACTTTTGAATCCACCTATAGATTTCAACCATATATCTTGCATCCATATATATTTATATATATATATATATATATATATATATATATATATATATATATATATATATATATATATCACACCTCTTGCTACTTTCGTTGAATCCATATATAAGTATATATATTTCATTACATATATATAACACTTATATAAATATACCATGTATATCGAACCACTTTAATAATATTGAATTCAATGCATATATATATATGACCGATATTATATTCATGACACCTCCCCTTTTGACATTAGTATTGAAATCGTATACTATAACCACCACTATATTCCATTTGTTAATAGGATTGACTACATACCAACCTGTATTAAACACAATATACTCCTATCTAATTAACACATTGAACTATCATCATTATCCATAATACAGTGATACGTTCTCATAACTGAGTACGACGATGAGTTTAAGGCACCGAGACTATTAAGTTGCATAACAGGGACTTGGCCATTTGTCGTGCCACGTCAACACGTTGATTTCTGGGTATGACAGTGGTTCTACTATTAATTACGCGATGTCGACTTTACTCCTTCTGGGATATACCAAACCCTAACCCTAAAACCCGGTGACGTTATTTTATTTTTATTGTTTTTCTTTTTTTTTTTCCGTTTCTAATTCCCCGCGTTAATTTTCAATTCTTAATCGTATGCATAATACTGTCTGCAATGATCCTTCCAGCTATGTGCGTGATGTTCATTGCGTAGAATTTTCCTGGTTCTGGTTTAACGTGTGGGATCTCATTCTGGTATTTGATGGTTTGTTGTACAGAGACGGCGTCTCACGCAGGAGATGGGGTACCCGACGCCGACGTTTGCAGATTCATGTCCCAGCCCATATACTACGTGTAGTGTTTTCGTTTGTATTCCTGCTTGGCCCAGTACTGAGCGAGCCGCCTACTGCAGTTCAGTACCTAGTTGAAATGCTTTTACATAACCGGGTACCACGCTGTCGACGAAACTGGATTTTTTTTCAAATCGTTTTTGGGATTCTCTGCCATCTAGGACAATGGGATTAGGGTTCTCATACCCTTACACTTTACCTCGGCGACATCCACTAGCTTATCCCTCTACTAGCTATTATCTATATATCTAGTTTCGGTTACCGTTGAATATCATTCGGGTTGGGATGATTGTTTTATTTCCACTCGTTCCCTGAGGGAGCAGATCTTCCTATGGGGATTTTTTTTGATACAGGAGTGCCAGATCCGTTTGAAGGTATGAGAGTCCATGCGTAACATTCTCTCGTTCTTTACATTCCGCAATTCGTTTGATTTCTGTAGATAATATTGTATCTAAATCGTTTACGAATTGTTTATGCAGAGGATGCAGACGATGGGGTTTCTGGGCCGTGCTCAGTATGTATCGCGACGAATAAAATCACTCAAATGTTTTCCCCTCCTATCGACATGCCGAGCCCTTGGTTAACTTGTTTTCATTCATCCTGACGCCTGTTCACAGTTTTCTTTGTGCTCAATGGGACGGCCTCCCCCTGGCTGTCGTGCTACCATTTTATTTTGCATTTACTATTTGTATTGTTTTTTTTCTATTTCTCTGTTTACATCGATCGAAGGAGCCCTATTTCAGGTTACTCACTAGTTCGACCAGATGATAGCAGAGATTTACGCATTTCGTTTATTTGTCTATGCTTTCCGAGATCTGGTTTTTTTTTTCTAAACCCAACGCTAACTGTCAGGACTTAGTTTGAGGTGACGAGTATATGGGTTGTTAACATAGCTCAGTCAGGATTATAGTCAACATCGTTCTGGCAGTTCGCCCCAACCTTGTCATCTCGATTCAACGTAGCTAGCAGTATGGACCCGCCAACCTTGCCAGGGGAAAGCGCCGAACTCTTCAGTCGGTAACTTCCCTCCCTTAATGCGAATTTCACCTCTGTGCTTCTGTTGTTTTTGTTTTATTTATTGCTAGTAGTCTCCTTCACGGAAACAGGCATGGCCGCAACGCATTAATGCCTCTTTCATACCGTAATACCCTGCACCAGGGTAGTTACGCGGTCACGGTTGTCTCTGCGTCGATTCATAGTTTTAAATGTTGTTTTGTATTACCTATGCGTTAATTTTTTTATGTTGTATGGTCCCGTGTGATGCCGATTATCTTTTAACTATGAATGTGCAGATGACGAATCATCTCCAGATAATAGATACGATGGATATAGTTAATAGGAGTTCATATGCAGGTTTAGAACGCTATGTTTAACATATACCGTAGTTTTTTCTATCTGATGACTCTATATCATGTGAAAGTAAACCCTAGAAAGCCGAGAACGTTAATAGCTATGCCCTTCGCGGGTATGGTAGTGAAATGAGCCCATTGCATAAGAAGTCGAATCGGCATTAGGGTTTAACATGGTTTGACCGTGCGCCACGTCGCATTGACAGATGGTACATATATATATTTTTCTCACCCAAAATATTCTTTTATAATCGTTGATTTACAATGAGTCCTTGGTTTAACTCACGGCGCTTAAGTTTTATTTTTAATGTGTGTATATATATATATATATATATATATATATATATATATATATATATATATATATATATATATATATATATATATATATATATATATATATATTGCTATTAATTTGGTTTGCGGCCTTTATATTCTATTTTCCATTTGATGTATACATATATGTACTCGATAGTGCTTGAATAGAGGACATAAATTTTAAATTAATTCTTTCACTATGATACTTGGTTCCAGGATTAAAGGTAGCTTTAGGAATGCAATACATATATACTTATAAATGTTATAAAAATCCTATAGACTAGAAATTCTCTTTCTCTAGCACAACTTTCAAAATTCATATTCTAATGTCTTTATTTTCATTCTTTTGGATTTGTACCATGTAAACTTCATTTCTGCTACAATATTTTTCTAGCATACACATGAGCATATAATATCACCTTTGTATCCACAGGGAACAAAACAATATTTAATTATCTGTAGAGGCTAAGTAACTTCAGATTTAAACCAACCTTGGTTTAGAGTTTCTGGGGTTTCTACTCTATGGATTTCTGGTCTACAACTAAACAGAATCTGGAAGGTGAATACCTTAGGATGGACTCTGTTAAATGTAGTACTAAAATCAATCATACAAATTCTCTTAAATTTTTATATGTAGCCAATTCATACCATAATACATCAGAATGAACAAAAATTACAGGAAAATACCACTATTTCAATTGACCAACCTCCCAACCTTAGAGTCCTCTTTGTCTCCCAGAACTCACCCCCGAGCTGAGATCACCTCCATCACAGATCAACCTCTGATCTGCTTAGGAGCAGCTTATTTAAGCTCATATTTCCCCAAAGCATGTTTCTAATTCTACGTCCAGAATAGCAGGATGCTTTCTTTCCTGTTTAGCCTAGGCTTCCCATTTTGGGACTCTTTAAAGCTGTTTTATGCTTTTCCTCAGCTTTTCCAGCTTTTCTCACCTCTTCCCAACTACTTTCCTCTTCATTGGGGAAATTTAGATTCCTCCTCAAAATCTAAATTAATTTCTTTCAAGGATTTTTGAACGATTGTGGGGATTTGTTGCCTTATCCTTCCTCATGGATTTGGAAAGTGATCTCTAATTCTCATCTTGGTCAAATGCACAATCAATTTATTTATTTCTTCAAATTAAATATTCAAATACCTTCACACCATACTTATCCTTTGGGGTCCACTCCCCTTAGGACTTAAAGTTCAGATGTCTAATTTTTCCAATTTCTAGA
This sequence comes from Pinus albicaulis, assembly GCA_034641835.2. Classification (NCBI taxonomy): domain Eukaryota; kingdom Viridiplantae; phylum Streptophyta; class Pinopsida; order Pinales; family Pinaceae; genus Pinus; species Pinus albicaulis. The sequence continues at coordinate 994,507,015 of CM076583.1, forward strand.
ATTTTTAAAAATATGATATGGTTTTAAAAATAAAAATAAATTATATATGAAAAAAACATATATATGGGTGGCCAACCACCAACCCCGCCACCCCACAAACATAGAACACCGTGCATAAAAAATTTGTTGGGGGGCAGGTTGTCAACCATGTAGCCCCTAGAACAGTTACCATAAGGCACATTTAAAAGGCGAAGGGGTTTCATTGGGCTGCGTGGAGCGGACCTACCCACCACACATTACCACTCTCTATATGTAATGGAACATCATATACTGTTGGTTCGGTTGGGTCGGGCCACGTGTATCAGACCTTCCGATAAACCAAAATGTTTTTAATACACAATGTTTCATAATTGACATGCGAGTTGGGAGGTGCTGGATTTGATCCCCCTAGCCCTCCTCAACCAACTGATATTTTAGCCAATGCACCAAACCACCTGCTGTGGTAAAATTTGCCCCAGTTTTACATAAAAAACCTTCATTGTTCTAGTACACCCAGGTAGCATAGTAGGAGTAAGAGCGGAACCACGAGCGGGACAGAGGGATGAAACCATGCTCAGGGAATATTGAGGGCATCAAAAATATTCCCTCGGGTAAAGAACTTTCCAGACTCCATTTGAGACAAATATTATGTCGATTTTACACTCCTCGCCGATAGGAACTCAATGGTGATGTCTATTTCTGCATCAGAGCTCTTCATTTTTTTGGAATTTTCCAAATTAGAGGTATGAGGGTGCTTTATGTAATTTTACTTGTACTTCTTCTTCTTTTTGCCACTTAATGAATGAAGGCCTCCCGATTGTTGAGCAGGGCCCAAAGACGCAGTCTGAATTGGACCAACTTCGTAACCAATTTTTGGTGTCCTGATCTCATGCATGTTATGGTCTCTTTGCTCTTTGCTTTATGCGCTTATGTTTCATGGTTTTAAGTGTTATGTTATCTGTAATTATTTAGTGCATTGATTTAATAAATATGGATCCTAGAGGTTTGTATTTGAGTACACTACATGCATCGACTATCGCAGGTAAAAACATAAACCTAAATTTAAATGCCAAAGTAATGTTTAACATTTAATATTTAAAATTTAATATAATTAATCTAACATGGGCCGTAATGAAAAAACACTTTTCTCCATAAATATATAAATTTAACACAAATAAAGTGTCAAATTGTATTGTATTTCCGAGGAAGAATCTCTGTGACAGTGTGAAGAGTGAAGTAATATTTGTCAGGAAGGATTTTGGGAGCTGTGCAGAGCGGAAAATAATATTTGTGTGAATGTATTTCACAGTAACAACTCTGATAGATTTATAGGTTTGATTTCATTTTCTCTTGCATTTTATTTTTTTTCTAGCTTTCCATTTTTAACTTTCGATCTACTTTGACTCCATGGATGTGATCATGTGTAATTAATCACTCTTCCCACCATATTAGAATGATTTAATTTCTTCCTTGGGCCAAATACCACCAAATTAGAATAATTTAATTTATACCTTTCTTGGAACGTTGGCGACTCTGAAACAAAGTGATTTCAAGAATCTATTTCTAAATGTGTAAAAACCCAGCCTCGATCCACCCTAACTCCGGATCTATCAAGCCTCGAGAAGGATCAAATATTTCAAGGTGAAAACCTTTCCATGAATTCTCCACTCAAAAAATAGGTTTTCACCTCTAGATCCATATTAACTCCATATCTATCAAGCTTCGAGATGGATCAAATATCTACATGTGCAAACCTCTTTTTTGAGTGAAAATATTGAGGAAAGGTTTTCACCTCAAAAGATTTGAACCCTCTTGGCCCTTGATAGATCCATAGTTAAGATGGATCTATGATAGTTTTTTACACATTTAGAAATATATTTTTGAAATCACTTTGTTTCAGAGCCAGGAAAGGTTTCGGGAAAGGAAGAAATTAAATCATTCTGATTTTGTGGTGCTTCACGCAACCCAGAAACTAAATCATTCTAACTTGGTGGTGTTTCCCGTAAAACATAAATTAAATCATTCTAATTTGGTGGTAAGAGTAATGCATTACACATGATCGCATCCATGGAGTCGAAGTACATGATAAGTTAAAAATAAAAAGGTGGAAAAAAAATGCAGGTGCAAACTAAATCAAACCTAAAAATATATCGTAGTTCCTATTATGAAATAATTTCCCGCAATAGTTCCTATTATGAAATGATTTCCCACATATATTATTTTCCACTTCGCATAGCTCCTGAAATCATTTCTCACAAATATTATTTCACTATTTGCACTCTCATATAGATACTTCCTCACAAATATGATTGTACACTTTTTTTGTGTTAAACTTATATATTTAGGGAGAGAATTGATTTTTCATTAGGGCCGACATTAGAATAATTATATTAAATCTGAAATTTTAAATGTTAAACATTAATTTTACATTTACATTTACTTTAACCTCTTTACGTGAGATATTCAATGCATGTAGTGTACTCAAATACAAACCTCCGAGATCCAAATTTATTAAATTTAATAATATTTATATCATAATATATTAATATGAATATTATAATTATAAGAATATTAGTATTAAACCTTTAATATTAATATTAGGGTATTTGGCCCTTAGGCTTCACCTAAATAAAACCTCTTTTCTGAGTGTTCGTAAATATAAAGACGAATATGGACTAAATGTAAAAAGTTGTTTTATTTATTATGTATTTACCATACCTCTTCATACCTTTTTTATATTTATTTATTTACCATACCTCTTATATAGATACGGTATTTAGCCCATGGTATTAATAATAATTTGTCCCATGGTATTTGGTCCATATCGTTCACCTAGATAAAACCACCTTTTTTAGTTTTTGTAAATATAAAAATATTTATGGGATAAATATAAAAAGAGGTTTTATTTATTTACCATACAACTAGTCTATTTACATTTTTATTTATTTACAATTCTTATCTTACATATCTAACCTTACATCTACACATGTGCATTATACTAAGACATCTCAAATGTTTACATTACATTTCTCACATTATAGTACACTATCCTTCTTAACTCCAGTTTTGATACAATGTGTATATAACATGAAATTTTAACAGCAACCATAAAAAATAGGCGATAACACAAGATTAAGAAGGAAACTATCGAGAAAATTTTAATTCGATCTCTCAAAATGGTCCTTGGATGGAATACTATTTTGAGGAAATGAAATCATTCATTCTTGCAGCAAGGATTATGAAGGAAAGTGTTAACCAACGAATGGAGATATGGGAGCCCTAAATATTACAAGACTCCAGAGTAGTTAGACTAAAGTAGTTATTGACAATTACCTTATCATCTGAGGATAAAATGGAAATCCCATAAAGAGAAGGGTGTTTATGAGTGGATGATCTAGGAGGATCTTAGAGGACAAGTGTCTTAGAATTGCTAAAAACTAAACGTGTCAAAATGAAAACAACACAAAGACCATGTTGAATTCTTCTCCGTTCTGAACCCAATGGTGAAAAATATGCCTAAAGCTAGGGTTCTATGAAGATGTTAGATCAAGTAAAATTTGTGGTCAAATTTATGCAGTCCTGCAATTTCAACGTCAACTGATAGGGAACCTAGGACCCAAGAAGCAAGTGAATTTATTAGGTACTTAATTTTCCTAATAAATCCGGTTTCAAGAATATTTAAATGTAGGATATGGTTTTAAAAATAAAAATAAATTATAAAAAAAAACATATATATTGGTGTCGAGCCATCAACCCCGCTACCCCAAAACCATATAACACCGTGCATAAAACGTTTTTTGGGGGCATTCTATCAACCATGCCAGCGCTGGAACCATTACCATAAGGCACATTTAAAAGGAAACTGGTTTTGGTCGGGCTACGTGGAGCGGACCCGTCCACTGCACCTTACCACTCTCATATGCAATGGAACACCATATACGGTGGGTGCGGTTGGGTTAGGCCGGGTGGAGCAAACCCACCCACCACCCAATATTTTTCTAATATACAATGTTTCATAATCAACGTGCAAGTTGGGAGGGGCAGGATTTCATCCACGTACCCCTCCTTAACCAACTACTATTTTAACCAATGGAGAAAACCACCTCATGTGGTAAATTCTGCCCCATTTTTACATAAAAAACCTTCCTTTTGCATTTCACCTACGTAAAGCAGCAAGAGCTGGATGGGAGCCATGAGCTAGCCAGATGGGAGGAACCATGCCCAAGGAATATTGAGGGAATAAAAAATATTCCCTCGGGTGCAGAACTTACGAGAGTCGATTTGAGACAAATATTATGCCAATTTTACACATCTTGGTGACAAAAACTCAATGGTGATGTATCTTTCTACATCAAAGCTCTCCATTATTCAGGAAATTTCCATATTGGAGGTATAAGGGTGCTTTACGTAATTTTACTTGTACTTTTTATTCTTCTTCTTGCCACTTAATGAATTAAGGCTTCCCCACTCTTGAGTAGGGCCTAGAGACGCAGTCTAAATTGCATGAAATTTGTAATCAATTTGTCGTGTTTTGATCTTGTGCATGTTATGGTCTCTTTTTTATTTTCTTTATGTGCTTAATGTCTATGCTATATGTAATTCTTTAATGCATCTATAAGAAAATGGTGTTGGATCAATGAAGAAATGGATATTCAGTTGGTTGTATGGTTAGAGTAGTCGAGAGCTGCTCTAAACCAGTGGAACTCTAAAACCAACACTGAAGAAGAGGCTAGACAAAGGTCTTTAGGTCCTCGTCTCGAAGGAGTCTTGCACATCATATGAAATTAAACATATGTATAATGATAGTGAAAGAAATTTAAACCTAGAATTACATCTCATAGATGAAAGAAATTGAAGGCAAACCCTCATACGGTAATGAGCACACCTTTAACAAATAAAATTAACACCATAGTTAAAGGATAGATAACACTTTGTATCGACATTAGGACAATTAAACCCTATTAGCACCAATACTATAACGCATTCATGGAAACCTTCTTATTATAATAAAGACAAGATTTCTATTCTGAAGTATGGAAGAAAATATAGCATAAAAACTAGAAGACATATAGGATTGTCTATTGTATTAAAGATAAGATTTTCGATGTCTAAAAATACATTCTCAGAGTATATACCAATCTAGTTTCAATGAAATTATACATACCATGGCAAACCCTTCAAGGGTCGAGAGTGAATAAAAAAATCTGAACCAAACTATGAGATTTTAATTACATAGTGGATAGTCCAAGTAAGAACTCTTATAACAAGAAACATATAAAAAAAAATTTCCTCTCAAAGTTCTAGTAGTACCTGGATGGGCACAAGCCATGTCAGAATTTGAGAGAGGACTCTTAAAATAGTAGAGGTACATTTTCGAGCAAGGGATCTCAGACATACCTGCATTGCAATAAAGTAAGGGAGAATGAAAATGATTGTAAGACGTGGAAAACAAAAAATAGACGAGAATTTATACACAGTAAATCTGTTAAGAATGAAGATTTACCTGTTAAAACTATAAGGGGTCAACCTTTAAGACATGTGGTAGGAAAAAAATGAATGGAGTAAGGACTTCAATAAAACCTCGACAATGTAGCTAACCCAAAAAATAAAAATAAAAAATAAAAAAAACTAGAAGATTACCTACTCCGACCATGGAGTAGTATGAGCAGTTGTGTGCAATTCGAGAGAAGCGACATGAAATGGTGGCATAGAAACCCATTAACCTTGAAAAAATGAAAATTTCGTCTGAGAGCCAAAGGAGAAAAATGGTTGTGAATGAGGGCTCCTATCAATTAAAATATTAGCACAAATGTCTCGGTTATGAGCATAGAGAAGTGTAGAAAAGAATAAAATTTGTTACCTATAGAAAAGAAAGAACCTGAAGTATCCCACTACCTAAAGGTCAAGGAGAGGAGGCACTATTAGCTACACTCTAGAAGTCAGACATCCAGAGAACCACTTCGACAGATGAGTGGGGTAAAAAATGCAGAGCTCTTGTAGAGGAGTGGCGCAAATGGAAGAGGTAATACCCTAAGCCTCCCATTACAAATCACCGTCGTTGATTTGTGTTCACGTAGTGGAGATCACTCTAGATGTCAAGCTAATAGGAGACAACCGACTTGAGATCAAGGCCGATATTTTTTTCATGAAAACCATTTGACATAGTTTACCGTGATTTGTATAATTAATGTTTTGTACATGTAGTCGATTAATTTAATCTGAATTTTTTGTATATAGTATCGAACATAATAAATATAAAAAATATTTGTTTGGAATTGTATTATGAATATAATCATAATCGTAATAAGCCCTATTCCCAATTTGATAACCCCAAGGGAAAATTATATGTAGAATCCCGAGAGTATATAAAGTAATATATATATTCTATTATAGTTGTTACATGTCAAATATTTTCAGGTATGTAATAATTTTTTCATTACAATGTAAAACATAGTTAAAAAAATTATGGCAATTTGTTATAGGTTTTTATTAGAGCAGCATTCACATGCTGGGACCCAGATGGACCATTAAATAACAATTAATGTGTGTCAAATTGTGCATTAAGATAGGAAGAAGGAAGTGAGTGAATACAATGACGAGGGGGTCCAAATATCAAGCTCCCAGAGTTACAGGGGAAGCTCACCCTTAGTATAATCCTGATATGAACCCAGATATGTGGGTCTAGCTGAGTGTGGATCAACATCAACAAACCAGTAGACTACTCGAGGAACAACAACATCAAACCAGTATGCTTATGGATACGATGAAACATTTACAAGAATAAATGGTTTGAGTAAGGAGTGATAATGACAGATTAATGTGAGAACATCAGTGGATTCTTAAAATTCTCTCAGATAGGCAGAATCAGTATACAACACAACCAAGCTTGAAAATGGACACCCAGGAAGAGGGTGAATAGTGATAGTAATCCAATGATAAACTGGAAGGAAGCCATATCCAGCAAATTAATAAAAGTAGAACTTACAACGAAGCAGAGTCTAGAAATATTTCTGATCAATAGGAAATGTAAAAGGAGAAAGTGGAGCTGCAAGATGAATTTTGGAAAAATAATCCTCCTACATTGGATGTAGAGGCTGAAGAAGTGGAAGGAGCATGGATAATTAAAATGAACACATATTTTCAAGTTTATGAATATAGTAGAAAACAAAAAGCTCACTTGGCTATTTACCAATTGGTGGGAGGAAGCTAAAAATGTGCAAGGCATTGAGGACTATAATGTGACTTGGGATGGGTTCCAACAATATTTTAAAGACAATTACCTAACATAATTCTTTTATGATGAAAAATATCAATAATTTCATGATTTGAGGTTGGGAAAACTATCAATGGACGACTTCATAACCAAATTTACCCCCTTATTGAGGCATGTATCATATCTAAGAGACGAAAAAGAAAAATTACATCGATTCTTGAGTATAAAACCTGGTCATATGAAGGAAAGTGTTGAATTTTTGAATCCAATGACGATGCACAAGGTGATCCGAAAAGCAGGAATGTGATATCAATAGTCCAAGGTAAAAGGAGACAATGGTAGGAGTTGGCCACCAAAGAAAGGGAAGAAAAATACTTAAAATTTAAGGATAGCAGACCAGGAAACTATAAAAATCCTATAATAAACCCAACAAATAAACAATATGGAGCAAACCAATAAAACCCAAATGGCCAACAAAAGAATGACCCACTAAAGCATCCAATAAACTAGTCCAAGGGAAGCTCCAAAAACCGTCCCTGCAATGCTAGGGATGCGGTGATGCACGTTACTATAAGAGTTGTTCTTACAGCAGGAGAAGAAAAACTACAACTAATCTATAAGAGGTATCCACGGTGGGGGATATTTAACTAAATATACCAAGAATCAATATGGCACTACAGGATCAGCAAGTGGATTACTAGTCGACCATGATAGAACTGGAAGGTAAACTATACTCCCAAATTGTTTCTATTTTAGGCTATTCATGTGCTTTTTTAATTTATATAAATCCCCAGATAGTTGAAAATGTGACTTGAAAAGCCAGAAATTTAAAAATTCTTGGCTAGTAGAATTGGCTACTAGGGAAAAACATCGGGTTTAATGCTAAAGTCTCAAACTATTCCCTAGAAGTAGGAAATCAAAATATAACAGTTGAGATGAATATTTTACCCTTGGGTTCCTATGACATATTGCTGGGAGTGGATTGGTTAGAAGCACATTTGTCATTGGTAGATTGCAAAGAGAAAATCATCTATTTTTAAAGTTGAATATGGAACTCACGAGGAGTTACAAGGAATTAAGAAACCACTTCAGTTTCACCCCATCACTGCATCCCAACTGGGTAAATGCATTAGAAAAGGGTTTCAAATTTATGTTATTCAAGTGGGATTCACAAACTCAAAGGATAAGACTCCTAGGCTATAAAATATACCATCAATGCAACATTTTATGCATGTATATCCATAAATAAAATTGGGAATACCTCCAAAGTGGGATATTAATTTCACCATCAAATGAATTCCTAGGTCAGCACCGGTGTCACGACCACCATATTGGATCAATGTACCTGAGTTGAATGAGTTAAAAATGCAGCTACAGGAATTGTTAGATAAGGGATACATTTGTCCTAGTGTGTGTCCCTAGGGGGCACCAGAGTTGTTCATAAAGAAGAAGGATGCTACGATGAAAATTTTATGGATTACAAGAGACTTAAAAAATTGACTATTAAGAACAAATACCCACTACCATGGATAGATGAAATTTTATATCAACTCAAAGGGGCAACTATATTTTCAAAGATAGATCTAAGATCCCTATATCACCTGATTCAGATAAAATATGAGGATATATATAAGCCGACCTTTTGTAACCGATATGGGCATGATGAGTTCGTTGTTTTACCATTTGGATTAACCAACAGACCAATAAATTTTATGAGCTTGCTGGATAACATCTTCCATATGTTTTTGGACAAATTTTTTCTAATATTTACTGGTGATACATTAATTTGCTCAAAAAACCATGGAAGAACATAAGTAACACTTACAGTTCATACTAAAAATGTTAAGGGATCATAAAATTTGTGCCAAATTTAGTAATTGTTACTTTTACAAAGAACAGATCCAATATTTAGGCCATGTAATTTCTGCCGAAGGAATATCGGTAGATCCTTAAAAAACGAAGACTATTATAGAATGGAGGGTACCCAAAAATGTAGCAAACATACATTCTTTCATGGGATTTTAGGCTACTACTGACACTTTATATAGGGTTACTCTAAAATTTCTTTTCCTATTACTTCCTTGCAGCGAAAAGGGAAAATGTTTAAGTGGAATAGCGAGTTCCAAGCTAGTTTTGAACGATTAAAACAACTGTAGACTACAATATCACTTTCCATTGTTGCTTGCAAAGAAGGGGTGGGCACATTATTTTCACAGGAAAAAAAATGATGTTGCATATAAATCTATAAATATGAAAGATTGTGACCAACAATATTCTACTTATGATCTAAAGATGAGAAAAGTAGTGCATGTACTCAAAGTATGTAGGCCCTACCTATTTGTGATAATGTTTGTATTGAAAATAGATCACAACAGCTTGAGTAGCTATTTTAAGCAGGCTCACTTGAATTCTCACTCGGAAAGATGGAACGAATGCCTGAGTGAATTTGATTTCGCAATTCATCACATTAAAGGTAAGGACAACCGTGTCATCTACACCTTAAGTAGAAAATTACATTATGTATATGAACACTACTTTAACCATGTGGAATTTAAGTTCCAGGACCAGGTGAAGGATACAAAGAAAAAATATCCTGAATATAATTTTTTATGACAACAAACAGAAGAAGCAGAAAATCAGGGAAGAAAATCAGATTATCAGTTCAATAATGAAAAACTATTTAATTTTTGAGGAAAGATATACATTCGTACTAAACATAGTTTGAAAGAGCTGATCTTGGATGAGTATCACCGAAGTTCATATTTTGGACACCCTGGTTACCAGAAAATGCTGACAACAATAAAAAATGATTACTTCTAGCCTAGAAAATGTAAAAGTATTGTTGAATATTTGACCAAATGTCTGGAGTGTTAATAGCTCAAGGTGGAGCAGCAACGCCCAACATGATTGCTACAAACTATTCCTTGTTAGGTTCTTATATTACTAGTGTAGTCCCTTATTATAGCTACTGTAGCCTTGTTATTATTATTGTTGTACTCCTGTTACCCCAATATTTTTATTATTGTTCCCTTAGATTATTATTGTTATGCCGACTAGGATTATATTGCAACCCCATGGAATTTTATATATATAGAAGAACGTTTTGGTCATTTGTATCATCCAATAGTTTTTCGTTTATGTAATGTAAAGGAGGTTTCCCCCTCGAAGTGGGTTATTTCTAAGGTATTGATCTCTCTTTTCCTCTATTTTTGGAGCTGGTTTCATAACATTTGGTATTAGAGCTTTGGATTCTAGGGTTTCATTACTCCGAACAGGTCATCATGGAATTTTCGCTATAATAGCTTTTCTATGAAGGTTCAGAAGCTGAAATGTCTTTCACACAAAGCTGAAATCCTAAGGAACATCATATATAAATTTCAGATCTTGGTTCACAATATTTTTTAAGATATGATCTGTGGAAGTTAGGGTTATTTTAGGCTCCCAAATTTCATCTCAAATAGGTGACCGTGGGAAGATCGTCATAAATCTCTCTTTGAACATCAGATTGGAATTCTATAAAGATTGGTTGGAAGTAAACAGACTGTAGTTTCCTGTGTGTCAATTTCAGAGCCGTAGGAAAAAGTGACATGTGGAATGTTGTACAAGTTCACTCTATTGAATGAGTCCATAATTACGTCATTGTGGGAGATTGGGAATAAATTTTTCTTGAAGAATCTAAATTAGGTCAAACCTATGGCATTTGAAAGAAGATTTAGAGGGTTATTACAGGACCAAATTTCAGATATTGAAGATATGAAATCACAAAGATAATTCAGTTTCAATAGCAAGCTCCTCAAAAGAAAGAAGGTTTAGTTTGAATTGATTCCAAGGGCATATTGTAGAATAGATATCATTATTGGGTTCTAAAATGCATCCTAAAAATAATTCAACACGCATTAAGCCTTTATAAGGCTTTGCTATGACTCGTGAAGATGAAGAAGTGCAACATAACGTATTAAAATTACAGGAGCAAGTGCACCAAATTTCACTCTTGCAAAAAGCAACAAAAAATGAAATGGATGTTTTGAAGAAAGGTGTGCAAGCTAAGATGGATGGTTTGAAGAAGGGCGTGGAAGATAATATGGATGGTTTAAATAATGGCATGGAAGCTACGTTGGATGCAATTGAAGCTCGCATGGATTCTAATATGGATGACATGGAAGAAAAATGGAAAAAAAAAATGATCTAAAAGAAGACATGGAAGGTTTGACAATGTTAATACAGTAAATGTTTCGTAATGGAGAAAAGATAGTAGAGGAAACTCATGATGAAAACAAAATAGATGTTAATCGTGGTTTCATAAAATCTAATGTGGGATGGAATACCCACCATATTCCAAATTTCGATATGACACTAGTGCAAAATGGCTAATTAATTACTAAAAAAACGACTAAAATTTGCATATAAATGACTATTTTTCAGTCAGTGACTAATAGTAGCTAATTTACAGTATCTCATCACACGACCAATTTTTAGTCTTTTTAGTTTAGTCATTAATTGTTTGTCTCAATTTTATCGTCTAGTAATATATTTAGTTATTAATTTGGTCATTAATTTAGTCATTTATTTAATCATTAATTTTCATAACTAATAACCAAATATACAACAAAATATATTACTATATAATCACCCGATAAAGCCAATTAATGACCAAAAAAATATGACTAAAATATTAATCGTGTTATAAGATAACGTAAATTAGCTATTAATAGTCATATATATGTAAATTTTAGTCATTTTTGAAACCAATTAATGACCAAATAAATATGACTAAATTTTGATCGTGTTATAAGATATTGTAAATTAACTACTAGTAGTCATATATATGAAAAATTTGGTCATCTTTTGTAATCACAAATTTATCATTTGCAGTAGTCATTTATATTTTTTTAGCAGTTTCATATTCATTATATAAACTACTAATTTATTAGTTTATATTCATTTCATTTACTTTCATTAACAATCATTATAAATGACTAGTTTAATTGTATATTCATTTTATTTATGTTCATCATTAATCAATATAAACTACTAATTTAGCAGTTTTAAATTGATTTTATGTGTTCATTATTAATCAACATAAATTAATTAGTATGCTTTTGCAACTAAATTAAAAGAATATAAAATGAAAACGCAAAGTTACATATGTTAATGACAATATCAAACAATATCAAGTGAAACTATAAATAATTTCAAGCACAAATTATATTATGTCAAATATCAAGTATTACAATACGAGTTTCGAACTTAATATTTGCTGGACTACAATTTACATGTGAAATATTGTTTCATCACTTCAAAAAAGTATTATTTTGTTGCCAAGGCATTGCAGGTGAATTCACCAACTCTGAAGACTTTACCATCAATCTCTGTGTGTGTCTCATATGAGATATTGGCTCTAAATGTATCAGTATACCAGTTCTTTTCTCTCTCTCTCTCTCTCTCTTTGCAGTTGTTGTTCCAGTGTTATTGTTCTCTTATTTATCCAGTTCTTGTTTCTTACCATCAATACTGAGTTCTTTTTCTGAAAACAAAATATACAATGCAAAGTGTAAGACATGAAAGACAATGAACACTAGAATATAAACTAAAGTAAACTATAAAGAATTTATACAAAAAAATAAAAAATGCATTAAACTCCAAACTTCACAATCAATGAATGCATTAAACTCCCTATATGGCATGAGAGATAAAGTAAATTAGATGAGGTTAAAATTTAAGACATTACCTCTATTAAAATCATGACCAAAAGAGGGTTACAGTGGCTATATGATCTTTTTTCATGACCTGCAAATGTTTAGATAAGATCATTAGTTCATTCTTAACTTTAGAATAGTTGAAAAAACACAAATTCTATTCTTTTTGGAATCCAGAATGTGTTTCTAATCTAATATAAATTATCATGATTAATATGTTATAAGAAATTAAGAATAGACCCACAATTCATGGCCACACTTTCATGACAGTAAGAAAATAAATGTAAAGGTTATAAAATTGTAGATATCTAATATTATAACCTGACCTAAAAAGTTATATTTTGATACACATCAACACATGTTGAGCCAAAAGGATTAGTCTTTTCAACCTTGTGTTTGAATTGCAGCTTGACCACCATCTCCAAAGAGTTCCTACAAGCAAGTAAAAAAAATATTAAATTTCCTATAGCAAAAAAACCTATCGTGAATCAGCCCATGGTTTCCTTGGGTGTGCAAAGTCAAAAGCTATACTTTCAAATTTCTGCATGCCACACTCTCAATATAAACCAATCTCTTGCCTTCTTTATCCTAAAATCCAAGACTAATTTAGTGGCAAACAACATCGATAATTTAATGAGACTTGCATAGATTTTTGCATGAAACTGTTCATAACATTTTTCTATTAGGCTTTGAGGCTTCCATTGGACATTCGTAGACAACACCACTACATATCATCAACTTGGAAAGTTTTACAAAGACAGAAACTCCAAATAGTGCTTGATCAATACCTATCTATTTTGGTCTGGGAGTCAATGTTAGACCTTATGAAGCACATATGAAATCTAAGGCTTCAATACAAAATTTACCATATTGGTTCATGCAATCCAAACATATCTTAAAAACAATTTTAAGTCATACATGATAGTTCTATTCAAATTTTATTCTTTATATTCCTCTGAAATTACATAAATAAAACCCCAAAGAAACAACATTATGAATGCCAACCATCCTACAAATTATGTTAGACTTAAGTAAGGACGAACATGTAATATTAGACCTTGGTGTTTTAAAAAATTAAGATACTATTAGATCTTCCTATAGTTTTTTTTATGTAGGAGAGAGGCAAAGAGATATTTATATGCCGAAAAATAACCATTGATAAAAGAATACCTTAATGCTTGAGAATTCATTTCTGATTCTTAGATATCGTCTGAAAAAATATTCTTATTGTAGTTAGGAACATATTACTTTAACTTTTCCAAACATGAAAAAGACAATATTTTATATATTCCATTGATGGGTAAGGTTGAATTTTACTTTATTATCTAAATTTAAATGGGCATTCCATTGATATTCATTTTATATTTAAGAACAAATTCATAAAATGTTAAGAATTCATTGGAATCAGGGCCATTCCAGTAATTTTCATACGATATGATAGATATAGAAAAAACCAAGTGAAAGGTCTAGAATAACTACTTTGTGTCTCTAACATAATAATGAAAAAGCCATTTTGAAATGTGATCTTGTTGATGTTATACCTGTCAATGCCAGTGTCCGTATTTCTCAAGGATATTTTTATGTTTTTACATCATGTTCATACAATTCCTGCGACAATTGAAGACATGCTTACCTATTTAGTGAGCAAAGAGCATACTATCAATGGGTTATGAAGAACAAAAGAAACACCTTAGACATACAAAAATTCATTATGACATGGTAGTCACAATCCACTACTATGAAAAATGAGTTGTTTTCCTTTCCCAAAAATTGTCATCAATGTAAGATCTTGGATATCTAATTTGATGATTAAATTTACGTGAAAAAATTGACATATTGCCACCTAATAAAGGTTTTCAGATAAAAATAACTGGGTAGAATTAATTTATTCTTCAATACACTATTTCAAATACAAAACGAGAGGAAAATATTTAAGACCTATTATCTCTACAAAATAACTACAAGAAATTAGCCTACAATCACTTCTACAGCAGCAAGTTTTGCCCAATTCCAAGTCTAGTAACTTTATGGATACATCAGAAATTTGACAGTGAATTTAGAAAGTTATGTAGTTTTTACATGCATGAAAATGAATTGGGGTAGCACTATTCACATATATACTAGTTGTTGTAGGAACAAAGGCATAATTTGGACGAAAGGTAAACAAAACCCACTACAAATTTGTTTTATTTTCATTCATCTAGATCTTGTAACATGCTCAATAATATGCATATATAAATCCAAAATTCATTTTCCCAAGACTATAGAAATACAAAAACAACGATTTAGATAAAAGGTGTTCTACATACCGGTTTGGTGGAAATTTTCAACTCCAAGTTCCTTATCCCAAAGGAAAATGTATTGGTAGTTAGCAACTACATCTAGATGGAGGAAATGATTTTCAAACCACCTACATGAGAAGTAATCTATTGACTTAACATGAAATATTTTGCTGTGTGTATCCATAAAGAAGATAAATATATTTAAAAATTTATTACCACTTGGTTTGATTGACTGCCACTATATTAATAACTATATTGCTCCACTCCAAATCACACCATTTATTTGTGACACCGTCATAATGGAACAACATCACTGTGAATTTCTTTAAAGGAAACTGGAAATAAATTCCCATGTAACACAACTATCAGTTAGTCCATAAATAAAATGTAACACGTTGATAACCACCTAAATAATGCATTACATCACACCAATTATTAACTGAATTCACTGAGAAAATACCTTCTAAAGAATTTAGTCTACATTCCCCTATTCTATTCCAATTGCAATGCAAAAATTTTTGTGGACTCTTTACTCGTCACTGTAGACATAACAAACATACAAACAAAAATGATAATCATGAGTTATATTAATGACAAAACATTCAAATATTGATGCAAAAATTATCCACATTTGTTTAAATGAGAGTAATTAGGGTTTACTTTCTGGTACTCTCTCTCTCTTTCTCTCACTCTCACTCTCTCTCTCTCTCTCCATGACCATTAATTTAAGGAAATGTAAAAAACTATTCTAGCAGTCTATGGGACACCTTCCTTTAAGTTGTCTAGATTATAGAATAATCCCAGAGAATCCCCAACATCTCATTTAGATATATCACATGCAATATCATCAAATCTCCTTCAAATGTATTTTCTAATAACCATCTAACCCTAGATTTTAGTTAAGCGTGAATCAAATCATTTGTTAATGTAATATAATAATGTTCTCTAAAGTGATTGCACACCCTTTCACGAGACTCATTGATAATAATAAATTTCCCAATCCTCATTTTATTATATAGTCAATGCATGATTACAATATATGAGAAAGTAATAGACAATAACTCATCTAATAACTAAAATAAATAAATCATATGCGATGAGAGAAATGTGTCATTTTCAGATATTCTAGCATGCCAATTTTTTCTGAGAGCTCTAAACACCAACATTAGTATATGACAAGAAATACTCTAAAACCATGTTAGCATGCTTCAGCCAAGTTCCAGCTTTCTCGGCATTCATACTTAAGTGAAGAAAAAAAAATTAATAAATAAATAAATAATTTTCATAATCGCATGTTATTTCTTTCTTAATTCAAATCCCAGGGTGAAAAGTCAACTTAAGAAAGGAATTTATAAGGTTATATATTAGAAACAAATTAAAATACACCAAACTATTTTGTTAGCAAGGCAAAGATCAAATCTTCCCATAATCAACCCCAATTTTAGTAGACAAATATTTCAAGTCTTCAAGACTATTGTTCACTGGAACCAATTCCAAGTTTGACTGCTTCAAAAGACAAAAAAAATCGATTATAGATATGCAACAGTATTTTCATCCCACTAGAAGGCTTGTACATGGACTTTTTCAAATGGTTTAACAAAATAAAGAATTTAGACATGAAAATTCAAGGTTTTGAACTCTCTATCAATGAGAGATAGAGTTTGGCTATGAAATTGCTCCCAGTCAAATAAAAGGTATGCATTAGACCCACCTACACATAAATATATTAATATATGTAACTACAAAAAAGGCATGGCAGAATACTACATATGAGGCCATAAAGGCCTTCATCCTAATTTTTTAAAACGTTGTAATTATGGTATGTCATACAAACTGAAGAAATATAACCCCAGGCTATAAAATCATATCCCATACGACTTGTTAAAGACCAAAAATTATGGCCTAATTCTCAATGTTGGAAATGTCATATTGTAAGGCTTCTAAGGCCAAGGTTTGGCAAAATGTAGAGACCCCAATATTGACATGATCACTACCCAAACCATAACAAGGAAACCCCATGTATAGGAAGAAAAATTGTATAGAAATTGATAGGTCATATCCTTCACGTAGTTTAATCATGAATAAGACTAATGTACATTGGTTCTCCTTAGACCATAATAGCATTAATGACTTCTCCATTACAACTTCCTCAACCTTACATAAATGATAGGTAACTCATCAATCCACTTAAAGGTTGTTCACAAATTTGATTCATTGGGTTAAGAAGGTTATGAAGTTAAATTCCATTATTTTTACCTTGTTAATCCATCCCTCCTAAAATCTCACTTTACTAAAAAAATTACAATGCTAAGTTATATATATAACCATACTTCCCATGAAGGGAATCCTTGGTGCCATCACCCATTATTGTAGCAAAGGGATGTTATTTATACATGAATATGTAGAATTATATGTGCATATCTTGTGTGAGAGTGCACCCATACTAACAATGGCTATTAAGCCACTCTTGTTCATGGCCTGTCCACCCATAATACAAGGTTGAATGCAAATATACCCAAGCATAGGGTTGACAAGTAAAAGTACCACTCTAAAAATATTAAATAAGCAAGTTGGAATTTGCATTCCATGTCGGCTCAAAAATGGAGGTTTTGGAGATGCCATTATCAAGGATGCAATAGTCAACTTTACTCAAGCTCAAAATATGGCTAAGAATGCTTCTTTCAAGGAAGAATAAACATTAATACGTTAACACTTAGTGTTGTTCAAAGTTGTCATTGATGTCAATATGGCATTGTTGGAGATAGAAAATATTATTGTGATAACCCTTTCATGATGTTACCTTAACTACATGACAAAACGAGTACAATTATGCCCTAAGCTCTAGAAGATGCTCATGATGTCCTAGTCCTTGTTTCTTATTTAAGACGCCTTAACCCTAAGCATACGCATCAATGATACCCTAAATGCATATATGAAACTCTATGCTGCATACATGAATGATCTAATGATGCATGATGATGAACTAAGAAACCCTTACCATAAAACCCTCTTAGGCACATGTATGCACATGTAATGACAAACTCTTTTTCCCTAGCATGGTTCAATGTAATAAATTCATAAATTCATGAAGCCCTAAATGCCTTTCCAAAGATGTCGTAATCCTAATAATCTTAAAGGCCCAAGTCTAAGAAGAAGAAGCCCTAGCACTGTAAAAACCATAAGATCCTAAAGGCTGCCATAAATAATATTATGATGACATTTCACATTTTCATATCCTTGACTTCTCACAACAACTTTTGCTAGGGTTTTTGTCACAAACCCTAGATTCCATCACCAAAACTAAAATTTAGATATCAATAATTTATTTCAATCATAGCAAAAGAATTATTACATCTAGGGTTTCATTATCATGCCCTAGAAACCTATATCAATCCCTACAACGGTTTTACAGTAAACCCTAGACACAAACATCTAAATTTTAATGTTAGATATATAATAGCTCGACCAAGCTAGGGTTTCAATCAAACAAAAGCATATTCATCTAGGGTTTCATTCTAGGATTTTACATTTACTATTGCAAGGGATTTTTAATAAACCCTAACTCATCAAACACTAAAAAATCTAGTGTTTTCATCATATATTCTGGACATCAATAACAAACCCTAAAAGGCTAGGGTTTTATAGTGAATCCTAAAGGTTAAGGTTTTACCAAATTGAACAACGGATAGAGTATGATGAGGGTTGATTTAATTCTAAGATTAATCACCCTAAAATAAGAATCTTGATAATTCAAAACCCTAGACATGAGAGAGTTAGTAATATAAAGAAATTTTCAAAATGATTGTACCTTTTAATATGAAGAATATTACAAATCATATGGTCTCAAACATATCTTGAGTTACTTCTTTTTACAAACCTTTTAAGGGTTTCTTTATTGAAGGGTTTCCTCTTATCATGTCAACATATTCATGGTCTATTTCCATATGAGTCATCTTTTATTAGAGTGTACAAGAGTCCAACTCAATTTATCATGCCTACCTCAGTTTTCTTCCTTTAAAATATACATGCAATACTCATTGACAAGCACAACCAAAATACACAAGTACAATAGCGTGGTGATTATCTAGAGCTTCCATTACCCTTTTAGAGAATGAATTCCTAGGGATTTTGACTACAAGCCTTAACTAGCTCTAAAGAGAAATATGTCAAAACCTAAACATCAACCAATTTCATTTTTGCAAAGGATTGTCATATACCTACAAAACCTAGATATCATGAACAATAGAATTAGGATTAGGTTTCCATATGTTCTATCTAGGATCTATAATCCTTATACATTAAGAATCTTCAACACAATAATAATTTACAAACCCTAGAATCATGTAGGAAACTAAACCCTAAAATATTTTGTAATAAAAGTTATACACACCTTAAGATTACATACCTCTATTTGTAATGACCTAGGAAAATTTTGCCTTAGTTTCTAATTTAATTTCTCTTCAAATAACTAGATATACATAACTTCCAGAAATTGAAGACAACTAAAATACTTGCAATGCAAAAATAATAATGCAACAATAATTTTCCAGGAAATAAAAATGTATCCAATATCCAGATTACAATTAGACTAGCGATTTCTACCATTTTTCAATGGAGAACATTTAGTTCAATAGTTAGTGGAAAACATCCACAACTAAAACCTGATCAATTCAAGAATTTAAATTCATTCACTATCCGTATGCCAAACTTCTGTGATATTGTAATGTCCAACTTAACATTTGCTTTGTGGACCCTACGCCCCTTGATTGCACTGCAGTCGATCCAAGTCTTGATGACAAGACAGAATTTTAAATTTTGGGCCTCCTGAGGTGCCTCACAATGCTGGCTCAATTCAGTACTTTCAAAAGCAGGCAGCCGCGGTCCCCACAAAGACTGTCCACGTCACCACTGGTTTATTTGAGCTAAGACAAGTCCCCGACCGTTTGCGTTTCCACAGCTCCCCTACGATGAGATTCCACGGACATGCTAATCGATTTTTTCTTCCGCTTCAATCCTTTAACTCCCGGAATGATTTTTTCTTCCGCTTCAATCCTTGAACTCCAGGAATGGTGCCTCCCATTATGATTATGTAAATATGAACTGCTACACTCTTCAATTTAGGGATTCACTGAAAAATGGAACGTTGTTATCTCGAGAGTGTCTTCAATTTAGGGATTCACTGACAAATGGAACGTTGTTATCACAAGAGATTACACTGCTTTAATTGCTTCACTGTTTTGCTTTGATTTTGACCCAAAAAACAGGATTAAGATTCCTAACCGGGAACCCTTGCGTCCAAACATAAAATATCTTTCGTTGTCTTCAAGAGACTCCTGTACCAAATCACTTACTCAAGAATCTGCCACTCATATAGGATTGTGCTACATAGAGAGAAAGATAGAAATGGTCAACTGGGTGGGATCTTTCACCACCAAAATTGACAAGGAGAGGGGTCATAAAACCCACAGAAATAATGTTTAAGAAACCAATAAGATGATCCGCCATGATTATTCCAATTGAATTCAACCACTTTCTCCCATATTTGGGTCTTTCTTCCTTGATTGAGTAAATTTTACTTCAAACCTCAGTTTTGGGTTTCTTTTAGATTTCTTTGCCGAACTTTCTCAGAATTAGAAAT
Organism: Pinus albicaulis; assembly: GCA_034641835.2. Classification (NCBI taxonomy): domain Eukaryota; kingdom Viridiplantae; phylum Streptophyta; class Pinopsida; order Pinales; family Pinaceae; genus Pinus; species Pinus albicaulis. The sequence goes on from CM076583.1 coordinate 994,527,823, forward strand.
TTTTGGATTGCCCCTTTAATGAGGACTGTAGCCTATGGGGATTGATAGGCCATTTCATCTGTTAAGCCAATTAATCCTTAAGAACATTACAGTCCTTAGCCACATTGTTTTTCCTCAAGCAATTGATGCATAGCCTCTTCAACCTTGGGATGTACATCCTTAGTAGATAATTCACAAAACAAAGATACATTTGAGTCAATTGTAATCAGGTCCTTTGCATTTATTTTCTGTTAAGTGATCATCTTGTATAATGAAGAATTGTCCTGCATGCCAAGAGCTTCTGTACAGTGTATAACCTCTTTAAAGAAATAGTCTGGAGAATTTACAAGGCAAAAACCCAAACTTTATTGGGTAGTTGCATATCTTCAGCAAATGTACTTAACTTCGACCAAGATGCATGTCTTGTACTTTGTAAATTTACAAAATCTTGTTGTGTTGGCTCAGGGGCATTTGCTTTATTTTCTCCATAAGAGATACAAGCAAGTGATGACAACAGATTGCATAAACATTTGGTACTGAGCTTGTTGATTTCAACTAAATCATTGGAGACTTGGAAATCTATTTCACAGAGAATAGAATCAATAAGAGCTATGTACGCCTCCAGTATATCTTGAAAGCTATCAACATCTTTACCTTTAATAGCTATTAGTTTTCTCTCATATTTATCCATTTCTGATGAACCATATGATCAGAAGATTTTATGCTGGTATCTGACATAATACTTTCTCTTCCCTGAAAGCATATGTGAGCAATATCTCTATTGGAACAACCACAACCCCCACAGACTGCAGTAATCATGCTTGTAAAAAATTCAAAAGATCATTTTTAAAACTAATCATATTTTCTGTATTACCAACACTCGATGTACATTCTAACCCAAGTCTTTTATATGTATGTAGTGGACTGACAACAATTTATATAGGAAACCAAGCCATTGATCATTAGAAGCATCCAGTGCAGTGTACACCGTGGAGGAAAGCACCTTCAAAACCTACGCCAAATGCTCCAAAAGTTCATTCGAATGCACTGAAATTTCCACTTCAATTTTCTCATTTGTCCACAATTGTGAGACAAAAAGAGAACTTAAATATCTCACAAGAACCTATGATTTCTTGACTCCATAAGTGTTTGCTAATATTAATCCATTTAATAAAACACACTTTTTCTCCACTTTGATGCTCAACCAAAGAAAACACTAGCCTATGTATCCAGTATCTCCATACAAAAATCTGCTTGTTTCCACCTCTGCACCCTTATGTAGTGTTGAATTGACTTCTTGTCAACACATTTATCATTTAACTAGGTAAATGATAAGTCACTGACTTGCACGCGGCTTTTTTCGTAGTAGAACCTCGCATTTGTTAAACTGAAAAACATTCTCTAAATCTAGAAGTCTCCCATCAGTTTCCCCAAAAAACTTCAGAGAACCATAACCTCTTCTACCAAAAAAAAAATCTTTGACCGCAATAACCTCGCTGCTCAGCACGCTCTTTAGCAGCCAATTCTTGTATCCTTGGTTTTGTGTAGTAGTCTGAATGCCGAAGTTTAGGCATAAGGGCTTCAATGTCTGCACCATGCTCATATACTATAGCAGCTTCTCCTAGCTCTATGGCCAGAAATTGAGATATAACTATTTCCTCTATGATTATGGTGCTCGTGAAGAACATTCTGCCCTGAAGTGGATTTTACGTTGGCATCAACAGGCTTTGATGATAGTGGGTTATTCTGAAGGGTTGTATCCTTGCGACCACATGACCAGTCGTCAACATTGTCTCAACATTGGCTTCAGGATCTTGGGTAAATGCCTTCTCAAATGATGATGGCCCACTTTTACCATCTGTCATCATTCCATTATCATTGATAGCCATTTCCTTCATGTTTGATATTGGTTTGCATGTACCAGATGGAGATTGGTCAGGTGGATGAATAAAATGTGCCATTCGGTTTTCTCTTGGAATGAATATGGCATCTACCTTTGGAGGGCAATGAAAAATGATACCTTGGGACTATCCTTTTTAGGATTGTATCTAAGTGAATGTATGAGGATCCTTGACCGTTTAGTGACATGCCTTGGAGTCAATAGAGAAAATCCCCAACTTCGACCGATAGACATCTGAGGCATTGTAGGAAGATTTCCGAATGGATTTGTCACAAGTTTTGGTATAGTAACCATTATATTTTGCTGAGTGGGTTTCCCAAAGGTGCTTTACCCAAAAGCTGGTGTCTCATGGGTTTCCAAAATATCTCTAGATCCAATGCATTCAGATTGTTTTACATAACAACACTAAGTTGAAACTGAGACGACACATGAAGAATATGTTGAGATAGTAAGAGCTGCATCTGCAGAAATTTTTGGGGAAGACGTAAATGCCTCACAATTCTCTAGATCCTTTATTATTCCCCTGTCTACTACCCTGCATGTATAGATATTATTTCTAACAGAATTATCTTAAGTAGAAAAGTCAGGTTCACTCATTAACCTATCACCTTACCTCCCACCTAATAACCTATCACAAGTTCAGATTTGCTTCACTCATTAAAGTTGGGGCATCAAACCCACTGAAACCCTTCACTATTCCCTCTGATGGGTAGTGGCCCATTTCCTCAGTTAGAAGTGCCTCTAGAAACACACCATGAGGGGATGGACTACATAGCACATACTTCCTTTGGTCTGTATTCCAAATCTGACCGCTATATTTGCTAATATTTTAGGTCTGGAAAATAAGTGGGTTTACAAGTAAGTTTCAATTAAATTTGTTCTAGTCTTTTATGCAATGTTTAGTTCGATTTTTACAACATTTTTATTATTGGGACTAGAGCATCAAACCCATTGAAACCATTTACAATTTTGTTTTATGGGAAATGGCCCATTCCATACATGGATCTGGTACTTAAGATGATTTTCTAATAGCATTTGAACCCCTCAATTTTTTTTAATCCTAACTCTATGGACTACAAGATGCTATAAATCAAGGCTTCCATTTTTTCTTTGATTATATGTTGCGATTAATACGAATTGACATAGAATAGTGATGACATTATGTTGATGGTTCCTAAAAAAATCTTCTTCCTTAGCCACACCGGATTGTCTTTTGAGGAGTCATCAATATTTATTTTTATCCAATTTTCAGGAGAATGATTATAAAACTGCTGGCCATTAAGTCACCTAAGTCTCATTTAATAGTTATTGGCTTTTCTTTAAATATTTAATTTTGTACATTCTCTATCTGATGCTTTTCCTTGCACCCTGATTTCAAAAATAGTGTCATCATTCCCACAAACCTTGGTTGGTTAGTTTGAAATACTTGTGAGTTAGCTTGAAATAATGGTAGATAAAGATGCCTATAGTTATTTCAAGACTAACATGTATATATACTAATATTTTGGATTTCATACAAATAACAAGCATGGAAAAGCTCCATGTGTAGTCATGTAATCAACCAAATTATATAGGACTTCCACACTAATTCCTACGATGCCAAGCAAGTATTTAATATTGTGGCAAGGAATATATTTTTCTTCCATAGGACTATAAAGAAACAACAATAACTTATATGGATCAAAGTGCTTCTAAACCTCCTCATGCAAACATAATTTTAATTCCTAGGAAACACAGACAAGGACAGCTAAAATAAAGCACATGGCCATAATTTTATCTCCAGAGATACTGGCACTTTAAAAGTTGAACTTGCAAGACCATAGTGAAAAATAACTCTTCCTGAAAGCTGGAATAACCCATCGCCACAGCAAATAAAAACTATATTTGAACGGTTTTTTTTTTCTCAATGAACAAACATTTGACTCATAATAATTTTTCCTTTCCAAATATTTAATTCTATAGACCTGCACTTTTAAAATTTCTTTGTCTAAACAGAGTTTTAGGTACTATACAAGTGCCATAAAAAGTGCATTTTTTTAACTTTGCCTAATCTAATCTCACAAAAGGGAGTGACTTGCACATTTATTCTAATGATTTCACCTCCACATCTATTGTCACTTGGTTTTTTTTCTTCGACGCAAAATGATTCTTTAAGGTTTAATAGTCATGGTGGTCCTGTCATTCCTTTGTGGTCATTGGCTTGAAGGACCCTAGAATATTTGATAGTTCTCCTTTGTTATGATTTTTAATCTCTACTTCTTGTTGCATTTACAAGTTTAGAATAAAATTTTAATGTCACATTCTAACCATTTGTAATGAATGCATGTGAACAGAGTTTCAAGGATTGGGGAGAGGAACAATATTAATCATGAACTCAAATGTTGGGGATGCTGCAAAGGAAATTCTTCAGTCACTGATTAGGGCACTGCTTTTCCTGGTAAAAGGCTTATAGAATATTAACATTTGAGGGTAGGAAGTCCTAACTCTTGGGCATATTCATCCTCATTCTCAGCAAGGCTAGTAGTGTCATGGGCCTAAAGTACTCATCAGGCATGTAACTATTTGGATCCTCAAAAGCATCTTCTAAAGCAACACCACCTTTATGAGAGCATGTTTGGGAAACATTTTATTTTCTGTAAAATTCTTGAATTTATTTCATGAGAAGAAGCTTTTGACCCTTCATTTCTTTCGTTATTTTCCCCAAGTCAATTTCTTGAATTTCTGAAGGAGAGGAAGATGCGACAGCTTCATCTTATTCAAAAACACCATCATTCTCACGAAAATAGCAGGATTGTGCAGTAAGTTGATTTTGTTCAGATACTTAATATCCTCCTCAGAAAGAGAATTTGGCCCTCTATTTCATGCATCATTTGTATTAACTCAAACTCATGCATCTCATTCTTGAGAAAATGACTTCCTTTAGGTTTGCTGACAAGTTGTAGGGGCAATGACTATCTGATGCTTGTTGTGGATGGCTCAATAAAATGAGACATCATCCCAACTATAAAGGGACACAAAGGGTTTGAACCTTCAACCAAGATCCTAATCAAATCGAAAATCACACACTGAATTGCAAGAAGGTAGCATGTACTTGAACCCTAAACCTTGTTAACTCAAAACAAAAATAAAAAATAAAACTCCTCAGCCTTCTATGTTGAAAAAACTCAAAGTACTTACGACCATTTATAACTGAACATAAACCTCCATTTAATTTTTGTTTGCAAGAACGTCTGACCCAGATCATATTGTCAAAGAACCAAACTCAAAAGAATGCATGGAAACTTTTACAGAGTTTTATGAGAGCTCACATGTCCATGATGTAGCCAAGACTGACTACACCGAACTTTGTATACTGCTGTAATAGAATTTGGTCGCATGCATACCAATTGACATTAGGCCTATCCCTTGGTTGCTCAGATATCGACAACCACTTCATAATCGAACTTATTATTTCGTCTCATAAAAACTCCAATAAGAATCACATGCCGAAAAAAACGCATACACCTGTAAAATCTCTTGTTTAATGGGATTGACCCGTAACAACATGTGGCAACTACATCAATTATAACTATTTTCCACTGCAGGCTCCAGTGTATGACCATCAAGAGCATGAATTGTTGTTAACAATGAGAGTATCAATAACTCATTCTCTAATCTTGTTGCTGGGGATTTTTAAGAAATAAAAATAAATGAGCGCAAAACAGAGTGCACATCTAATGGTTGTGGGGTGAGTCCCCGTCATAGGATGTACATTCAAGGTAGGGAAGGTAGATAATTTTCTCTTTAATTCAATTGATCCTTCATACAAAATTCATAACTCTTTATAGAGCCTACAAGATCTGATATTTTATAATGAAGAAAATTACACACGAAATCCTTCTCTAGTGGTCAAGGTTCGAGTAATACATACCTGAGTAACATCGGAAAAAAGTAACCCATATGAAAACAATAATGTCAATAGAACTGGCCCTACTGTGTATTGTCATTATTTCCAATCCATTATTAAGAATGCCCCTCCTAAATCTTCTACCGAAAAACTAAAGATCGAAACATCGGTTCTCGCACAATTGTCTGCCCTTGGTATTTGATTATTTGGGCAGTTGTGATAGTAGTACTTTGAACACACCAAATCTGTATTTCAGGTATTGCAAATTCACCAGCCCTACTGTGTATTTCCATTATTGCCAATCCATTGTTAAGAATGCCCCTCCTAAATCTCCTACCAAACAACCAAATATCGAAACACCAGTGTTTGCACAATTGTCTGCCCTTAGTATTTGATTATTTGGGCAGTTGTGATAGTAATAATTTGAACACACCAAATCTGATATTCCCGCGTATGGCCAAACCAAAATTCGAAAGTTAGTAGAACTGCGAGTGAATGTCATACATCCAAATATCTTTACATTACCAATGCATGAAACTATTATATATTAAAAACTAATTATATATTATATCCAAATCTCTTTTGTCACTCATTTTTCTACGTATATTAAAATCGAAGAATTTTTTAAGCTTCCACTTGGATTTTATGTACGCAGTGTACCTTATAATTTTCTGTCAAACCAGGAGGTAACTCCTCAAATCAGAATCTGTATCAGCTGAAGAATGCATATGCATTTATACATGGAGGTGAGGCTATTGGGATTCATCTCCCAATGACTCTTGGCCTTCCTTATTTCCTAATATTAAATAATATATAATATTACATGTGCACACCCATCCCATAGGATTAGGTGTCAACATTCCCCCCTTTAATCCGAAGGGATGTTGGTGAGTCCAAGCATCGATCTGAACTTTTCAAACTTTTCTCTTCCAAGTGCTTTGGTGAAGATGTCAGCAGTTTGCTCATTTGTGGAACAATGATGTAGATGGATGGTTTTGGTCTGAACATGATGTCGAATGAGATGGTACTTTGTATTGATGTGCTTTGTTCGATCATTAAGAACTGTTTCATTGCGACAACTTATTGCGTATGTTCGGAATCATGATGTAGGTGAGCATATTTGTTTATCTACAAATCTTCCAGATTTTCTCTGTAGCCACAATTTCTTTTAGGCTTCAACAAGCCGCCACATATCTTCCGCTTTCATTATGTGAGTTCTGGAATGGGATCGCTTGTTGATTCTCCATGAGACAAATTTCTTGTCCAAGACTCATGGTGTAAACTGTAGTAAACACCCTCGCTTCTTTGTCGCCATCAAAGTTCAACTTCGTAGTATCCCATCAAGTCAAGTCGCCATTTGCATATTTGAGTCCAAATTTTAGGTTCCCTTTCAAGTAAATTTTACATCCTTTTTGCAAATAGCATCAATATCCTTCTGCTGTTTTTGCATGAACCTTGAGAGGATTCCAACAGCAAATGAAATGTCAGGTCTGGTGGTGGTCAGGTAGATAAGACTTCCTACAAGTTGTCTATACTTAGTTGCATCCTCAAATTCCTTCCTTTCAATAGATGTGAGATCTGCCTTCTTCCATCGAGTGGTTATGGATCATACTTTGTCCGCTAAATTTGTTCAAGAGATCTCCAATGTACTTCTTTTGAGAAAGAAATATGAATTTAGAATGTTGAATTACTTCAATACCCAAATAGTAATGAACATGACCCAAATCAGTCATTTCAAAACCTTTCTTCAACTCTTTCTTCATGGATGCAATATAGCTCTCATTGTTTCCTGTTATCAAAAGATCATCTACATATACCACAAGATATACAACTGTTTTTCCAACTTTCTTAACAAACAAAGTTGTATCATCAAGATCAAAATGTTTGAAGTCAAGTTTCAGAAGATGCTCGGTCAATTTCTCATACCAGGCTCGTGGTGCTTGCTTGAGGCCATACAAGGATTTTACAAGTTTGCAAACTTTGTGTTCTTGACCCTTTATCACAAATCCTTCTGGCTGGGACATATAAACTTTCTCCTTTAGATCTCCATTCAAGAAGGTTGTTTTTACATCCATTTGATGGACTTTCCATCCATTCTGAGCTGCTAAGGCAAAGAGAGTCTGGATGGTGGTCCATTTTGCTGTGGGAGCAAAAGTTTCTTCATAATCGACTCCTTCTTTTTGTGCGAATCCTTTTGCCACAAGCCTGGCCTTGTGCTTGTCAAGTGAGCCATCTACTTTGTACTTGTTCTTGTAGACCCACTTACAGCCAATTGGTTTTGTTCCCAAAGGCGGATCAACCAGCTTCCAAGTGCCATTCTTTATCAAGGCATCATACTCCTTCTACATCGCTTCTTTCCATTCATCATGAGAAGTGGCTTCTTTGAAGGAAGTTGGTTCATGATCTGTAGACAAACTCAATTCACAGTTATAAGCAATATCCATATCAACAGGAGAATCAGAATTATCTACATCACCTTCTATTTGTTGAGTGGAACTTCTTGTTCCTGTTTTTCCAACCTCATCAGGATGAACATTCTCCAGTGTCTTTGTCAGCCATTTGGGAGGACCTTTCTGAGATGGCCCAGGCTGGTCATTTGACTGAGTTGGGATTGATTCAAGATTCAATCTCCTAATTCTGTCAATCACATCATCCAATGTGTCATCCATGGTTGTTTCTTCATGTGGGGGAGAGAGTGCTTCAGGATATGATTCCACAGTTTGATTCAATATCGGAATCCCCCCTTCAAGGTGTGGAATCACATTATCAAATTCTTGGAAAGACTTTGCATGTGTGAATCTATCCAGGCGATCAAGTTTCCGCTCAACAACTTTGTCACTCTTGGAAGATTCAAGAAATATGACATCTCTTGCTATCACAAACTTCTTATTTGCTTCATCATAGAGACGATATCCTTTGGAGGTATTGGAGTACCTCAAGAAGATACATTTTCTGCTTCTAGCACCAAGTTTTTTCCTTTGACCCTTGGGTATCAAGGCATAACAGGTGGACCCAAAGACCCTGAAATGCTTTACTGAAGGAATGTGGCCATGCCACATTTCAAAAGGAGTTTTGTTTCTAATTGAACTTGAAGGACACCTATTCTTTATGTAAACGACACATAGAACTGCATCAGCCCAAAACATCAATTTCACATTCTTGAAAGATAACATGGAGCGAACCATATTTAAGATAGTTCTGTTCATTCTTTCAGCTACACCGTTCTGTTGGGGATTATATGGCACAGTTGTTTGATGTTTGATTCCATGTTGATGAAGATAATTTTCAAATTCGTTTGAAGTGTATTCTTTTCCATTATCAGTACGTAGAGAGCCAATATGAGTTTGTGCATCATTTTCAATCCATGCATGAAAATTTTTGAATGTTTGAAAAGCATCAGACTTGTTCTTCAATAAGTAAATCCAACACATTCTGGTGTAGTCATCAATAAATGTCATCATGTATTTATTTCCATTTGCAGAAGCAATAGGCATAGGGCCACATAAATCTGAATGAACAAACTCAAGTTTTCTATGTGCTCTGGAGTGTGAATCATGAAATGGCTGTTTGCTATGCTTTCCTAGAATACAAGCATCACATTCTTTAGGTTTTCTAGGAATTGTAGGCAGTCCATTAACACCATTTTTCTTCAACAAACGAAGGCTGTCATAGTTTAAATGTCCAAATCTAGCATGCCATAAAAGACTTGATGGGAATGTACCTTCATCATGATGTGAACTGAATGCAAAGTTTTGAGCATGAGCAGATGAACCTTTCAGCTTCAAGAGTCTCCCTTCTTCTATTCCCTCCATGAAAAGTGAGTGATCTGATGCTTTTTTGACCTCTGCCTTGCCATCAAACAAGTGAATTGAGTGTCCTTGCTGTCGGATTTCGACCAGGGACAACAAGTTTCTCTTCAACTCAAGGAGGTATAGAACCTCATGTAGGATATGATCAGGAAGACCAGGCAGTTTAAGCCTGACTGTGCCAAGCCTTGATGGCTTGAGTTCGGATTTATCTGTGAAATATACTGCTCCATCAACTTTTTCAGTGAATTCTTCAAAAAAATCTTTTCTAAATGTCATGTGACATGTTGCTCCTGAATCTAGCAACCAATCATCTCTCCATGAAGTAAATGAAACATCAAATAGGTTTTTAGTTACTCCATTGTTACAATGTGCTAGAACAGAATGAGCTGATTCAGCTGGTTTACCTTTGTCTTTGTCATTAGTTTTACCTTTGTCTTGATTTTTTTGTCGTAGTTTGCATTGTCTCAGCTCTTTCTTCCCTCAAGTTTCTTCTTCCTCTTCCTCTTCTGCCATCTCTTTCTCTGGATGAATCTGAAGCATGTCTCTTTTCTCTATGTGTCAAGTATGCAGTCAAGTATGAAGATGAAGGGACTCTCATCTTCTTTTGAAGGAGGAAAAAAAACTTTGCTGGAAAATTTCTTTTGAAGGAGAGAAAACAAAAAAATTCTTTGCTGCAAAATATACTCAATTCTAGAAATATTTTCAATTAAAAGTAACTAAAACTCTTTGCTAAAAGACTGAATTCTGCACCAAATATATATATATATATATATATATATATATATATATATATATATATTTTGCGGAAAAAATTGTATTATATGGTTGGGGAGGGGGCGGTATAATATGAAGTGGAGTGGTATTAAATACGAGTGGAGTGGGCGGTTTTGAAAGGTGGTAAGTGGAGCAGTATTAAAATTGGAGGGCGTAAACGGTATGGTGGGAGGGTGGTTTTAAAAGGTGGTAAGTGGAGCGGTATTATGTATCAAAGAGCGCTGTTATATATGGGCATATGTGATATAGCAGCGTGGAGGGCGTGGAGGGTGGTATTTTATGAGCGGTTTTAAAAGGTGATATATATGCAGTGGGAGCGTTGTATATTGGACAGCGTATATATGGAGATAGAGCGGTATATAGCAGAGGAGGGGCGGTATATAATGGTTGTATTAACGTGTGGAAGGGAGCGTGAATGTATCACAAAGACCGCGTATTATATCACAAAGACAGCGTATTATATATGATGAAGGGCGGTTTTATATATGGATGGCGTATTAAATATGTGTCAATGGAAGGGCGTGATATTATAACAAATAGTGTATAAGTGGAGGTGGGGAAAGCCACGGTCACAGTTTAGAGGCAGCGTATTACAACATGCATAGAGGGCAGAGTAACATGCTGTATAAGTGACAGTGTATTAAAATGAATGGGGTATACAAGCGGTGGGAATATATCATCGATTTGGAATGAATGACAGTGCGTTAATAGCGTGGAGCGGTGTTATGGAGTGAAGAGTTGTGGCGGTATTTATAAAGGAAATGGAGCGGAGTTTTAATATGCAATGGCAGCGGGTGTAGGATAGCAGAGAGTCGTATGACTGTCCGTTGAGAGTCGGGCCACAGCTGTGAGTGTAATGGCAGAACGTATTAAGCAGAGGAGATGGGCGTAATGAAATGGAGATAAAGTGGTATATAGCAGAAGATGGGAGGATTCGTTGGTGAGATGGTATTGTAATGGTGTATGCAGGCGGACAGAGTGGTATTATATATGCAGATCACTGTAATATGTGGAATATGCAGTATCTATGGAATATACAAAACGTGGAGGGCGTATGGAGTGGACTGTGTATACGTGGAGGGCGTGTTATAAATGGAGTGTTGTAATATATTCGATGGAGGGGGTGGCATGAGGGAATGTGAGGGGGCGTGGGGAGTGTGGAGAGAGGGAGGCCGAGAGACCTATTACAAATAATCTGGAATGACAGAGTTGCAGGACAGCTAGAATTGCAGAATGGTAGGGGCTGCAATTTGCAGAATTTCAGGGTCTGCGGAATTGCAGAATCTCCAGAAGCTACACAAATAGAATTGGGAAAAAAAATGCAGAGATAGAAAAAAAAAGATGCAGAATTACAGTACAGCAATTTAATAGGAGCAGCAAAAACTATCATAAAAAACTGCTTGAGAAAAGGAGAGGGAGTTACACCATAGGCAGAAATGCGAATAGTGGGATTGGCTCTGATACCATGTCAAACCAGGAGGTAACTCCTCAAATCAGAATATGTATTAACTGAAGAATGCATATGTATTTATACATGGAGGTGAGGCTATTGGGATTCTTCTCCCAATGACTCTGGGCCTTCCTTATTTCCTAATATTAAATAATATACAATATTACATGTGCACACCCATCCCATAGGATTAGGTGTCAACATTTTCTAGTGTCACAATTAAAATAATAACAAATAATTAATTAATACAATGCAGATTCCATTCAAAATTTAAATTTATGATTATATTTTCTTTAGTGTAATAAAGAGATAAACATGATCATAAAATCTGTACCAAGATATATTTTTTAATGTTTTTATGTTTGTTTTCTTGTAGTATGGTTTATTTTTTATTATTTATTTATTTATTTTGTTTAGGATTTGTAGTCTTAGACAGTCTAAGATTTAAAATATTAGAAAAAATGAAAGTCTAGGAAGATGGCTCAATTATTGTAGGTGATGTGGTTCCTTTGAATAATGGGATTAGGCAAATAGCAACTAGTGATGATTGTCTAAGTATTGATTTCGACAATTGAGTTATAATACATTTTCTCACTATTTATTAAAAAGAATAGAAAATCATGATTTTTAAGAAAATAACATTTTCATTCCTTTTCATAATCATATTCTGAAAGTTCTATTATTTTCATTTTTTCTTAATTTTATTTTTTTATGAAAATGTTTAAATGATAAAAATTGATTTGTTAAATTTATATAAATTTAAAACTTGAGGGTTGTCAAGGCTCGTTATATTTATACATTTATAAATATATTTCAAATATAATAGTAAAAAAATGGAAAGGAATAATAAAGAACTGACTATAAAGTATTTGATGTTTTGTAGTATAAATTTTACATTGTTAAATTTGAAAGTTATTTTAAATTTAATACGCAAAAATAAAAATGATATAGATTTTCATTTCATTTATATCAAGTAATAATTATTTGATAAGGAATAAATATATGGTTACAAAATATTTTATATTTTGTATCTTCAGTTATACTATGTAAGTCATAAAATAAAGTTACAAAGCATTTAATATTATGTATCTTCAATTATACTATGTAAGCCATAAAACAAAGTTAATAGTATATTTTCTATTTAAATTCAATAATATATAATCAAGATTACAAAATATTAAGTCTTAAACCGAATATATATATATATATATATATATATATATATATATATATATATATATATATATATATATATATATATATATATAATTGTGTTAATTAAAGCTGAGTATTAAATTAAAAAGATAAAGGTTCTTTTCCAATATATTAGTTTGTTAATTAACTTTTATTATTAAATATAAAAATTAAAGGTCCTTTGCAATTATAAACTAATTATATATTATAAACTATTATATAATGTAATAAACCAATGGTATGAGAAGGAGGATTAGTATAAAATTATTATATGTTATAAATTATTATATATTTTGAGGTGGTCTAATGGTTAGTAGCGTGTGTTTCATTTTAAGAGGTCACATGTTTAAAATCAGAGGGGTTAAAGTATGTATATTTTCGTAGACTTAGCAGTCAAATCGCTGCCCGGAGGTGGGTCCCTTGTTCCACAAACAAGAGGTCTCATACACCAATTTGGAGTCTGGCTTGGTCGTGACCTTAAAATTGGATAATAATAATAATAGTATGGTAAAAGGGTAATAAAACTATTATATATTGTAATATTATATATATATATGGTATAATTTCAAGTCTCACTAGCACAATCAATTTAGGATGGGCTTCATCAGCAAGGTGACCTAGGATCAAACTTCACAGGGGGTGGTTGTGTCTTGTGATAGGGGAAGGAGACATGCTAAAAAATCTAGTGAGCTAAGGGTTGGTGTGGCCCAGGCCAGGTGTGATCCCTAGGTGACTTTGACGGCTAATTAGATGCCCCCGATTCGTGGCTCCACAAGCCATAGGTCAAGCCCAGAGGATCACAAAAAACTTGAAAAACAAATAAACAAAATTATATAGTGTATAAAATTATTATAATTTTAGCATTATAAATGGATTCATAGACTCTTCTAAAGGTTCATTGAATTCATCTACCTAGATTTTAACAATATATGGATTTAGCGAACCCTTTGTCTCTAAATCATAATGCTACAATTCGATTCAGAGACCATGGGGTCTTTGAATCCATCTGTAGTGTTAAAATTTAGTGAAATGTAACACTTCAATATCAAAATTGCAATTTTTCATTTCTGGAGTGACACAATTAAAAATGACTAGCGTAAATGACTAATTCATATACTTGTTGTACTTCTTAGTTGGTCATATTTTTATTCTTGGACTATAGTATTCATTTAAGTTAATCCTTTTTTATTTAGTCACTTATTATCTAGTCATATATTTTAGTCTTGGACTAAATTAGTCATTTAAGTTAGTTGTTTTTGGTTGGGTCATTTATTATCTCATCGTATATTTTATCCCTAGACTAAATTAGTGGTTTAAGCTAGTAATTTTTAGTTTGATCACTTAAAGTTGCTCAATTTTAGTAGTAATTCACTTTAAATAATTGTGGTGACTAACTTTTTTAGTCACCTAGTCACTAATTTCGTCATTTTTTACTAGTGTGAGGAAGTTTGATGGCAAGGGTCTTTTAACATGGATACTAGAAATGGAGCAATATTTTGATCTCAATAATGTGCAAAACACACAAAAGGTACGCATTGAAACTTTCTATTTAGAAAAAAATACATTTGAATGGTATCGATGTCTTTGCTCCCATAAAAAAATTGTCACTTGGTCAATTTTTACAGAGGAAATGATAGCACGTTGTGAGGATACAAAGACAAACACCTTTAATAGCCAATTGATAAATGCTAATCAAAAGGGTTCATTGGTGGAGAAAATTGAGGACTTCCAAAAATTGAATATAGGGGTAACTGATATTCCAAAGGAACACAAAATTGATGCCTTCATAGGGACTTTAAAGGATAACATCCAACATGAGGTTCGGGTTTGGGAACATAATTCATTAGAGAAGGCATTCATGTTGCCAAGAAAAATTGAATGTAAAATTATGGCGATAAGGAATCCTACCACTCACATCTATAAATATGGAAGTGTTGCTACTCCCAGACTTCCACAACCTACAAGGATGACACCATAACAATTGGAGGAAAAAAGAGAAAAATGGATTTGCTACAGTTGTGATAAAGAATACACTAAAGGTCATGAGTGTGCTGAGAAGAAAATATTTTACATAGATTGTGAAGAGGAGGAAGAGAATGAAAAATATAATTCAAACGAAGAGGTTATACACCGGGAAGCAACTCTAGAAGAAGAAGAAATGAGTTTGACCATATCATGTAATGCATTGGAAGGAATTACCACTCCTCAAACTCTCATTATAGAAGGACATATCAAGAAGAAAAAGGTAATAGTGTTGATTTGTTCGGGTAGTATCGATAATTTTATTCGTTGTAAGGTAGCCAAGGGATTGAATTTTTTCCTATACCCACCACCAGAACTATGGAGGAACTATAAATGGCTTTGGAAAATTCCATAATATAAAACTAACCATGGGGTAATATGTATTAACTCAAACTCATGGGAGGTGCTGATGTTGTAGTAGGCGTACAATGGTTACAATAGTTTGGGATGGTAGCTTTTAATTTTAAGGAACTTTTCTTGAAATTGTTTTTGGAAGGAAATGAAGTAGAATTACGGGGTATCGCAGGGAAGCTGGGAAATATAATAAGCTCTAATGTCATGATAAATATTCTTAAGAAATAACAAAGAGGCATAATTGCACAATTATGCTCACTATAAGTTCCAACATCAAAATCATCTATTTCTTCAGATCTCCAAAATGTCTTGGAAAATCATTCCAAGGTGTTTGAAACTCCCAGAGGAATCCCACCTGTTCATGACCATGATCATGATATTCATTTGATTCCATGAAATTTTCCTCCAAACATCATGGCTTATAGATATCCTTATGTCCAATAGAGCGAAATGGAACGTATTATTGCAGAAATGTTAGAGGCTGCTATAATTCAACATAGTCAAAGTTCTTTCTCTACTCCAGTAGTATCGGTGCACAAGAAGGATGGGTCATGGCGCACCTGTCTATATTATAGGGAGATCAAAAAGCTCACTATTAAAGATAAATTTCCCATTACTGTGATTGATGAATTATTGGAGGAGTCACGTGGAGCATTTTATTTTACCAAGTTGGATCTTCATTCAAGATATCATCAAATTAGAATGAAGACTGAAGATATTCTGAAAAAAACAATTCGAGCTCATGAGGGTCACTATTACTTTTTGGTCATGCCTTTTGGCCTTACCAATGCAACTTCTACATTTCAAGGGTTGATGAATTACCTTATCAAACCCTTCCTTAGAAAACTTGTGCTAGTATTTTTTGATGATATACTAAACTACAACAGGTCTTGGAAGGATCACATTCAAAATGTTGATAGGGTGCTCAAACTATTAGAGGAGAAAGAATTATATATAAAAACATCCAAATGTTTATTTGGAGTAAAAGAGGTGGAATATATAGGTCATATTGTATATCACTAAGGTGTTAAGGTAGACCCTAACAAAATTAAAGCCATTAAGGAATGTAAAGTGTCCACAACCATAAAGTAGTTGTGAGGATTTCTTGAGTTAACAGGGTATTATTGCAATTTTGTTAAGAATTATGGGAGAATAGTAGCACCTCTAGCAACATTTTTGAAGAAAGATTCATTTTCATGGACTTATGAAGCAACTAAGGCCTTTGAACATGTTAAAGAGGAAATTTACCTAACAATAGTATTAGCTATGCCAGACTTCAAAAAAAACTTTATTGTGGAATGTGATGCCTTAAGAAATGGAATTGGTGTTGTTTTAATGCAAGAAGGAAGACTTATTTCGTTTTAAAGTCATCCAATCAAAGGAAAATATTTATGGAAAAATATTTATGAGAATTAAATGTTAGCAATACTACATGAACTAAAGAAATTGCAACCTTACCTAATGGGAAACACTGATCAAGAAAGTATTCAGGACTTTTTGGAACAAATGCTATCTTTAGAAGAGCTACAAATATGGGTCACAAAGATGTTGGGTTATGACTTTGAAATCATTTACAAAAAAGGGAAGCTAAATGTTTTTGGAGATTCACTCTCAAGAATGAATGAAGAGGTGGAAGCATTTTTTTGTGCCATTTCTATTATCCAACTAGATTTAATAACCGAAGCAAGGGATGAAAGGAAGAAGGATGAAGAAGTGTGGACACTCATTCAAAATTCGCAGCAAGATCCTAATACATCTAATACATTTAGTTGGAAAAATTATTCCTTATGGTATAAAGGTCTCTTATATCTTTGTAATAACTCCCAACTAAAAAAAAATATTATTTTGGAATTGTACACTTCTCCTTTAGGAGGACGCTGAGGATTTATAAAAACTTACCATAGGGTAAAGAAATAATTTTTTTGCTATGGCCTTAAATCTGATATTCAAACGTTTGTGGCAGAATTTTTGGTTTTATAACAAAATGAAGTTGAGACAATTAAGACCTCTGGTCTTTTACAACCATTATCCATTCCAAGTCAAAGTTTGGAGGAGACTTAAATGGATTTTATCACAGGTTTACCTAAGTCCGAAGGAAAGAGTGTCATCATGGTGGTAGTTGATAGAATTACCAAATATGCACACTTTTGTGGATTATCTCATCCATTTAAAGAAATTACAGTTTCTACTACATTTATGGAAACAATTCATAAACTACATGGAAACCCAAAGATTATTGTAAGCGATAGAGATACAAATTTTACTAGAAATTTTTGGAAAAAATTATTTTCTTGTTTGGGTACTCATCTACCTCATAACTCATCTTATCATCCTTAATTCGATGGTCAAACTGACATAGTGAATAAATTTTTGGAAGGATATCTTCGTTGTTTTGTATTTGATAAACAAACACAATGGGTCAAGTGGTTACATCTCCTTGAATGGTGGTATAACACTTCCTTCCATACTACAACAAAAATTACCCCATTTATGGCACTTTATGGATATCATCCATCATCCATCACATTACCTTTAAGAGAAAATTATAAGTTTCAAGTGGTGGAATATCACATCAAGCATCAACAAGATGTTCTCCAACTCTTAAAGGATAACCTAAATTTGGCACAAAATCGAATGAAACAAAAAGCATATCAACGTTGTAGCGAGATAAGTTTTGATGTAGGAAACTGGGTATTTTTATGGGTACAACCATATAAAAAGATGTCCCTCAAGCAAGCTAAGAAGGATAATAAATTATCACCAAAGAACTATGGTCCTTACAAGGTGTTGCAAAATATTGGTACTATGTCATACAAGTTGGAGCTTCCTGCTTCTTCGCGAGTTAATCCAGTTTTCCATGTTTCATACTTAAAGAAGGATATAGGTGAGAAAATTCAAGTTCAAACAATATTTCCAGAACTTGATGAGGAAGAAAAAATCATATTGGAACTTGAAGTAGTCATGGAAACAAGAACTTGAGAACTACGAAATCGATCAATTTCAGAGTATCTCATCAAGTGGAATAACTTACCCACTAAGGATTCTACATGGGAGGATGATAATTTTATACAGAAACACCGAGAGCTACTCAAGCCTTAAGAACAACACTATTTCGAAGGAGAGGGGCATGTTAGGTCCCTATATTACTAGTGTAGTCCCTTATGGTTGTTAGTGTAGCCCCTTATTGTTATTTTTGTACCCTTGTAACCCCAATATTGTTATTGTTGTGCCCTTACATTATTATTAGTAGGTCGGATATGATTATATTGTGACCCCATGGACTCCAATATATAGAAGGAGGTTTTGGTCATTTGTATCATCCAAGAATTCTTTATTTATGTAATGTAAAGGAGGTTTTCCACATGATGTGGCTAATTTCTAAGGCATTGATCTCTCTTTATTATATATTTGGAGATGGTTTCATAACATTCTTGTACCATAGTGTAAATCAGAAGTCATTTCACTTTATTTTATTACGGGCTTACCAAGATTGAAGAGACACAATGATTCTATAATGGTGGTAGTTTATCCATCTTAACTCTGTATCTATCAAGTGCTAAGATATGATATAAAACCTTGTATAGGGTACATGTGTAGATGTAATGTGAGAAATGTAATGTAAACTTTTGACATGTCAGACTATAAGGCACATGTGTAGATGTAATGTGAGAAATGTGAGGTAAGAAATGCAATGTAAGTAAAAATTTGAAATGGCCGAGAATATTTACGAATAGTCAAAAGAGAGCTATGGTAAATAAAGAAAACCTCTTGTTATACTTACTCTAGAGGTATGGTAAATAAATAAAAATATAAATAGGCTACAAGTATAGTAAATAAATAAAACCTCTTTTTGTATTTACTACATAAGCATGTTTATATTTAGCAAAACTAAAAAAAGGGTTTTACTTAGGTGAATCATATGGGACAAATACCATGGAACAAATTATTATAAATACCATGGGCTAAACACTATAGGCAACATACCTCTATTTATAAAATAGGTATGGTAAATAAATAAATATAAAATAGTTATACAGAGGTATGGTAAATACATAAAAATATATCAAATATGATTAGAGATCAACATCTAAGTATATACCAATTCTATCGGCCAAATACCATGGTAAATAAATATAAATATAAATGAACCAGAGGTATGGTAAAAAATAAATCCTCTTTTTATATTTACTCCATATTCCTCTTTATATTTAAGGACACTCATAAAATATTTTTTTATTTAGGTGAAGCCTAAGGTCCAAATAACCTAATATTAATACTAATAATATTATTAATTATAATATTCATATTAAGATATTATAATATTAATATTAATAAATTTCATAAATTTGGATCCCGAAGGAATGTATTTGAGTACACTACCTGCATTGACTATCTCAGGTAAATAGGTAAACCTAAATTTAAATATAAAAGTAATATTTAACATTTAATATTTAAAATTTAATATAATTAATCTAATGTGGGCCCTAATGAAAAATCGCTTCTCAACCTAAATATATAAATTTAACACAAATAAAGTGTCGAATTTTATTATATTTGTGAGGAAGAATGTCTATGACAGTGCAAAGGATTGAAATAATATTTGTCAAAAAGGATTTCGAGAGTTGTGCGGGGTTGAAAATAATATTTGTGGGAAATTATTTTAGAGTACCAACTCCGATACATTTTTAGGTTTTATTTCGTTTGCTCCTGCATTTTAATTTTTTTCTAGCTTTTTGTTTTTACTTTTTCATCTACTTCGAGTCCATGAATGTGATCATGTGTAATGAATCACTATTAGCACCAAATTAGAATGAGTTAATTTTACCCTTACCTCAAACCTTTTTGGCTCTGAAACAAAGTGATTTCAAGAATATATTCCTAAATGTGTAAAAATCGAGCCTAGATCCATCTTATCTCCGGATCTATCAAGCACCGAGAGGGATCTAATATTTAGAGGTGAAAACCTTTCCTCATGCTTTCCACTTAAAAAAGTGGTTTGCACCTCTAGATCCATCCTAACCCCAGATCTATCAAGCGCTGAGAGGGATCAAATCTTTAGAGGTGTAAACCTCTTTTTTAAGTGGAAAACTTGAGGAAAAGTTTGCACCTCGAAAGATTTGATCCCTCTCGACCTTTGATAGATCCATAGTTAAGATGGATTTAGGATAGTTTTTTACACATTTAAAAATAGATTCTTGAAGTCACCTTGTCTCAGAACCGGGCAAGGCAAGGAAGAAATTAAACCATTCTAATTTTGTGGTGTTTCGCACAACCTAGAAATTAAATCATTCTAATTTGGTGGTGTTTCGCGCAAAACAAAAATTAAATCATTCTAATTTAGTGGTAAGAGTGATTCATTACACATGATCACATCCATGGAGTCGAAGTAGATGGTAAGGTAAAAGAAAAAAGGTATAAAAAAATAAAATGCAGGAGCAAACAAAAAATATTATTTTCCACTTCGCATAGCTTCCGAAATCCTTTCACACAAATATTATTTCACTCTTCACACTGTCACAGAGATGCTTCCTCACAAATAAAGTTGGACATTTTATTTGTGTGAAACTTATAAATTTAGATAGAGAATTGATTTTTCATTAGGACAGACATAAGATTAAATTTGAAATGTTAAATGTTAAATATTCCTTTTACATTTAGATTTACTTTTACCTATTTATAGAGATGCTTCCTCACAAATACAATTGGACACTTTATTTTTGTTAAACTTACAAATTTACGTCGATAATTGATTTTTCATTACGGCCAACACGTTAGATTAATTAGATTAAATTTGAAATGTTAAATGCTAAGCATTACTTTTGCATTTTAATTTACTTTTACCTATTTACGTGAGATAGTCAATGTGTGTAGTGTACTCGAATACAAACCTCCCAAATTCAAATTTATTAAATTTAATAATATTAATATTATAATATATTAATATGAATATTATTATTAATAATAATATAAGTATTAATATTTTAATATTAATATTAGGGTATTTGGCCCTTAGGCTTCACCTAAATATAACATCTTTTCTTTTTTCATTAGGGCTGACATTAGATTAATTACATTAAATTTGAAATCTTAAATGTTAAACATTTTTTGGACATTTAGATTTACTTTTACCTATTTACATGAGATAGTCAATGTATGTAGTGTACTCAAATACAAACCTATGAGCTCCAAATTTATTAAATTTAATAATATTAATATGAATAGTATAATTAATAATAATATAATTTTTATTATTTTAAGATTAATATTAGGGTATTTGGCCCTTAGGCTTCACCTAAATAAAACCTCTTTTTTTAGTGTTCATAAATATAAAGACAAAGTATGGAGTAAATATAAAAAGTGGTAATAATTTGTCCCATGGTATTTGGCCCATAGCCTCAACCTAAATAAAACCTCCTTTTCTAGTTTTCATAAATATAAAAATGTTTATGGGATAAATATAAAAATAGGTTTTATTTATTTACCATACCTCTAGTCTATTTATATAATTTTTTTTATTTACATTTCTTATGTTACATTTCTCACCTTACATCTACACATGTTCCTTATACTCGGACATGTCAAATGTTTACATTAAATTTCTCACATTACAGTACCCTATCCATCTTAACTCCACTTTTGACACACTTTGTATATAACATGAGATTTTATGAGGAACCATGTAAAACAACTGATCACACAAGATTAAGAAGAAAACAATTGAAAAATTGTTAATTCAATCTCTCAAAATGGTCCGAAATACCTTTTCGATGAAATAAAATCATTCATTTTTGAACCAAGGATTAGGAAGGCAAGTGTTATCCTTCAAAAGGATATATGGGAGCCCTAAATTCTCCAACACTCTAGAGTAGTTAGATTAAAGTAGTTATTGACATTTACATTCTCCTCTAAGGATAAAATGTAAATCCAAGAAGGAGAAGGGGGTCTTTGAATGGATGATTCAGGAGGATCTCAGAGGACAAGTAGCTTAAAACTGCTAAAAGAATAGTGTCAAAATGAAAACAAGACTAGGAGCATGTCAAAGTGTTCTCTGTTCTGAATCCAACGGTGCAAACGACTCCTCAATATGAGGTTGTATGAAAAAGTTAGAGCACGTGAAATTTGTGATAAATGTTATGCAGTGGGTCAGGTTTAAGTGTCCTGTAGTTTCACCATCAACCAATAGGGAACCTAGCACTCGGGAAGTAGGTGAGTTTGCTAGGTACTTAATTTTCCTAGTAATATTCAGTTTCGAGAATTTTTAAAAATAGGATATGGTTTTAAAAAAATATATTTTACTTTAGGTATGTACACGTATTTCATTTTGTTACTAAGAATATGTATGTGCACTGACAGTGAGACTATAATGAATATTCTGGTGAATCTAGAACCATTAAACATAGTAAGTTATGAATTACTATTTTATTTTGAGTATACTAGCTACCTAGCTTGACCTAGGTGAGTCGAGGTTCTATGAAAACCCTCGACAATGAGTGCAGATAAAATAATACCAAGACTGTTTGTGTCAGAAATCAGAGAAAAAAAGAGAGGAAAAACTCCCTTTCTAATTACAAAAAAAGAGGAATCAGAGATATTTCCATGATAAACGAGTGATATTTATTCTGAAGTGAAACAAGGACTGACCCTCAACCTTTATATTTTTGTTGGAAAAATGTAACGTTCCATTTTCTAAATTCGAAAATAAATAGATGAGAATTATAAATGAATATATTAACCCAATATAATAGAAATCTAAACACAAGAAGGAGTGTTGCACAACATATGAAATTAAACATCTATATAATGAAAGTGAAAGAAATTTAAACCTGGAAAATCATCGCACAAATGAAAGAAATTGACTGAAAGCCCTCACAGGGTAATGAAAAGATCTTTAACAATTGAAATTAACACCATAACTAAAGGCTAGAGAGAACTTTGTACATACTTTAGGACAGCTAAAACCTATTAGCACAAATACTGCAAGATATTCATGAAAACATTTTTATTATAATAAAGACAATATTTCTATTCTGAATTCTGGAGAAAAATATAGCATAAATATGAGAAAACATACAGGATTGTTTGGTGTATTAAATATAAGAATTTTGTTATCGAAAAAAAATTCTTGGATTCTATACCAATCCCTTTTCAATGAAATTATACATAAAATGACAAACCCTTCGAGGGTCGAGACTGAATAAAAAAAATATCTAAACCAAACTATGATATTTTAATTACACAGTGAATAGTCCAAGTAAGGACCCTTATAACAAGAAAGATATAAAAATAAATTTCCTCTGGAAGTTCCAGTAGTACCTAGATGGGCACAAGCCATGTCCGAATCAGAGAGAGGGCTCTTAAAATAGAAGAGGTACGTTTTAGAGCAAGGGAGCTCAAACATACCTACATTCCCACAAAGTAAGTGAGAATGAAAATAATTGTAAGACGTGGAAAAAAAAAGAAACTAGAATTTATACATAGTAAATTAGTTAAGAATGATGATTTACCTGTTAAAACTATAAGGGGTCAACCTTTAAGACTTGTGGTAGGAAACAAACGAATGGAGTAAGGACTTCAATTAACGCTCGAAAATGTAGCAAACCGAGAAAATAAAACACAAAAATCTTGAAGATTACCTACTCTCGACATAAAGTAGTATAAGTAGTTATGTCCAAATTGAGAGAAGAAAAGTGAACTGGTGGCATAGAACCCCATTTAACCTTGAAAAAATGAAAATTGTATCTCAGAACTAGAGGAGAAAAATGAATTTGAATGAGGGCTCCTGTCATGTAAATATTGGCACAAATGTCTCGGTTATGAGCATAGATAAGAAGAGAAATTAATCAAAATTGTTACCTGGAGAAAATAAATAACCTAAATCATCCTATGAGATGAAGGTCGACGAGTGGAGGTATTTTTAACTACATTCCGCAGGATGAATACCAAGAGAACCACTCCGATGGAGGAGCTGAGTAAAAATTGTAGAGCTCTTGCCTAGGAGGAGTGGTGCCAATGGCAAAGGTAGTTAGGGTTCAGAGGTAAGGGTAATACCCAAATCCTCCCAACCAAAATCACCGTCACTTATCTATGCTCATGCATGGTGGATATCGCTCTAGATGTCAAGTTAATAGGAGACAACAGACTCAAGATGAAGGAAAATATCTATGTCATCAAAACCATGTGACATAGTTTACAGTGATTTGTATAATTAACTTTTGTACAAAAAGTGGAGGAATTTAATCTTAGTTTTTGTACATAGTACCGAACATAATAAATATAAAAAATATTTGTTCGGAATTGTATTATGAATGGAATCATAATCGTAATAAAACCTATTCCCAATTTGATAACCCTTAGGGAAAATTATATGTAGAATTGCCAGGAGAAAATAAACTAATATAAATATTTTATTATAGTTGGTACATGTCAAATCGTTTCAGGTATGTAATAATATTTGCATTAAAATATAAAACATAGTAAAAAAAAAATTATGGTAAGATGTTACAAGTGGTATCAGAGGGGCATTCACATGCTGAGACCTAGATACGCCATTAAGTAACAATAAATGTGTGTAAAATTTTTCATAGAGAGAGAAAGAATGAAGTGATGGAGTACGATGAGGAGGGGGTCCAGATATCAAGCTCGCAAAGTTACAAGGGAAGGTCACCCTCATTCGAATCTAGATAGGACCCTAGAAATGTGGGTGCAGATGAGTGTGGATCAACATCAAAAAACCAATAGACGAGTCGAGGAACAACAACGTCAAACCAGTAGGCTTTTGCATATGGTGCAACTGTTACAAGAAGAAATGGTTCGAGTAAGGAGTGATAATGAGAGGCTAATGCAAGAAGAGGAGAGGATTCTTAAAATTATCTTAGATAGGAAGAATTAATATACAACATAACCAAGCCAAGAAAGAGACACCTAAGAACATGGTGAATAACGACAGCAAGCCAATGGTAAACTAGAAGGAAGCCATAAGCAGCAAAGTAACAAAAATTAGAACTTACAATGAACCAGATTCTGGAAATGTTTCTGATCAACAGGAAATGTAAAAGCATAAATTGGAGCTGCAAGCTGAATTCCAGAAAAATAAACCTCCTACATTTGATGTAGAGGTTGAAGTGGCAGAAGCGTTGATAATTAACATGAGAAAATATTTTTAAGTTTATGAATATAGTAGAAAACACAAATATTGCTTGGTAATTTACCAACTACAGGAAAAAGCCACATTATGGTGGGAGGAAGCTAAAAATGTGGGAGGAATTGAGGACTAGAATGTGACATGGGATGATTTCCAACAATATTTTAAAGACAAGTATGTAACATAATCAATATATGATGAAACATCTTGAAAATTATATGATTTGAGGTTGCGAAAACTATTAATGGAAAAGTTCATAACCAAATTTACCCCCTTATTGAGGTATGTATATTATCAAAGAGATGAAAAATAAAATGTATATCGATTCTTGAGTAGAAAACCTCATCATATGAAGGAAAGGATCGAATTTTTGAATCCAAAGACTATGGATGAGGTGACCTGAAAAGAAGGAATGTGCTATCAATAGTTTAAGGTAAAAGGAGATAATGGTAGGAGTTGGCTGCCAAAGAAAGGGTAGAGAAATAATTAAACATTAAGGATAGTATACTAGGAAATTATAAAAATGTTGCAAGAAACCCAACAAATAGAAAATATGGAAGAAACCAGCAAAAACCCAAATGGCCTACAGAAGAACGACTGACTGAAGCATGCATTAGACCATACCAAGGGAAAATCGGAAAATCGTCGCTGCAATGTTGGGGATGTCGTGAGGGACATTACTATAAGAACTTTCCTCATGGTGAGAGAAGCAAAACTGTAGCTAATCTGCAAGAGGCATCCACAGTGGGGGATTTTTGGCGAAATATACCAAGAATCAAGGCGACACTATAGGATCAGCAAGCGGATTACTAGCCAACCATGATAGAACTGGAAGGTAAACTATACTCCTAAACTATTTCTATTTTAGTTGATCCTCATGCCATTTTAAGTTATATAAATTCCTGAATAGTTGTAAAATGTGACTTGAAAAGCCAGAAATTCAAAACTCCCTGGCTGGTACAATTGGCTACTGCTAAAAAGACAAGAGTTAATGCTAAAGTCTCAAACTATTCCCTACAAGTAGGAAATCAAAATATAATAGTTGAGTTGAATATTTTACCCTTGGGTTCCTATGACATATTGCTGGGAGTGGATTGGTTAGAAGGGAATTGGTCACTGGTAGATTGCAAAGAGAAAATCATATATTTTAAGGTTGAATATGGAACTTACCAGGAGTTACAAGGAACTAAGAAACCACTTCAATTGCACCCCATCACTGCATCCCAAATAGGTAAATGCAGTAGGAAATGGTGTCAAATTTATATTATTCAGGTAGGATTTTCCAATTCAAAGGATAAGACCCCTTAGCTGGAAAATATATTAGTATTGCAAGATTTTATGGATGTGTTTCTAGAAACCATATCGAGACCACCTCCAAAGTGAGATATCAATTTCACCATCGAATTAATGGCTGTGACAGCAGTGGTGTCATGAGCACCATTACGAATGAGTGTACCTGAGCTAAATGAATTAAAAATGCAGCTATAGGAATTGTTAGATAAGGGATACATTCGTCCTAGTGTATCTCCATAGGGGGCACCAGTGCTGGTTGTAAAGAAGACGGATTGTACAATGAAAATTTTTATGGATTACAGGGAGTTTAACAAATTCACTCTTAAGAACAAATACTCGCTACCACGGTTAGATGACCTTTTCAATCAAGTCAAAAGGGAAACTATATTTTCAAAGATAGATCTATGATTTGGATATCACCATATTTGGATAAAACATGAGGATATATATAAGATGACCTTTTGTACCTGACATGGGCATGAGGAGTTTTTGGTTTTACCATTTGGATTAACCATCTCACCGATAAGTTTTATGAGCTTAATGAATGACATCTTCCATTTGTTTTTGGAAAAAAAAAATTTGATCTTTATTGATGATATATTAATTTACTCAAAAAAAGCTTGGAGAAACGTAAGGAACACTTACAATTCGTACTAAAAATGTTAACGGACCATCAAATTTATGCCAAATTCAGCAAGTATGGCTTTTAAAAAGAACATATATAATATTTAGGCCCTGTAATTTCCACTGAATTCATATCAGTAATTCCTGAAAAAATTAATACTATGATGGAAAGAAGGGTACCTAAAAACACAGCAAACATCTTTCATGGGATTGGCAGGTTACTACCGACGATGTATAAAGGGTTTCTATAAAATTGCTTATCTTATTACTTCCTTGTAGTGAAAAGCAAAAAATTTTAAGTGGACTAGTGAGTGCCAAGCCAATTTTGAATGATTAAAACAATTGTTGACTAAAACACCGCTCCGCAGTGATGCTTACAAAGAAGTGGTGGGAGCGGTATTTTCATAAGACGAAAATGTTGTTGCGTATAAATATATAAAGATGAAAGATCATGACCAATGATATTCTACTTTTGATCTATAGCTTATTTCAGTAATGCACACACTCAAAGTATGTAGGCACTACCTGCTGGGGAAAAGGTTTGTATTGAAAATAGATCACAATAGCTTGACTAGCTATTTTAAGCAGGTTGACTTGAATGCTCGCTCGGAAAGATGGAACGCATTCCTGAGGGAGTTTGATTTCGATGTTTAGCACATTAGAGGTAATAAAAACCATGTCTTCGATGCCTTATGTAAAATTTTACATTATGTAACTGAAATCTACTTTAACGATGTGGAATTTAAGTTCCAGGAGCAGGTGAGGGATGTAGCGCAAAAATATCATGAATATATTTTTTTATGGAAGAGAACAAAAGAAGCATAAAATCACGGAATACAATTAGATTATAAGGTCAATAATGAACTATTTATTCTTTGAGGAAAGATCTACATTCCTAATCAATTCAGTTTGAAATAGCTGATATTGGATGAGTATCACCGAATTTCATATTTTGGACACTTTGTTTACCAAAAAATGCTGATAGCAATCAGAAAATATTACTTATGGCCGAGAAAGCGTAAGCATATTGCTCAATATTTGACCAAATTTCTAGAGTGTCAATAGCTCAAGGTGAAGCATGAAAACTGAGAGGGATTAGTACAACCTATTCCTGTACCAGAGTGGAAATGTGAAGTCATTTCACTTGATTTTATTACGGGCTTATAAATATCAAAGAGACACAATGATTCTATAATGGTGGTAGTTGATCCATATTAACTCTGGAACTATCAAGTGTCGAGAGACGATCTACAACCCAGTATAAGGTATATGTGTATATGTAATGTGAGAAATGTAATGTAAACATTTGACATGTGGGAGTATAAGGCACATGTGTAGATGTAATGTGAAAAATGTGATGTAAGAAATGTAATGTAAATAAACATTTGAAATGGAAGAGTATATTTAAAAACACTCAAAAAATAGGTATGGTAAATAAAGAAGACCTCTCGTTATACTTACCCTACAGGTATGGTAAATAAATAAAGCCTCTTTTTATATTTAATCCATAAACATTTTTATATTTAGGAAAAATAAAAAAAGAGGTTTTATTTAGGCTAATCATATAGGCCAAATACAATGGAAAAATACCATGGAACAAATTATTATAAATACCATGGTCTAAATGCTATGGACACATACCTTTATTTATAAAAGAGGTATGGTAAATAGATAAATATAAAATAGGTATACATGTATGGTAAATACATAAAAGTATATCAAATATGATTATAAATAAACATTTAAGTATATAACAAGTCTATGGGCCAAATACCATGGTAAATAAAAGAGGTATGGTAAATAAATAAAACCTCTATTATTATTTACTCCATACTCCTCTTTATATTTAAGGACACTCATAAAAGATGTTTTATTTACGTAAATCCTAAGGGCCAAATACTATATTATTAATATTAAAACATGAATACTAATATTATTATTAATTATAATATTCATATTAATATATTTTAATATTAATATTATTAAATTTAATAAATTTGGATCCTGGAGGTTTTTATTTGAGTACAATACATGCATTAACTATCTTAAGTAAACACATAAACCTAAATTTAAATGCAAAAGTAATGTTTAACATTTAAGATTTAAAATTTAATATAATTAATCTAATGTGGGCCCTAAGGAAAAATCACTTATCCCCCTAAATATATAAATTTAACACAAATAAAGTGTCGAATTGTATTGTATTTGTGAGGAAGCATCTCTGTGATAGTGCGAAGAGTGAAATAATATTGTCAGAAAGGATTTCAGGAGTTGTGCAGAGTGGAAAATAATATTTGTGCGAAAGGATTTCATAGTACCAACTTCGATAGATTTATAGGTTTGATCTTGTTTTCTCTTGCATTTTATTTTTTTTCTATCTTTTTTGTTTTTAACTTTTCATCTACTTCGACTCCATGGACATGATCATGTGTAATGAATCACTATTACCAATAAATTAGAATTATTTAATTTCTTCCTTGGGTGAAATACCACCAAATTATAATGATTTAATTTCTTCTTGAAACCTTGTTAGCTCTTAAACAAAGGGATTTCAAGAATCTGTTTCTAAATTTGTAAAAAACAAACATAAATCCATCTTAAATATGTCCATATGTCATGCTATGAGAGGGATCAAAAATTTTCGAGGTGCAAACCTTTCCTTAAGTTTTCCACTAAAAAAAATGGTTTGCACCTCTAGATCCATCTTAGCTCCAGATCTATCAAGCGCGGAGAGGGATCAAATCTCTAGAAGTGCAAACCTCTTTTTTATATTTAATCGAACAGTGCAAATGATGCCTCTACTCGAGGTTGTATGAAGAAGTTAGAGAAGGTCAAAATTATGCAGTGGTCCAGGTTTAGGTGTCCAACAATTTCACTGTCAAGTGATAGGTAACCCAACACCGAGAAGCAGAAAAATTTGTTGAGTACTTAATTTTCCTAATAACCTTCGGTTTTGAGAATTTTTAGAAATAGGATATGGTTTTAAAAATGAAAATAAATTATAAAAAAAATCATATATATGGGTGGCGAGTGATCAACACCGCCACCCCACAACAATATAACACCGTGCAAACAAAGTTTGTTGGCAGGTGGGCGTGCTGTCAACCATTCCGCCCCCAAAACCGTTACCATAAGGGACTTTTAAAAGGAAATAGGGTTGGATCGGGCTGCGTGGAGCAGACCCGCCTACCACACCTTACCACTCTCCATATGTAATGGAGCACCATATATGGTGGGTGCGGTTGGGTCGGGCCATGTAGAGCGAACTCACCCACCACCCAATTTTTTTTCATATACAATGTTTCATAATCTACATGCGAGTTGGGAAGGGTGTGAGTTGATCCCCCTACCCCTCCTCAACCAACTGCTATTTTAGCCAACACACCAAGCCACTTCATGTTGTGAACTCCGCCCTATTTTTAGATTAAAAACCTTCATTTTTTTTGTGCACGCAGGTAGAGTAGCAAGAGTAGGACTGGAACCACGAGCGGGACAGAGGGGCGGAACCATTCCTAAGGAATCTTAAGGGCATACAAAATATTCCCTCAGGTGTAGAACTCGCCAGAGTCCATTTGCGACAAACCTTATGTCTATTTTAAACATCTCGACGACAGGAACTCAATGGTGATGTTTGTTTCTGCATCAGAGCTCTCAATTTTTGTATAATTTTCCAGATTGGAGGTATAAGGGTGCTTTATGTAATTTTACTTTTACTTCTTTTTCATGTAAATTAATGAATGAAGGTGTCCCCAATATTGAGCAAGGCCTGTAGATGTAGCTTGAATTGGATGAACTGCATAATCAAATTTGTTTTCCTAATCTCATGTGTGTTATAGTCTCTTTTTTCTTCGATTTGTGTGCTTATGTTTCATTGTTTTAAGTGTTATGATATATGTAATTATTTAATGCATATATAAGCCAAAGATGTTCGATCAATGGAGAAATGTAAAGTTGTTTGGCTATATGGTGAGAGTAGTCCAAAGCTAGTCTAAACCAGTGGAACTCTGCAAACAACATTGGAGAAGAGGTTGGACAGAGGTCTTGAGGTCCTCCTCCATAAAAATAAAATTATAATCAAGTTTACTTTGGTGAGGAGAACGGGGGGGGGGTTAAGGACATAATTTCCTCTCTTGAGGTTCAGAGGACACCCTCATTTTTGGTTAAAAAGTGATAAGCATTTAATTCTAAAGTAGTAAAGGAAGAAAAGACTATAGATAATATTTGTTACTAAAATATTTATCTCTACGAGTTATGGGAATCAATATTACTGTAATGGTACATTCAATAAGATTGTAAGTAGATTATGCACAATAAGAAAACAAATATCTTTTACATTAGGTCTGTAAATGTATTTCATGTTTTTACTGAGAAGATGTATGTGCACTAACAGTGAGATTGTAATGAATATGTCAGTCCATATACAACAATTGAACCTAGTAAGTTATGAATTATTATTTGATTTTGAGTATTCTAGCTCCCTAGATTTACCTAGGTGAGTTGAGGTTCTATGAGAACCTGGGACAATGAGTGGAGATAAAACATTACCAAGAATATTTTTGTCAAAAACCCCCTCTCTAATTACAGAAGTAGATGAATCAGATATATTCTGATGAAAAAAGAATTATCTATATTATGAACTTAAACAAGGACCAACCCTCGGCCTTTATATTTTTGTTGGAAAACTATAATGTTTTATTTTATAAATTCGAAAATAAATAGATGAAAATTAAAAATCAAGATATTAGCCTGACAGAAGATAAATCCAACCCCGAGAAGGATTTTTGCACAACATATGAAATTAAACGTTTATAAAAGACATTGAAAGAAATTTAAACCTAGAATAACATCACACAGATGAATGAAATTGACTGCAAACTCTCACAGGGTAACAAGCATACCTTTAGCAATTGAAATTAACACCATATCTAAAGGCTAGATAGAACTTTGTATAGACAGTAGGACAATTAAAACCTATCAACACTAAGACTACAAGGTATTCATGGAAACATTATTATTATAATAAAGAAAAGATTTTTATTTTGAAGTCTGGAGGAAAGTATAGCATATATACTAGAAAACGTACAGGATTGTCTATCTTATTAAATATAATAATTTCGTTGTTGAAAAGAAAATTCTCAGAGTCTGTACCAATCCCTTTTCAATGAAATTATACATAGCATGACAAAACCTTAGACGGTCGAGAGTGAATTAAAAAAAGATATAAAAAAAACTGTGAGATTTTAATTACTCTTATAACAAGAAAGACCTAAAAATAAATCTCCTCCAAATGTTCTAGTAGTACGGGGATGGGTGCAAGCCATGTCAAAATCTAAGATATGGCTCTTAAAATAGTAGATGTTTGTTTTCGAGCAAGGGAGCTCAGACATACCTGCATTGCAAAAAGTAAGTGAGAATGAAAATAATTGTAAGACGTGGGAAACAAAA
Organism: Pinus albicaulis; assembly: GCA_034641835.2. Lineage (NCBI taxonomy): Eukaryota > Viridiplantae > Streptophyta > Pinopsida > Pinales > Pinaceae > Pinus > Pinus albicaulis. The sequence continues at coordinate 994,560,694 of CM076583.1, forward strand.
AAGAAACGAGAATTTATACACAGTAAATTAGTTAAGAATGAAGATTTACCTATTAAAACTATAAGAATTTGACCTTTAAGACCTGTGGTAGGAAACAAAAGAATGGAGTAAGGACTTCAATAAACCCTCGAGAGCATATCTAACCCAAAAAATAAAACACAAGAGAACTAGAAGATTGCCTACTCCGACCATGGAATAGTATGAGAAGTTGTGTCCAAATCGAGAGAAGAAGAGTGAATTGGTGTTGTAGAACCCAATTTAACTTTGAGAAAATGAAAATTCTATATAATAATCATAGGATAAAAATTAATTTGAATGATGGATCCTGTCATGTAAAATATTGGCACAAATGTCGCAGTTATGAGCAGAGACAAGCAGAGAAAATAATCAAATTTGTTACTTGAAGAAAAGAATGAAACTAAAGCGTCTTGTCCCCTGAAGGTCAAGGAGAGGAGGTAGTGTTAACTACACTTTTCAGGCCGAACACAAAGAGAGCCACTCCAACAGAGGAGTAGACTAAAATTGTAGAGCTCTTGGGAGGAGGAGTGTTGCAAATGGAAAAGGTAGTTAAAAAAAACAAGTAGCAATTTTGTGGCAGGAAAAATCCAATTGTAGCATGTATGCTCTGGGAAGCTCTTCTTAAAAGAGTCAAGCATGAGATCATGTCCAAACCAGTGAGGTAATTGTACCTATCTCATTGGGAAATATAGCATATGTGCACATACTAAAAATGATAAACCTCAGATAGACCATTGTTGATGAGCCTGGGGTCACGTGTCAGTAAACCTTGGATTATATCAAGGAGAATTCAAGGAGATTGAGCTAGTTACTCTGCCCTTGCATGTATATTGGATCATATACTGTTCCCCTAGGTATATTTTTTCCCATTGGTGAAGTTAGTGGCTATAAACTTTAGGAGTCTTTCCCAAGGTGATGGTGGAGCAACGGTCCAAAAGTACCTAGAGCATACGTTGACTAGACTAACTTGGAATTTCCGGAGGGTTCTCTTCACTTCGAGATGGTTTAAGTGGAGAAACTTTCACCGAACTATTTCATTAAGTCAGTTGTCAAGGTAACTGTTTCAACCGCCATTTTTTGCATTAAAATTCTACGACATTGGATTTCATCACCAACTAGTGTTTTTAGTGTCGAAATCTATTGTTTGTGTGTGGATTTCTCTCTTAGATTTTGTAGAAGTGTGATCAATTTGATTGTTTCCTTAGAGACTTTAGGACATTTTTTTGAAATTTTCTTTGATTTCGTGTGTTAAAACTTTTAATCGTGACTGAATTACCTAGACAATCTCATAGAATGTAGGGGAAACCCCCTGAGTACACACCAAGCCAGTTAGAAAAAATTAAATATGAGAAAGGAAAAACATTAGGTACTAGATCAACTGAAAAAGAAGAAACATCAATAATTATTCATCCGAAATACAAAGTAGATCAACCTCAAACAATAGAGAGTACTCCAAGAAGAGTTTCAATTTATGAACTAGTTGAACTTGTTTCTACAAGTACTGAACTATCAGCTATTGATCCTGAAATTTCTGAACCTGAAACTGAACATGCTATATCTGAACTTGTTTTGGAGTTCATTACTCCAATCCCTCATCGGCCTAATTCACCCAGAGTGAAGTATCGTATCATTGAAAATCTTCCTCCTAGTCTCTTTAGTATTGATGAAGTTATTGACATTGAGGAAGAAGTTGTTCTTCCTTCACATCAGGACTATTTAGATCTTAGGCCAAGTGAATCAATTTACTATATCCCTTTCAAACAAGATCCTTGGTATTCTTAGTTGACAAAATTTCTACACAACATTGGTCTAAACTATTCACCACCCTAAATTCCTTTTTACGCCATACCAAGAGGTTACAGACCTACATTAAAAATGACTGGTGAGTCATCCATGTTTTCTTCATCACCAAAATCATACTTCTATGGTGTTCGATCTGTTCTAATGGGATACTAGTCACTTTCTGGTACTTTCTCAAGAGCAGCTCCTTCTCCCGACAAACATATACCATCATCTGGTCTAAATGAATCACATACCAAAAATTTGAGTGCGGAACACATTTATATGATGTCTGGAAAAATTCTTAACCTTGACCGTCAAGGTCCTAATTTACAGTCTTGGGGGCAACCTGAAAGTGGTAATTTACTACCTGGGGGGCAACCTCAAGGACAATATATACCTCAAGTACAATATCAACCTCAAGTACAATACATACCTCAAGGTTAGTACATACCTCAGGGACAATATCAACCTCAAGGAGAATACGCAACTCAGGGTCTGCAACCTCCTCAAGGACTATACCCTACATCAGGGCAACTATCCTTTTAGGGATAGAAGCCTCCTTTAGGGCCACAGTTCTACCCATAACAACAATTATTTCAAGGAGGTGGAGATTATCCAGCTAATTATTAAGAATATGTTCCAAATTATCAACTTGGTTATGGTCCTTCTTGTGCAACAAAACCTTGAATGAGACCTTCATATCCTGGAGTAAACACAATGTGGGACCCATCCCAAGTTCAATATAATATGCAATCTAATGTGCAAGTACCATATTATCAACCTGGTTAGCCAATTGGTTACAATTAACTTGTCCAACTTGTTCAACCTACGATTTAGGTACCTGCATCTAGTACAGTTCGACAGCCTAGTCCAATTACACCTAAAAATCCACCTCAAACAGTGGCACCAACTTTTGTTCAAGCTACCACACTTATTCCTGGAGTTTATGCAGCCCCTATTTCTACAACCCCTCAAGTATCACAACAAATCCTTGCAGTTTTTGCACCACAACCTAGACCCACAGTTCAGACTACTGTTCAGATGCCTATGGGACCACCTGGTACAAGTACAATTGTAACAAGCCAACCTCAGTTTGTTTATCAACCATATCAAGGGAAATATCAATATGGGTCTGTAGTACAAAATCTAGTATACCAGCATCAACTGTACCCTGGTTACATGTATCAAATACCAACTCAACCCCAATATGGTCTGCCTAATCTTGGTTATCTGGGAGGTATTCCAATCCCAAATGCACAGGTTATTCCAGGATATCCTGGATATCCTCCTCCTAGTACTGGTATAGTTCTGCAAGGCTATCAATTTTCTCAGGACCCTAACCATAATTTTTCCATTAATAGAAACTTTGGATTTACCTAATTTGTCGCATCTAATGAATGATCCCATCTATTATCTTCCTTATTGGTCACCAATGAAAAATAAGTTTCCCAGTGATATTCCTAAATTTGAAGGGAAATCTGGAGAGGACCCCTCGAACCATGTCATAACTTACCACCTCTAGTGCGCTTCCAACTCTTTGATTGATGATTCTATTCAATTATGACTATTTCAGAGAACACTGATAGATTTAGCTGCAAAATGGTACATTGAATTACCATGTGGCTCATTCAAAAATTTAAATTCTTTAGTAACTTCTTTCTTAACACATTTTTAGTTGCCAGTTAGATAAGATAATGGCATAGAATTATTGACTTCATTAAAACAATCTACATCTATGTACATATCCGATCACATACATGAATGGGGACGTAGAAGACGTTTGGTGAAAGTTTGTATTCCGGATCAGATCTTAGCAGAATTGTTTATCAAATCATTACTTCCCAATATCACTGAAGATGTAGTTAAGTGAGGAGTTGTTACTGAGGAATAGGTCATTGCTGAAGCTCAATACTTAGACCTTGTATATACACATTCTGGTACTTTGTATGAAAAAAATCCTGATTTACCATGTCCTGGTGAAATAACTGCAACTCCTTCAGGGTCTCATGCTGTAGATGGTGTATTTGGTTTAGTTAACAGAAATAAAAGTAAGAATAAGTCCTCAAAAACTACTTCTCCTATAATAACTTTACCTAATTCACAAAAATGGGATTCTTCTCTTGAAACTTCTGCCGACATTCATGTTGTAGATTCATCTACAACTAAATCCAAAACCAATAATAAGAAGAAATATAAGAATAAAAGCAAACAAACTTTGTCTCCCAAAGAGAAAGCAAAAAAAATCGAACCATCTGATGATAAATGAAAACCTCATTATCCTTGTCTTATCTATGACGAGGATCACTTTACTAAAGAGTGCCCACATCGGTCTGAGGTCTCTAAATTCTTCAAAGGTTTGCCCACACCCACTATTTTGAAGGATCCTTTTTCTACTCAAGATAGAAAAATGATAGGATCTTCTTCACACTAATCAACAAATACTTTAATGATGTCTGAGGTCATGCTTGCGACGTGATCACAAGACTATGGAAGTAAAAATCTTGTTACTGGTAAAGAAGTAGCAAAATTATTATTCAACACCAGTTTCGTCTCCTTCGGTTTCCTATCGACTTCATATTGATAAACCTAATCTTGATCTAGTAATTAAACCTCCTGCTAAAGGTGTACTTTGGAAATGAGCTTTCAATCCACATGCGAGAGCTACTCATAACTACAACATTATTGAAGACTTGGCAATTTCCCTTTCCGCAATGTCAACCTTAGAAGTGTTGCAATCATGTCTAACACTGAGGAATTTACTTTTATCAACTATTAGAGCTATAGATCCTGAAGATTATATCCTTATGGTCTTCGATTTAGAAAATTTTACACCAATACTCCCCCATCAGAAGGCTTTTTAGATTCAGGTATTAGTAAAAAATAGACAAACTTTTTGTACTATAATTGATGAGGGGAATCCATGTGCATTATCTCGTTAAATTTTTGGAAAATTCTTCGTTCTCCAACACTTAACTAATCTACAAAAATCCTTAAAGCTTTTGGTGGAAGAGGATTCCATTTATTTGGAATTTTATAGGATCTACCTATAGAGGTAGAGGGCGAAATCGTTAATCTAAATGTGGAAGTAGTTGATGCCCCTCTCGATTACAACCTTCTACTAGGTCTAAGTTGGTCTTATGCTATGATTTTTGTCGTATCATCCGTATTTTGGTTAATCATGTTTCCTCATAATGGAAAGATTGTGAAAATCGATCAGTTGTCATATTATTCGTCAAACCCAGCTTCTACAGATAATATCCAACATGTTGGGAAATTGACTATTCATTTTTAATATGTTGGAGTAGTTTTAGTAAAAGACTCTTCTTTGATGGGAAATTTTTCTATGCCTCCACCCCACATACCACATACCATTCCTAATATCAATATGATTTCAAAAAGTATTCTTCCATTTGATGATCCTTAGATAGTACCTTTAGAGTCAGAAATGGATTCTTTCAATGGCGAGTTGCCTTTGAGTCCTTTTGAGATAGCATATACAGTGGTATATTCATTTTCTATTATAAATTCAACTAATCCTGATCCAATGAATGTGGTCACCGAATATTCTTCTTCACTATCAAGCTCAGCGTTGCCATCTATTTCTGTAACACCCCTAGTTTTATGTTTTCTTCAAAGTTAGAAATTTGAACTTTAATCCAAAGGGGAGTGGACCCCAATGGACAAGTATTTTTTGGATGTAATTAAATATTTAATTATGAAAAATAAATAAAATAATTCTGTGCAAATTGACCAAAATGAGAATTATGAGATCACTTGCTAAATCCATGAGGATGGATAGAGGAAAATACTTCCCCCAACAATCTTTCAAAAATCCTTGAAAGAATTTATTTCCAAGTTAGATTTTGAGGAAAATATAGTTTCCCCAATGATGTGGAGAGTAGTTGGGAAGAGGTAAAAAGCTGGGAAAAGCATAAAGCAGCTTTAAAAATCCCTAAATCAGGGAAGCCTAGGCAAACAGGAAGAGAAGCATCTTGATATTCTAGACGCGGAATTAGAAATAGGCTTTGGGGAGAAAAAGCTTAAATAAGCTATTCCTGAACAGATTAGGGGTTGGTCTGTTCTAGGAGATGATCTCAGCTCAGGGGTGAGTTCTGCGAGACAGAAGAACTCTAAGGTTGGGAGGTTGGTCATTTGTAATAGTGGTATGTCTTTAAGTTGAATGGTTGTAGCTCATAATTCTGTGATTATATATGTATAGTTGTTGCTTAAGATATAGGATTTATTATTTCCTACATTTAACAGAATTGCAAGAAGAAATTAACCTCTTTAATTATGTAGAGTTGTAGAACTAGAAAGTTGTAGAGGAGAATCCAGTAGAGTATCTAAACCCATGTGGGTTTAAATCTGAATATACATGTTACTCCATAGAAAAATTAGTGAATTAACTTTAATCCGCTTCTGGTTAATTTCAGGACTTTGATATGCTTACATCGGAGAAAGCATCATGAAATTTCATGCACAACTATCAAAATATAATTTGATAAACTGTCATCTATTCTGTACAGGAAATGGTTGATAACATTTGATGTCCTGTGGTAAATACACCATCTATACACAAACAGAAGTAACAGAGAATTTTCTTCCTGCATATACTAGTCTACTTCTATAAAATAATGAAGTACAGAGCAGTTAGTGAAGCAAATAGCCAAGAGAGTAGGTTGTCTATAGATTAATACAGTCAAAGTTCTATTGGAAATATACATGTACACACTGCTTATTTAATATAAGGCTGCCCACTGGGATTTAGTATGAAAGATGAACTTTTATATGAATTTGAGACTAAAAATTTAAATACAGATGAGTGACAATGGCCTTTACCTGAGTTGGGGTTGATTAGAAATTAATTTAATTTCATATAAATAATTGTTAGCAATTATTGAAGGATGATAACAAAATGAAACATCTACTTGCAGTAATAACAACATAAAGTGACACAGAAATACAAGATAATAAATGTAAATAGAACCTTCCTATTTTCGAGTGAGAGATAAGAAAATAGTAGGAATATATTGTAACCCATATTATTATTATGGAAAAAGTACCTTGTGGAAATAGACATCAGAGATAAAATTTTAACTGTATCACATCAATCATGGAAAGTCGAAAATAAACAGAGTTTTAAACTCAGTATTCAGTTATTATTATTCTATGCTTAATATAACATGTCTCTGTAAATTAAAACCGCTACATCTAAAAGGGAATTGTTAAAGGGGAATCATCAAAACTATACCCTGTATAGTTAGGATAGCAACCACAGTGGAAATGGGCGAATAAGTGCATGAATAGAAGAATTAAACTTAGAGCCTGAGTAAATCAAAGTATAATACTCGTAGTCAAAATTTAGATGAGAAAAATTGTGTATGAAATTAGGAAAGTCCAACACTACAATGTCCCTTAGAGTCTTTCTGCAGATATTAAATAAACATTGGAGCAGTTAAATGTTAATGTTCATATACAGTGATCCGGGGTAAATTGAAAACAAAATTTAAATACACAAAAGTGCCGAGAGGGTTTGAATCTCTGGAAGGAGAAATCATTATCGAAAATGAGTCGGCAGGACATTGACCCTGTAAATTTTAAATGAAACTGGGAAGTCAGAGCATAAACCTACCCATACATCCGAAGAGAGATTTCACGAAGTAGTGCAACAAGAAGTACCTGTGTTCACATAAAAATAAATGGAATTACAATCGAACAAATAACACATAATCTATACAGGAGTACCGTAAACCCCTACGCAAACTAAATCAATGAAAAAACGGAGTTAATCGAGAGAAAGGAAAGGATTCAATACCTGGTGGAGGCTGGAAGTTTGGTCCCCGAATACCTTCCTGTGAAGAACAACCCCATCAGAATGAAAAAAAAAAACAAACTCGCCTAACAAACGAACGAGTCAAGCATACACCTGTGAGCAAGAAATTAGAAGAATCTGTAAACATTCCCACAGATAGCAAAGTGATGCATTACTCCTTCGACTACCAACTGAGGAAGCAACGTTCCCAACTTTTGGGTATGAAAAATTTGAACCAAGTGATAGACTTCATCAATAGGCCTGCAAGGAATCAATTCTTAGATGGAATCCATATTCTTGAATCATAGAAAAAAAATAATGTATATATTGGTCATGGATGTGAACCAGGTAAAACGATTTTCCCAACACAAATAATGATATAACGCAAACCAGAGATATACGCCTCAATAGGCTGCTAGTCGAATAATAACACTTGGAAAAAAAAAATGAAGATGATGAGCTTCAGATATAACAAGAGTAAACTCTGATATTGAGTTAAACTGAATGAAATAAAACGAATAAGAATAACGTTGATATAACCTGCAAGTTCACTAAGAGTTGGATTACCTGCAAAGCTTGAATCGGCACGATTTTGTTGACCTTCCTATGCTGAGGCTAAGGTTCCAACTTCTCTATCCCTGCATGAGAGCACCATGCAGCCAAACCAAACGAGATGCAGAAGGTTTTCGCCAAGAGGAACCATGGGTTTTAAACATAACTGGAAACCCCAAGTTTGAATGAGATTCACAGTAAATTAGGGTTGCTGAGATCGAGGGAGGGAAATTCTGAAAGCCGAGAATAAAATCGACGGCGATCCAAAAAAATTTACTTTCCAGGTACAAAATTTATTGACCTCAAGAAGAGATCAACCCTCGCATTGATAACTAGAAGAAAAATGAATTGACATGTGCACTGGGTGCCAGAAAAGAACGGAACATAATATACGCCTATCGTATCCAAGGTACGAATAGCCAGTTCATAACACAAATACAATTGAGAAAAATTAAATGGCAAAGCAACATGACATATGATATCCAGGGAATGCGAGGCACAAGATCACTCAACCAATACATCAATCCATACCAATGTACATACGTTCTACCCAAAGCGAAATCGCATCAATAATGGCGTATCATAATTTCATTAATTCATGAGTTGGGGAAAAATAAAATAGTATTTTAACTATGCCATAGATGGTATTAATATTTCGTGACAAATTGGAGAGTTAAGTTAATTCACTAAAGCCACAAAATCATAAGAGGGAAGTCCGAGATTATATACTGCTTGTTAACATTTTGTTAACTACAACCACATTGTAATTATGTGGGGTCGAGACCAATAAGAATTGGATCGATTTATACATAGTTAAAGTAAAGGAGTATGTATTGAGTTAGCAACCATGTGAAGTGATAACAAGAAAAAGGGATTCATGTTAGAATTTCAAAATACATATATATGAAATATTTGTATAGATAATAATGTAGAGGTATATCTTTACTTATCGATGGAGAGTTAGATGATTTATGAAAATTCATGTGAGTTAAATGGAAAATTTAAATTCATGTATAGGGTAAGGCCTATGATAATTGTAGAAGAGACAATGCTAATAAGGGAGCAAATGAGACAATGAAGAGAATTTCCATGACAGGTTAACTAGAAAAAAAAAATTATAGGGGTGCGGGGAGAGAGATGTGACAAATGGTATCAGAGACAGGTTACATAAACTGGGCTATTTTTTTTGTGCTCACTGTTGTTATGTTCTCACTGTATAAATTATTTATTGTTGGAAAAAAAAAATATTTTTGATCTGTGTTGTTTAGTGTACAATGGTGCTGAAACAGAAAAAGTTGAATGGCAGAAGGTGAGGAAATTTATGTTGATCTGTGTGATGACAATAATACACTAGATCCCAACACTCCAGTGATGGCTATGTTGCACAGTTTGCAATGAGAGATGGTTGAGCTAAGAAGCCAGAAAGACAGATTGTCATTAGCCAGTGAGGAGCAGGAAAGGCTCATCAAAGAATTAACTTCTCAGAATAGCCAGGAAGGTGAAGGTTTCAGAAAGAGGAAGAAGGGAAAGTTCTCTGATGAATCTGAAGAAGATGATGTTACTAGGCATCAGTATAAGCAGAAAAAGGAATTATAGGGGGAATTCCGAAAGATCAAACCTCCCTCCTATGATGGGGAGAAGGAGGAAGATGCTGAGGCTTGGTTGTTGAATATTATTGAATATTTCCAAGTCTATGAATATGAAAGTAATCTGAAGGCCAGATTATCTATCTACCAGCTACAAGGTAAGGCTACCTTGTGGTGGGAGGAGACGAAAATGGTTCATGCCATTGATGAAAAGACAGTGACTTGGGAATATTTCCAAGTTAAATTTAAAAACTACTATTTGAATGAACATTATTATGATGATAAAGCAAAGGAATTCCATGAAATTAGACTGGGACAACTCACTATTGATGAGTTTGTAACCAAGTTTACAAATTTGTTGAGATATTTCGCTTACATTCGTGAAGAGAAGGCAAAGGTGCAAATATTTCTGAACTGTTTGCCTGCTGTGTACAAGGAGAAAATAGAGTTTGATAATCCAAAAACCATGGATGAAGCAGTGAGAAAAGCTAGATTATGTTACTAACAGTTCAAAGGAAAAAATGAACATGGAAAAAGCTAGGTAAATAAGAGTGAATTCAAAGGAAAGAAATAGAAACCAGCTTACTTAAATAACTTTGGCAGGGATCATCAGCGGAAAAATTTTAATAAACCAAAAGAAAGCCAAACAGCTCAGTCTCAAGTTGGTTCCAAACAACTAGATGAAGGAAGTAAGAAGGAAGGCACAGTTAAAATGAGGGAACCTTTGAAATGCTGGGGATGTGGAGAACCCCATATCTTGAGGGATTGTCCCCACCGAAAAATTCAGATGATTATGAGAGATCGAGAAGCTACCACAGTGAATGACATAGCAAGAAATATACCCACTATCAGTGCAGCCTTGGAAAATCGACAAGAAGAACACCAAGATACCATGGTTGAAATAGAAGGTAAGATTGCTAACCAATCTGTTACAATTTTAATTGATCCGGGTGCTTCTTTGAGCTACATTAGTCCAAAAATTATAGAAAAATGCAATCTCAAAACTGAAAAATTTCAGCAATCTTGGTTTGTCCGATTAGCCACTGGCACCAAGAGGAAAGTAACTCATAAGTTACCTCAAACAACAATCAAAGTAAATGATTTTCAAACAGAAGTGAATTTAAACATTCTTCCATTAGGTTCATATGACTTGCTGATAGGAATGGACTGGCTGGAAAATAAAAAGGCCATGATGAACTGTTGGGATAAGATCCTGCATTGTATAGATGAAGAAGGGAAACCTTTTATCCTCCAGGGAAAAAAAAAAACTATCTCTATAAGACAAATATCAGCACTACAACTAGAACGAACAGATAGGAAAGGATACCAAGTATATGCAGTACATGTCGAGGAACTAGAGCAGCAACCTGAAGCAAACCTGATGGATACTCTGCGAGTGGTGAGGGAGTTTAAGGAAATTTTTCCAGATGACATTCCTCATCTTCCCCCCAAAAGAGAGATTGACTTCTCAATCGATTTGGTGCCTGGAGCCACACCTATTTCCCATTCCCCTTATCGAATGAGTCCCCCTGAACTCATGGAGCTGAAAATGCAATTGCGAGAATTGTTCGGTAAGGGTTACGTCAGACCAAGTGTGTCTCCTTGGGGAGCACCAGTGCTATTTGTGAAGAAAAAGGATGGAACCTTTAGAATGTGCATTGATTATCGACCGCTGAATAAGTTGACAATTAAAAATAAATACCCTCTGCCTCTAATTGATGATATTTTTGATCAGGTAAGAGGAGCTTCAGTATTTTCTAAGATTGATCTAAGGACTGTTTATCACCAGCTTACAATTAAGGAGGAAGACATTAGCAAAACAACTTTTCGAACCAGGTATGGTCACTACGAATTTGTAGTCCTACCTTTTGGTTTGACAAATGCCCCTACGACCTTTATGTGCTTAATGAACAGTGTGTTAAAAAAGTATTTGGATAAATTTGTACTAGTGTTCATAGATGATATTTTAGTTTATTCCAAAAATGAGGAGGAGCACAAAGAGAACTTGAGGATAGTGTTACAAACCTTCAAAGAAAACCATTTATATGCCAAATTTAGTAAATGTGAATTCTATAAGGACAAGATACAATACTTTAGCTATATTATTTCTGAACAAGGGTTGGTTGTTGACCCTAAAAAGATAAAGGCTATTAGGGAATGGCCGGTGCCAACTGATGTTTCAACAATAAGATCATTCATGGGGATTGTAGGTTATTATCATAGGTTTGTAGAAATATTTTCCGCAATAGCACATCCCATAACTTCACTACAAAGAAAAGGTGTCAAATTTTAGTGGACTGAAAAATACCAAAACGGTTTTGAACAATTAAAATTAAAACTCACTACAGCCCCTATACTAAAGATTGCAGATCCTGATAAAGAATTTGTTGTGTGTACGGATGCTTGTAGAGAGGGGTTGGGAGGAGTCTTGCTGCAAGAAAATTATGTTATTGCATATGATTCTAGGAAAATTAAGACACATAAATAGAATTATACTGCATATTATTTGGAGTTGGCTGCTGTAATTCATGCCTTCAAGATGTGGTGACACTATCTCCTTGGAAAATTTTTTACATTGATGACTGATCACATTAGTCTTAAATATTTCTTTTCCCAAACTAATTTGAATACTAGACAGGCTAGATGGCTATGTTTTTTGAGTGAATTTGATATGGACATAAAACATATCAAGGGGAAAGAAAATAAAATTGTGGATGCACTGAGTAGAAATGCTTGTCAAAACATAAACAGCATTAGAAGCAGTGCTAGTTTTGATTTAGAAGAATTGGTGAAAAAGGTAACAAACCAGGATCCAAATTATGAGAATCTACAGGTAAAAATACTAAAGAAGGAGATGGTTGAATACACTCAAAACCAGAAAGGATTTATCTGCTACAAAAACATATTATATGTTCCCAATGTAGAGTCTTTGAAAAGAGAGATCCTAGATGAATATCACAAACAACCGTATGCAGGGCATCCTGGATATCAGAAAATGTTAACAGCTTTGAAAGAGAAGTTGTTTTGGCCAAGAATGAAAAGAGATGTAGCAGAATATTTAGCTAGATGCATGGAGTGTCAACTAGTTAAAGTTGAACATCAGCATCATGCTGGTCTTTTAAGCCCTTTGCCGATTGTAGAATGGAAATGGGAGACAGTTTCTATAGATTTCATAAGAGGGCTACCCAAAACCAAATACCAACATGATTCAATGATGGTGGTAGTGGACATGTTAACAAATGTTGCACACTTCATACCTATGAAATCTAGTTTTGGGATAACCCAAGTAGCGGATGTGTTCCTGAAGGAAGTAGTAAGGCTCCATGGAGTCCCAAAGGTGATTGTTTGGGATAGAGATGCTAATTTCACCACATCCTTTTGGAAGGGTCTGTTTGGGGGCATTGGCACTAATCTGAATTTTAGCACTCCATATCACCTGCAAATAGATGGTCAGACAGAGAGAACAAATCAAATTTTTGAGGATATGCTGAGAATGTATGTGATGGATAGGCCATCAAAGTGGGAAGACTACTTGCATTTAACTTAATTTTCCTATAATAACAGCTACCAATCCTCCATAAAAATGAGTCTATTTGAAGCACTCTATGGAAGGAAATGTTGTACTCCTTTGAGTTGGAGCCAACCTGAGGATAAGCTAATGTTGGGACCAGAGGCTTTACAAGAAATGGAAAGAATTGTTAAACAAATACAAAGAAATATTAAGACAGCACAAGATCGACAGAAAAACTATGCTGATAAGAAAAGGATACATCAAGAATTGAAAGTGGGGGAGCATGTGTATTTGTGTATTAAACCCAAAAAGAGCACACTTTATGCTGAAAGTTGTGCAAAACTGGCTCCTAGATATTGTGGGCCTTTTGAGGTGCTAAAAAGGGTGGGACCAGTGGCTTACGAACTGACCTTACCACCCCATGTTAAAGTTCATGATGTGTTTCAAGATTCATTACTAAAAATATATGTACACGATGCTTCTCACATTGTTGATTGGAATGTGATACAAGTGGAACCAGAAGGGGAGTTCCTTCTAGATCCGCTTCAAATATTGGAGCGGGAAGAAATTGAATTGAGGAATCAAACAGTAGCAAGAGCAAAAGTGCAGTGGAAGCACTTTACTGCGGAAGAAGCTAGCTAGGAAAGAGAAGCTGAGATGATGGAAAAATATCCATTTTTGTTTGGAAAATGAACTCTAGTAGTTAGTTATCAACACCGAGGACGGTATTTGATTTCAGAGGGGGAATATGTAACACCCCTAGTTTTATGTTTCCTTCAAAGTTAGACATTTGAACTTTAATCCAAAGCGGAGTGGACCCCAATGGACAAGTATTTTGTGGATGTAATTAAATATTTAATTATGAAAAATAAATAAAATAATTCTGTGAAAATTGACCAAAATGAGAATTATGAGATCACTTGCTAAATCCATGAGGATGGATAGAGGCAAATACTTTCCCCAAAAATCTTTCAAAAATCGTTGAAAGAATTTATTTCCAAATTAGATTTTGAGGAAAATATAGTTTCCTCAATGATGTGGAGAGTAGTTGGGAAGAGGTAAAAAGATGGGAAAAGAAGAAAGCAGCTTTAAAAACCCCTAAATCAGGGAAACCTAGGCAAACAGGAAGAAAAGCATCCTGATATTCTGGACGCAGAATTAGAAATAGGCTTTGGGGAGAAAAATCTTAAATAAGCTATTCCTGAATAGATTAGGGGTTGGTCTGTTCTAGGAGATGATCTCAGCTCGGGGGTGAGTTCTGGGAGACAGAAGAACTCTAAGGTTGGGAGGTTGGTCAATTGTAACAGTGGTATGTCTTTAAGTTGAATGGTTGTAGCTCATAATTCTGTGATTATATATGTATAGTTGTTGCTTAAGATATAGGATTTATTAGTTCCTACATTTAACAGAATTGCAAGAAGAAATTAACCTCTTTAATTCTGTAGAGTTGCAGAACTAGAAATTTGTGGAGGAGAATCCAGCAGAGTCTCTAAACCCATGTGGGTTTAAATCTGAGGATACATGTTACTCCACAGAAAAATTAGTGAATTAACTTTAATCTGCTTCTAGTTAATTATAGGACTTTGATATGCTTACATCAGTGAAAGCAACATGAAATTTCATGCACAACTATCAAAATAGAATTTGACAAACTATCATCTGAGCTGTACAGGAAATGGTTGATAACATTTGATGTCCTGTGGTAAATACACCATATATACACAAACATAAGTAACAGAGAATTTTCTTCCTGCATATACTAGTCTACTTCTATAAAATAATGAAGTACAGAGCAGTTAGTGAAGCAAATAGCCAAGAGAGTAGGCTGTCTATAGATTAATATAGTCAAATTTCTATTGGAAATATACATGTATACACTACTTATTTAATATAAGGCTGCCCACTAGGATTTAGTATGAAAATATGAACTTTTATATGAAGTTGAGACTACAAATTTAAAGAAATATTAGTGGCAATGGCCTTTACTTGAGTTGGGGTTGATTATAAATTAATTTAATTTAATATAAATAATTGTTAGCAATTATTGAAGGATGAGAACAAAAGGAAACATCTACTTGCAGTAATAACAACATAAAGTGACACAGAAATACAAGATAATAAATGTAAACGAAACCTTCCTATTTTCGAGTGAGAGACAAGAAAATAGTAGGAATATATTGTAACCCATATTATTATTATGGAACAAGTAACTTGTGGAAATAGACATCAGAGATAAAATTTTAACTGTATCACATCAATCATGGAAAGTCGAAAATAAACAGAGTTTTAAACTCGGTCTTTAGTTATTATTATTCTATGCTTAATATAACATGTCTCTGTAAATTAAAACCACTACATCTAAAAGGGAATCACTGAAGGGGAATCATCAAAACTGTACCCTGTATAGTTAGGATAGCAACCACAGTGGAAATGGGAGAATAAGTGCAGGAATAGAAGAATTAAAATTAGAGCCTGAGTAAATCAAAGTATAATACTCGTAGTCAAAATTTAAATGAGAAAAATTGTGTATGAAATTAGGAAAGTCCAACATGACAATGTCCCTTAGAGTCTTTCCACAGATATGAAATAAACATTGGAGCAGTTAAATGTTAATGTTCATATTCAGTGATCCGGGGTAAATTGAAAACAAAATTTAAATACACAAAAGTGCCGAGAGGGTTTGAATCTCCAGAAGGAGAAATCATGATCAAAATCGAGCCGACATGACATTCACCCTGTAAATTTTAAACGAAAGTCAGAAGTCAGAGCATAAACCTACCCATACATCCGAAGAGAGATTTCATGAAGTAGTGCAACAAGAAGTACCTGCGTTCACATAAAAATAAATGGAATTACAATGGAACAAATAACACAGAATCTATACAGGAGTACCATAAACCCCTACGCAAACTGAGTCGATGAAAAAATGGAGTTAATCGAGACAAATTAAAGGATTCGATACCTGGTTGAGGCCAGAAGTTTGGTCACCGAATACCTTCCTATGAAGAACAACCCCGTTAGAATGAAAAAAAAAAATTCGCCTAACAAACGAACGAGTCAAGCATACACCTGTGAGCAAGAAATTAGAAGAATCTGTAAACATTCCCACAGATAGCAGAGTGATGCATTACTCCTTCGACTACCAAGTGAGGAAGCAGCGTTCCCAACTTTTGGGTATGACAAAGTCGAACCAAGTGATAGACTTCGTCAATAGGCCTGCAAGGAATCGATTTTTAGATGGAATCCATATTCTTGAATCATAGAAAATAAATAATGTATATATTGGTCGTGGATGTGAACCAGGTAACAAGATTTTCCCAACACAAATAATGATATAACGCAAACCAGAGATATACGCCTCGATAGGCTGCTAGTCGAATAATAACACTTGGAAAAAAAAATGAAGACAGTGAGCTTCAGATATAACAAGAGTAAACTCTGATATTGAGTTAAACTAAATGAAATAAAATCAATAAGAATAGCGCTGATATAACCCGCAAGTTCACTAAGAGTTGGATTACCTGCAAAGCTTGAATCGGCGTGATTTTGTCGACCTTCCTATGCTGAGGCCGAGGTTCCAACTTCTCTATCTCTGTGTGAGAGCACCATGCGGCCAAACCAAAAGAGATGCAGGAGGTTTTCGCCAAGAGGAACCATGGGTTTTAAACATAACTAGAAACCCCAAGTTTGAATGAGATTCATAGTAAATTTGGGTTGCTGAGATCGAGAGAGGGAAATTCTGAAAGCCGAGAATAAAATCAACGGCGATCCAAAAAAAATTACTTTCCAGGTACAAAATTTATTTACCTCGAGAAGAGATCGACCCTCGCATTGATAACTGGAAGAAAAACGAATTGACATGTGCAATGGGTGCCAGAAAGGAACGAAACATAATATACGTCTGTCTTATCCAAGGTACGAATAGCCAGTTCATAACACAAATACGATTGAGAAAAATTAAATGGAAAAGAAATACGACATATGATAGCCAGGGAACGCGAGGCACAAGATCACTCAACCAATACATCAATCCATACCAACGTACATACGTTCTACCCAAAACGAAATCGCATCAATAATGGCGTATCATACTTTCATTAATTCATGAGTTGGGGAAAAATAAAATAGTATTTTAACTATGCCATAGATGGTATTAAAATTTTGTGACAAATTAGAGAGTTAAGTTAATACACTAAAGCCACCAAATCATAAGAGGGAAGTCAGAGATTATATACTGCTCGTTGACATTTTGTTAACTACAGCCACATTGTAATTATGTGGGGTCGAGACCAATAAGAATTGGATCGATTTATACATATTTAGAGTAAAGGAGTATGTATTGAGTTAGCAGCAATGTGAAGTGATAAAAAGAAAAATGGATTCATGTTAGAATTTTAAAATACATATATCTGAAATATATGTATAGATAATAATGTAGAGGTATATCTTTACTTATCGATGGAGAGTTAGATGATTTATGAAAATTCATGTGAGTTAAATGGAAAATTTAAATTCATGTATAGGGTAAGGCCTGTGATAATTGTAGAAGAGACAATGCTAATAAGGGAGCAAATGAGACAATCAAGAGAATTTCCACGACAGGTTAAATAAAAAAAATAAAAATAAAAATTTAGGGGTGCAGGGAGAGAGATGTGACAATTTTTTATCCTTTTCAACAAGTGTTTTATACTGATGAAATTATTCGTGAATTTTTGTCAATGGATGAATTACCCTGCAATGATCTACATAATAGATATTCATTTTTACTTGAACTTGATAGGTTTAAAAATTATTTTTCATCTATTTTTACAATTGATTATGTCACGAAATCACAGAATACAATCACGATTACAAATTCAGATTCTGAGATTAATTTTTGAAAGATTTCTATAATTGTTCCTATTGACATATCAGTTAAACTAGGAGTTGTTGAAAACATTCTTATAGGAGCTTCTTGTACAATTGACAAAATTAATACATATAAAGCCCTATTTGAAGAATTTTGTGACATATTTTCCTAGTCCTAGGAAGAAATGCTAGGAAGTGATTCAAAAATTGTCATTCATGAAACAAATACATACCCAGAGGCAAGGCCTATTAGACAATTATTACGTTTCATACATCCAAGAAAACCTGCTTCTACTAAAGCTAAAGCTAAAAAAATACTAAGAGTGGGATTTATTTATACAATCCCATTAACAGATTGGGTATCTCATAGTGTTCCCATTACCAAAAAACAAGGGACTATATGAGTATGTGTCGATTACAGGGACATTAATAAAGCCTGTCCAAAGGACAATTATCCTACCCACTATATCGACCAAATCATTGATGATTGCACCAGAAATGAGATGTTTTCATTCATGGATGGATTTTTCTAATATAATCAAATAAATTTACTCTCTGCTAATCAACCAAAAACAATGTTCATTTGTCGTTGGGGAATATTTTCTTACCATAAATCACCTTTCGAATTAAAGAATTATGGTGCAACTTTTCAAAGGGAAATGTCTTATGCTTTTCATGACATCAAACACATTGTGCAGCCTTATCTTAACGATTTACCTGCTCATTCATTGCAAAGGGAAGATCATCCTACTCATTTACGAGTAATATTTATGAGATGTAGGCATTATAGGATTCGTTTGAATCCACACAAGTTTGTTTTTTTTGTACAATCTAGATGATTACTAGGATTCGTTGTTTCAAAATCCAGCATTTGTGTTGATCCCTCGAAGGTTGAGGCCATCATAAATTTACCTCCTCCTTCCACACTTCGCCAACTCCAAATTTTGCAAAGGAAAGAAAATTTTTCAGCGTAGATTCATCCTGAACTATGCTGAGTTAACAAAAGGTTTTACAGGTTTTTGAAATAGAATGTTCATTTTATTTGGGATGAGGTTGTCGATAGATCTTTTGATGCTCTAAAACAAGCGTTAACCCATGCACCATTATTGCATCCACCCAATTACAACCATGACTACTTTTTATACCTAGCAGCCTCTGATTCCACCATTGGAATGGTTTTAGTTCAAGAGGATGAATTTCAAAATGAAAATGTGATTTACTATCTAAGTGAGAATCTGAATCAAATTGAAATTAAGTATTCACATGTGGAGAAATTGGCCTTGGCAAAAGTTCAAGTTGTCCAAATATTTCGTCATTACATACTGTTATGGAAGACAACTATGATTTCTAATTGCAACCCAATGATGTATATTTTGAAAAAACAATTACTTGGTGGAAAATAATCTAAATGGATTTTTATCCTACAAGAGTTTCATTTGAAATTAAAAAAATATAAATCAAAGAAATTACTAGTGTTTGCAGAAATTCTGTTTGACTTTCCCAATACTGAGAAGGAAACCGTGGTAGAGAATCCCATTACAGGCGAATCTTTGTTTCTTATCAGTACATTAGATCCATGGTATGGAGATATCATCATTTATATTCTAACCCAAAGCTTTCGACCTAATATTTCATGTTCAAATCGACGGAGGATCTGTTACCAATATCAGCAATACAATATTGTTAGAGACACACTTTATCATCGTGGTGCGGTTTATGTTTTTCGACGTTTCATAATACATGAAGAGGCTGAAAGGTTTTTAAATGACTGTCACTCTTGAGCATGTGGTGGTCATATGTCTGGGTATGACACAACCCAAAATATATTGCACACTAGCTATTTTTGGTCATTGTTATTCAAATATTTCATTCTTGCAGTCCAAAAATGCCACAAATGTCAAATATTTGATTGAAAGGTGCATGCACCACCTTCGCCTAAGGAAACTAGTTGTCAAAGTTGCTTGACAATCAATCACAAACTATGAAATCCATATTAGCAATATTTTGAAGGAAATATGGCCAGTATTGTCTCATAATATAATTTCCATTGATGGGAAAGTCAGAATGGAAGAGGCAACGGCTGCATTTAGCCATGAGTGAAGTTGCAATTTGAAGTTTAGTTATCCAAATATCAAATTCAAAAAATTTTAATTTGTAGAATGCTAGGAAACGTATTAGTTTAATTGCCTCCAACTTGAAGAGAGTTTGCTATCATGTATAGGCTAAAGGTTGATGATTATGAGCACACAATGATTCCCTTCAAGAGTGTGAGGAGTAGGAGATTTATGGTTCAAAATCAATTTATTGATCTCTTTATGCATAATTTATAATGTCCTTCACAACTTTCATTTGAGGATCTATTAGGATAGTCATTATAGACTATGAGGAGGAGTAGATATAAGGTTGAAAACCATGCATTAATCTGGCTTTAATATCTTCATACATTGTCTCTACGGAGGAGATATAAGGTTGAAAACCATGCTTTAATCTCGCTTTGTTATCTTCATACATTGTCTCTAACTTCACACTTTTAATTAATTGGAAATGAAAATTACAGAAATCAATCCTTTTTTGAGAATATGTTAAAAGTATTTAAACAGTGACCAACTGCCCAATAGCACACCATCAACAACTTCAAAACCCTCCATGTTTTAAGGATTTGAAATTACATTTCTTTATATCTTTTTTTCATAATCCTTTGATAAGTAAATATCAAAAAAATCTAACCAAACCATCTTAAACAATATAAATGCTAGAAAAAACATAATAAGTAGATAAAATTTTATCTTTAAATTTTAAGACAAGTATATAAAACTAATAAAACATACAAAATCTTTAAATTGAATTCAATAAATTTGTATACATCAACTAAGAGAATGGAGAAAACAACATCGTTTATGTTGGCTATGGATTATTAGAGTTATACATATATATGATATGCCATTGTTGATCAATACAAATCTTTCTTGAATCGGGTGAGGTTGGATAGGGAGGGGTCATTGTCACATCCCGCAATTGTTAAGGGTGACATGCATCCATGTGAGACTCCATCTCTAAATGTGGCATGAGCCTATATTTATTAATATAGAGACATATGACTTATT
Source organism: Pinus albicaulis (assembly GCA_034641835.2). Lineage (NCBI taxonomy): Eukaryota > Viridiplantae > Streptophyta > Pinopsida > Pinales > Pinaceae > Pinus > Pinus albicaulis. Next base: position 994,581,907 of record CM076583.1, read on the forward strand.
GTACTGTCATGGCACATATACATATGAACCTCACACACATTGAAGGGAGGTTAGTAGTGGCCATTATTCCTCCATCATTCTTGAATTTGGCTCCATCTCTCACGTTCATTCCTCATATCCAAAGCTATTTTATGGCTCCTTAATGATATTTGGTGATTCAATCTGTGTATTTTTCTCTAGCATTGGGGTCATTTTCACCCATTCTCCCTCTAGTCTGCCATGATTTCTCTGAGTGATGAATACCCTTGTATGCCTTTATTATAGTCTCGCACTCCATTTTGACACCACTTTTGTTTTTTCCATTGTTCATATCCTTGTCATTCTTTCCACCTCAAATATTTTTTCGTCTCTAGGAGTTGGAACATGATTTATTTGCCTTGGATACTCCACCAATATCCATCTTGTAGCCCCTCTTGAAGAATTAATATCTAGTTAATCCGCTAACCCCTTAGCCTTGGTAAGCAAATGTACAAAGTGCATCCATGAAAATGACAAATGTGGCAAATTTACTAGCTCTTGAACTCACTTAAGCATGGAAAGCTAAACATGTAGCTTCAAAGAACAAATCCCAATGGAGGTTCAGGAGGAGATACAAGGTTCTAAAGTTGATATGATAGTTGAGAGACGTTGTTTTCCCAGTTTAAAGGTGTTTGATAATTCATCTGAGAATCGATAGCTCACACATGGCATACGAGGGTAGGAAAAATAAACACACATTGACTATTTACATGTATTAGAGAATTAGGATGCTATGAGTTAGAGATTTTCTTAATAATCATTCTAGGGAAAAAATCTTGTTGATGTTGGGCAAGATGGTTCTCAACCAAAATGACATGTGAAAGATACTCGAATGAATTAAATCCCATATTTCTCACTCTCAAGGTTCGATTGGTTGCATATAGGGGGAACATCAATCTGATCGAGGTGTATATCTCTACTTCTACTTAGCCTCATGATGAATATGGTTTCTCTAATTATCCGTGTCTACTTTTTTGATAGGTTTAGGCTTTCTAGTATTTTTTAGTTTAGTGTGTAGCCCTTATAGTTAATCAAGTTCTTTTAGTTTTCTCTATGTTTATGAATACATCGTTTGGACAATCTATATATATTTTTATCATATTCTCTATTTTTTCCCCAGTAATTTGGTTTCCCTTGTAACAAGCCCAGGACAAATAAAAACTTGAACAAAATGAATTTTTTTTTCATTAACAGATAATTCACTTAAATAATAATAATAATATATATATGCACGAAAACATATAATTAAGTGTAGTAGTTATTTCATTCAATTTAAGCTAATAATTCTAAAATAAATTTATCATAAATAGTTTTATTTTCATTTTGTTAAACTTTATATTAAACTCATTTTCATTATAGTTGAATTATTTTTAATATAATTTAACATTAAATTATCCCCCATTTAAATTAAAAAAAAAAATTTGATCTTACATGTTTCTCCTTGAGGTTTTGGCTTCGAGAATTCCCTGGGTAAACAATGTAAAGACTCTAATCATATGTAATATAAACCTAATAATGTAATTTGTTTTTATTTTAAAATAAAAATATAAAGGTAATCAAAGTAACTGGGATTTATGGTGATAATATTCCTTAAAAGGTTAGAAATATTTCCTTATTATATATGAAAATTATTTTCATTTGAATCTAGCTACTTTTATTCAATATAATTTGTGGACTATCATATATAATCAAGAAATATGTTTATTCTTGAAAACATTATACAAGATTGTAAATATTCATGGCAATAATCATATTTTCTAATATTAATTTTTTTTTTAAATAATATAACAAGAAAAATGATAATAAAATTCAATTTAATTTTTAAAAAAATAATAATTAATCAAAATATTTAAATTAATTTAATTATTTATAAAAATAACAATATCTTGTTGGTTTTGTTTTGGATAAGAAAATTGTGCAACAAAGAAAAAATTTATCCATTGGCCCCTTCCTAAAAACAAGCTCTTCGACTCCTCGAAAGCTACCTCAAGCCCATCATCACTCCCATGCCTCCCTTTGCCCTGGAAGAAGCATTTGAGATTGTCTTTGGTTGTCGAATGAGTGCATTTACCTACTCACAACATACCTGAAGCCACCTTCCTCATCTCTTGATGCTTTACACATGAGCCCCAAATTTAATAGTGAACCCGATCTCTTCTCACTCTTTCTGAAATATCTGAGTGGGTATCCTCTTTGTCTCTCAGTGAACTGTAGCTCAAAATTGAAAACATTATGTTTCAAAATTCAGGTCAATGGGTATTATTTTTCTGATTTCATTTTCTACATCCAACTCACAAATAGCACAAAATATAGATCAACAAATTAAAAATTATCCACTTCGATGGGGGGACCTCCTTACATTACATAGATAAACAATTCTTTGATGATACAAATGATAATACCTACTTTCTATATATAGGTGTCTGTTGGGTCACAATATAATTAGAGTCTACATAACAATAATAATTTAAGGGGTGCACCAATAACAATAGTGGGCTTCTATGGGGCACCAATAAATTAAAATTGAGCGTTGTAGAATGTGAAATGTGATTTAAAACATGGAGAGGGCGGTCCACTAGAGGGGGGACATGGCAGACCCTGGATGCACCACATGTTAGCCTCTGGTTGTGTTGTCTTTCCACATAAAACAAAAAAATCAACTTCAACCTTAGGAGCCAAATCCATAAAACAAATTCACCTCTAAACAAATTCGATGAATCCTGCTGTGACACTTGTCACATTGTCAATGGCTCAGAGGGACTTTCATCATGGTTGAATTGTCTTGACTCCTTTGACCTTTTTTTTTTTTTGAAAAGTTCCCTATTTTGAACGATGATCATTGAGCTCTAGCTTCCTCATACGGACTCCGTTTTGAGTGAAACAAATTGCACCAAATTCTTGGTAATGGTTCAGATCCATTCATTCTGGTTTGGTGAAATTCTTAGAAATTTTTTCTTTCAAAAATTTTTACCCCTAATCCCTATTCTGATCTCTCCTTCCCACTGACATGCTTTTGGACCCACAAACTATGGTTATCTCATGAGAGCTGAATACTCTTCTATTTCGCAATTTCTATCATCTTGATTCTACATGGAAAAATCGCCATGAAAACCATTTGGGTTCACTGAAATGCATTGCCTTCCAAATGGATTAGTGCTTCAAACAATGTTCTCCTTTTGTTGCTGACCCAATCCAACATGTGTTGGTTTCTTGTTGATTTATATAACACTTTTATGTACCAAATCAATCCCTTGGTTCTTGGAAAAATAACTCATTTTCTTCCCTTTGAGAATCATGTTCCTCTTTTGCACATACATGCATTTGGTGCAAGCTTCTCCTTGAAAACCACTTTCCCAAGTTAAACACATTTGAGTGAAATGAAACAATGAGTTCCAAAATCTGCAGTAATAGGAAAATAATGGCCAATATTTTACCTCCATGGTTCCAAATTCCACATCTGGAATAATTCATTCGCCACCTCTTTCACTTCTTGGCATCAACACATAAAATGTTCTACAATGGCTGCAAAAATTTTGGTTGCAAATTCGTTTACATATTTTCCCTCTTTCCCTCATCCTCCAATTTAACATGCTGCTCATGCCATGGATTTGAAAATGAAGGCTAAACATGAACCTCTTTCACAATAGTCGACCTTTAAAAATCCTGCGACATCTTGTCACAAGCACAACTATCAATCTGAAAAACACATCATGCAAGAAACATAACTTGACGACATATCCTTGTGCTCCTTCAAAGAAAAAAATTTCACATCATTTGAACATCTCCATTTACTCTTTCATCTTGGTGTCAAAACTCATCGAGCAAACACAAATAAAAAAACCGGCCTCTTCGATCAACCGACCAACACAATTCAACACCCATGCATGATCAAATGATCAACACTCTCAAGTTGACATACATGCCATCCTTAGCCAGCACAGCTGCTCGAGATTCGTCTGCTACTTTAAATGGGAAATCTTGGAAGATATGGCCATACTCATGACAATGACAACATTTGAAAGGGACATGTTCCTAATCCAACGGTTCGGTAAATTTAGAGTTGTGGTAGATTAGACCGATAGATTCTGGTAGCAGTTGAGATATGTTCATATGGACATAGATCGGGGCATAGGTCACATGTCATTGGTGTTTGGTGGTCTGCGATTTTTTTACAAATGCTCCTATTGAGTTCCCGATTCCTTCCAGGATGTGAAGTTCAAAAAAATCATTTAGGAGGGAATAGATCTGAATGTAAACAAGAGCCACGATGAATTCTTCTTTGTCCAGGTTGTAGCATTCCTCCCAATAGAGGATGAAGAGGCTTGCACTTCCCATAAATTATGGTCTGTTTTTGACGACCCTCTTGCAATCCTCTAGATATTCAAAGATCATAGTGAAGAAGCCTTTTCACGTGATTCGAAGCTCAAAATTTCCCGTTGTGGACCACTTGTTCTCGGTCAAGGCCAGAATATCTTGTTCTCGAGACCAAATCCACAATAATTTGTAGATCAATGCATGATCTTTCATCTACTTGTAACATCCCCCAATTTGTGTGTTGAATTTTTAAAAGTTAGACATTTGAACTTTAATCCTAAGGGGGTGGACCCCAAGGGATGAGTATGGTGTGAATGTATTTGCATATTTTATTTGAGGAAATAAATAAAATGATTGTGCATTTTGACCAAAAAGAGAATTTGAGATCACTTGCCAAATCCATGAGGATGGATAAGCTACAAATCCCCAAAAATCTTTCAAAAATCATTGAAAGAAATTAATTTAGATTTGAGGAGGAATCTAAATTTCCACAATGAAGAGGAGTAGTTGGGAAGAGGTGAGAAAAAAGCTGGAAAAGCTGAGGAAAAGCTTAAAGCAGCTTTAAAGAATCCCAAGATGGGAAGCCTAGGCTAAACAGGAAAGAAAGCATCCTGCTATTCTGGACGCAGAATTAGAAACATGCTTTGGGGGAATTATGAGCTTAAATAAGCTGCTCCTAAGCAGATCAGGGGTTGATCTGTTCTAGGAGGTGATCTCAGCTCGGGGGTGAATCCTGGGAGATAAAGAGGATTCTAAGGTTGGGAGGTTGGTCAATTTGCAGATTTTGGTATGTTCTGAAATTCTTGTTACTATGTCTTATTTCAGTATGAATTGGTTACATATAAAATTGAATTTTATTAAAATGAGAAATTATGGTACTACATTTAACAGAATCTATTCTCAGGTATACACCTTCCAGATTTTGTTTAGTTGTAGACCAGAAAGTCCATAGAGTAGAAACTTCAGAATCTCTAAACCAAGGTTGGTTTAAATCTGAAGTTACTTATTCCCATGAATCAATAAATATTATGTTGTTCCTGTGTTCCCAACTAGTCCATTCAGTGAGTGTAGGTATGCTAAAAAATTAAAGGTAATGTAACAGTATTGAAATATGCATAGATAAACATAACTAGCTGAAAATAAGATATTAGAATGCAATATTCGAAAGGGTAAAGAGAAAGAGTAATTCTACTTTATCTGGTATTTATAAAATTTAAATGAGTATGTTGCAAATTGGAATTGCATCCTATGTAATGGAAGAACAATTATTATAGCAATAAGGCTTCATTAATAAGTAAATTTCGTTAGTTAAGCATTTTGGATGCTTGTATGTGTATATCAAAAGCAAAATATAAAGTTAAAATGAGGACTTTAGAATAGGCCCTCTTATTGAACCAAGAGTGACGAAATACTATAGAAGTATTACCAAAGTCATTACTATAGTGTATCTTGAGTGTTAAATGCAGCTCTCACTTTCGAAATACATTTTAGGGCAAAATAGTTATGATAGATCTAAAGCATAATAACAAATAATTGTTATGAACATGTATATGGTTCCAAATTTTCAAGCGCGCCCCTAGCGCTCAACCAATAGAAAAGTTTAACATGTGAATGCCAAGGAATTATAGATATATGAGTATTCTATGTACATATGAAAACGATTCATATATCTATTAACAAGAAACATTAAAACAAATTTAATACTTATATATATGAAATGAGCCATCGATATATATATTAAAGTGAGATATATATGTAAATTCATATATGACGAAACGAATTGTTATGAAGTCTAACTACAATAAAACATGACTGTCGTAATTATAAGAGACGTAGACATAATTCAAATAAAGGCACACCACTGTAAATATTTCATTGGAACAGAACATGAAATTTAGTTTAATTATTATATGCGAGGACTTAGGTGAGATTAAAATGTTATTATTCGGCATGTTCACCTGCACTAATAAACACATTATGATACCTACGCGCGGAAGACCAGGGACGGCAATTCAGTTATCACGCCGACTCTCAATCTCTCTGAAACGAAATTGGGTCAGACTAAAATGCCTAAATATCAAAGGCGCGGACTAATATATGATCTGGAAACCATGAATCGAGTTAGTGAAACTACGCAGGCGTAATAAATGTAAATCGGATTGATTTCGTCAGTTTCAACTCAGAGATATAGAATAAAACCTACCAAAGAAAACCTGACATGAGCTTTAAACGTTTCACGGTGGAGTATGAACACTATCCATCGAATGAAAACATAGACTAATAAATCTGAGGCGTCAACCTCTGCAACTGTCAGCATGAACTTGGGTTACCTGCGAATGTGATTTGGGGTTTCCTCCTCATGCCGCGTTACTCTATACACTGGCCAGACAGACCAGAACGCCGACGGTGTGAATGCTAACACACTGATCGCCGAACCTCGTATTATCCTATCAGGGACTCCGGAAACCAAAGACAGAAAACCAAAAATAGATTAACAATGTACAAGGGAATAAAACATTGAAACAACCTGATAAGGGATTGCTACACGATGATGCGTGATAGTATGGTAAGATAAACTCATATGAGGGAAACCCTAGGGTTATAGCAGCACAATCTCAAACAACTATGCAAAAGAAAAAAATATATATATAGCTTAGCGTAGTGGGAATGGTAAACAGAGCGCAGCACACATATCCATCGATGGATAGAGAATCGCTCAATAAACTGGCTGAGATTATCTCCCTCTGCAAAAAAAACCAGAACATAGGATTTAACTTGGGCCATGAAAGCCATAAACTACCCAAACGATGCAATGCAGAAAAAAAAAAAACAAGAAAACCTTACGCTCGATCCTGCTTGGCCGGAAATCCAACCCTTCATAGCAACTGAAAACTCTGAGCCGGAGTAAAATGGAACATGGCCGTGAGACAGAGGCATAACTCGGCATAAATCTCCCAATTTAAAAAGAAGATGAAGGCCCCACAACCCTAAACACACTGCCCCATAAAAATTTGAAAATCTTGTGGTCGATTGGGAAAACTTTGCCACGTCCAGGGCGAGTACCAGGTGATAGAGAAGGGCGCAGAGAGGGTAGGGGAAGATAGTACACCTCGCATGCGTGAAGGTAAGGGAGCAACCCTGGAACCATTTCACGTTCAGAGACAGAAGCCGGCTTAGTACTAGTAGCAGGCAAGAATTGACAAGTAGCCAGCCAACCGTCAATTTCTGTGGAGTAGGTAGCAAGTTACGCTGGCAGAAAGTACCTTCTTCTCAGGAAAGCGACGCCGCCCTACCTGCAAAACCATCCCAGTAGAAAGAAACCAATTCAAACGTAAAACTCTGTCGTCCTGAACACGGTACGACCTGAATATTTTAAACAAAAAAGAAAATTTACGGGGTATACGCTCCTCGTATGAAATCACAGAAATACGCATGCGATTAGAATTCAAATGATAACCTTAAACGCCTTCGGTTAATGAGTCGGATGAGTGGAAAGCTCAATTTCACTGAGACGCAGGTCTGACTTATCATTACATGAAAGGGTTGATGGGAAACTAGAACATTATAATTTTAGTCACCGCGGCGAAAATAAACAAGGCATCAACGAGGTACAAGTCAGGATTTGAAATTCAAACGGCGCATAATCATTATGAGAGGCACCGACCGATACTCAAATATTCGGTGCGAGCAATGGAAAACCCTATGAGCGTAAAGGGCACGCGGGTATACAACTCTACCTACGTCCTTGAAATTTATTTAAATATGCATTATGTATTATGATCACAGTCCACGTCCCATTTGAGTTGTCAACACAACGATGGACGGTATACATTTTATAAGATTGATTATAAAAAAAAAACAGAGCTGATTTATGTATATATAAGCGAATACGCCGAGTCAATAAGGTTTGAGAAAAGATATGTATTATATATATATACGAGTCTAGAAGTGCGTGGGACCACTTTTATTAAAGCATAAAATATGGATTATATTTATATAGAGGTAATGAATGGTTACGATCATTCAAAATCGTGATGGGAGTATATATATAACTACATGTAGATGTTGTATACCAAAGGGTATAGGTATTACATATATACATGGTGATTATTATATATATATATACATAGTGGGAGTATGTATTAAATATAAGTTAATTATATGTGTTAAACATGATATATAACAATTGCACATACCTTATGTGGAAGAAATACCTATGATATAAATACATAGGCATAATAAAGTTGTAGTGTCGTAGACTATACCTAAGTGTATAGTGGTGTAGGTCACAGTGAAATAGGTATTTTATAAGTAAGGTTTGTCTACTACTATCAAGAGAGAGAAATGTAGAATCTTATTCAGAACAAAGTGAATAACTTATAGAGAATAAGGTTAAGGTATTCTGAGGAATACCAGGAATACCAATGAGGTATATTGGGTGTTATTAAATAAGAATACGATCCCAGAAAAAAAAAAAAAAAAAATTTCAACGGGAGGTGTGACAAATGGTATCGGAGCACCGGTTACAAAAATTGGGCTGTCAATTTTGTGCTCACTACTTATTACATATTTTGTTTTTGAAGTTGTATAAACTTTTGCTAATCTGTGTTGTAAGTGTGTATAGTTGAAATGGCTGAAGGTGAAGGGATTTATGTGGATCTGCGGGATGAGTTTGCTACTCCAGATCCCAATGCCCCAGTAATGGCTATGTTGCACAGGCTGCAACGAGAATTGGCTGAACTGAGAAGCCCGAATGACATGTTGTCATCAGCCAGTAAGGAGCAGGAAAAGCTCATCAGAGAACTAACTTCCCGGAACAGCCAGGAAGGCGAAGGTTCTGGAAAAAGAAAGATGGATGAATCTGAGGATGAGAGCTAGAAATCAACATAAGCAGAAAAGAGAGTTGCAAGGGGAATTTAGAAAGATCAAACCTCCCTCCTATGATGGGGAGAAGGAGGAGGATGTTGAAGCTTGGTTGTTGAACATGATCAAGTATTTCCAAGTCTATGAATATGAGAGCAATCTGAAGGCTAGATTAGCTGTGTACCAGCTACAAGGAAAAGCTACACTCTGGTGGGAAGAGACAGAAATGGTGCATGCCATGGATGAAAAGACAGTTACTTGGGAATATTTTCAGACTAAGTTCAAAAGTCGTTATTTGAATGAACGTTATTATGATGATAAAGCAAAAGAATTCCATGAACTTAGGCTAGGGCAGCTCACTATTGATGAGTTTGTCACTAAGTTTACTAATTTATTGAGGTATGTTCCTTACATTAGGGAAGAAAAGGCAAAAGTGCAAAGGTTTTTAAATTTTTTTCCTACTGTTTACAAGGAGAAAATTGAATTTGACAACCCAAAGACCATGGATGAAGCTGTTAGAAAAGCAAGATTATGCTATCAGCAGTTTAAAGGTAAGGCGGAACAAGGGAAGAGCTGGCTGAACAAGGGTGAGTTCAAAGGCAAAAGACCAAAACCAGCATATTTAAGGAATTTTGGTAGAGATCATCAAAGGAAAAAGTTCAACAAACCAAAAGAAAGTCAAACTGCTCAGTCCCAAGTGGTTTCAAAACCAGTAGAGGGGAACAATAAAAAGGAAGGGTCAGTCAGAATGAAGGAACCTTTGAAGTGTTGGAGTTGTGGAGAACCCCATATGATGAGGGACTGCCCCCATCGAAATATACACATGATCAGCAGAGAGCGAGAGGCAACAACAGTCAATGACATAGCCAGAAATATACCAACCATCAGTGCAGCCCTGGAAAATCGACAGACAGAACATCAAGCAACCATGGTGGAAATGGAAGGTAAGATTTCTGACATACCTATTACTGTTTTGATTGATCCAGGCGCTTCTTTGAGTTACATTAGTCCTGGAATTGTAGAAAAATGTAAAATTAAACCTGAAAACTTTCAGCATTCATGGTTGGTACAGTTGGCCACTGGAACTAAGAGAAAAGTCACTCATAAGTTGCCCAAAACAGCAATACAATTAAATGGGTTTTCAACAGAAGTAAACTTGAACATATTGCCATTAGGATCCTATGATCTACTGATAGGAATGGATTGGCTAGAAAAGAAGAAAGCTCTAATGAACTGTTGGGATAAAACCCTGCATTGTGTAGATGAAGAAGGGAAACCTTTTACACTAAAAGGGAAACCAAAATCTATTTCAGTAAGACAAATATCAGCTTTACAGTTGAAAAGAATAGCTAGGAAAGGATACCAAGTCTATGCAGTGCATGTAGAAGAGATAGAACAGCAAACTGAGGAAGAATTACTGGATGCTATACCAGTCATTAGAGAATTTAAGGAAGTCTTTCCCAAGGAAATTCCTCATCTCCCTCCCAAACGAGAGATTGACTTTTCTATAGATCTGGTGCCGGGAGCTACACCTGTTTCCCGAGCCCCCTATCGGATGAGTCCGCCAGAACTAATGGAGTTGAAGATGCAGCTGCAAGAATTATTGGATAAAGGTTACATTAGACCAAGTGTGTCTCCATGGGGAGCACCGGTCTTATTCGTGAAAAAGAAGGATGGAACTTTTAGGATGTGCATTGACTATCGTCAACTGAACAAGTTGACCATTAAGAATAGATATCCCCTTCCTAGAATTGATGATCTGTTTGATCAAGTGAGAGGGGCCTCAGTATTTTCCAAGATAGACCTAAGGACTGGGTATCACCAGCTCATAATTAAAGAAGAAGACATCAGCAAAACAGCATTTCGAACCAGGTATGGGCATTATGAATTTGTAGTCCTACCTTTTGGTTTGACAAATTCCCCTGCCACATTTATGTGTCTGATGAACAGTGTGCTGAATAAGTATTTGGACAAATTTTTTCTTGTGTTCATAGATGATATCTTAGTTTACTCCAAAAATGAGGAAGAACATAAGGAACACCTGAGAATAGTGTTGCAAACTTTGAAAGAAAATCAACTATATGCCAAGTTCAGTAAATGTGAATTTTATAAAGATAAAATTCAATATTTGGGTCATATAATTTCTGAAAAAGGTTTGGCAGTTGACCCTGAAAAGATAAAAGCCATTAAAGAATGGCCAGTCCCCACTGATGTTTCAGCAGTAAGATCATTTATGAGAATTGCAGGCTATTATCGCAGATTTGTGGAGAGATTTTCTGCTATAGCAAATCCCATAACCTCATTGAAAAGAAAGGGTGTCAAGTTTGCATGGACTGAACAATGTCAACAGAGTTTCGAGCAGTTAAAACAAAAACTTATTTCAGCCCCTATATTACAAATTGCTGATCCTGATAAAGAGTTTGTTGTATGTACAGATGCTTGCAGAGAAGGGTTGGGAGGAGTCCTGTTGCAGGAAAATTCAGTCATTGCCTATGAATCTAGGAAACTGAAAATACATGAACAGAATTATAGTGCATATGATTTGGAATTTGCAGCTGTTGTTCATGCTTTAAAAATGTGGAGGCACTATCTGCTGGGGAAGAAGTTCACATTGATGACTAATCATATTAGCCTTAAATATTTCTTTTCCCAAACTGACCTGAATGCAAGACAAGCTAGATGGTTGTCTTTTCTAAGTGAATTTGATATGGACATAAAACATATCAAGGGAAAAGACAATAAAGTTGCTGATGCCTTAAGTAGGAATGCTTGTCAACATTTAAACAGCATTGGGAGTAGTGCCCAGATGGAGATAGAGGAATTGGTGGGCAAAGCAGCAACTCAAGATCCCCACTATGAAGCACTCTTGGTGAAATTACAGACAAGGGAAAAAACAGATTACACTAAAAACCCACAAGGGCTGCTCTATTACAAAAACAGGTTGTATATTCCAAATATGGAGTCACTGAAAAGAGAAATTCTAGATGAATATCATAAACAGCCCTATGCAGGACATCCCGGATATCAAAAGATGTTAACAGCCTTGAAGAAGAAGTTGTTCTGGCCAGGAATGAAGAGAGATGTGGCAGAGTATCTAAGTAGGTGTATGGAATGTCAACTGGTCAAAGTTGAGCATCAACACCCAGCAGGGCTTCTAAACCCTTTGCCAATTGCAGAGTGGAAATGGGACACAGTTTCCATGGATTTTATAACAGGATTACCCAAGACTAAGTATCAACATGATTCTGTGATGGTAGTAGTAGACACTCTCACAAAAGCTGCTCACTTTATACCAGTGAAATCTACTTTCGGAACAGCTCAAGTAGCCAATGTTTTCCTGAAGGAGATAGTAAGACTTCATGGAGTTCCCAAAGTAATTGTCTCAGATCGAGATGCTAAGTTTACAGCAGCATTTTGGAAGGGATTTTTTGGAGGGATGGGTACTAAGCTGAATTTTAGTACTGCCTACCACCCTCAAACAGATGGGCAGACAGAAAGGACGAATCAAGTATTGGAGGATATGCTGCGAATGTATGTGATGGATAGACCATCAAAGTGGGAAGAGTATCTGCATTTAGCTGAGTTTGCTTATAATAATAGCTACCAATATTCTATTAAGATGAGTCCATTTGAGGCACTGTATGGGAGAAAGTGCCGTACTCCCTTAAGCTGGAGTCAACCAGAGGATAAACTGGTATTGGGACCAGATGCACTACAAGAAATGGAAAGAATTGTTAAACAAATACAGAGAAATATAAAGACGGCACAAGACCGACAGAAGAGCTATGCTGATAAGAAAAGGGTGCACCGCGAATTCAAAGTGGGGGATCATGTGTATTTGCGCATCAAACCCAAAAAGAGCACACTTTATGCAGGAAGTTGTGCAAAACTGGCTCCTAGATATTGTGGGCCTTTTGAGGTGTTAGAAAGGGTGGGACCAGTGGCTTACAAGCTGGCCTTACCACCTCATGTTAGAGTGCATAATGTATTTCATGTTTCATTATTAAAAAGATATGTGCATGATGCTTCTCACATAGTTGATTGGAATGTTGTACAGGTGGAACCAGAAGGGGAGTTTCTGCCATAACCGCTTCAAATATTGGAGCGGGAAGAAATTGAATTGAGAAACAGAACAGTGGTCAGAGTAAAGGTGCAGTGGAAGCACTTTACTGCTGAAGAAGCCACTTTGGAAAGGGAAGCTGAAATGATGGAGAGATATCCATTTTTGTTTAAATGAACTCTAGTAGTTGAATAACAACACCAAGGACGGTGTTTATTTTCAGAGGGGGAATGTGTAACATCCCCCAATTTGTGTGTTGAATTTTTAAAAGTTAGACATTTGAACTTTAATCCTAAGGGGGTGGACTCCAAGGGATGAGTATGGTGTGAATGTATTTGCATATTTTATTTGAGGAAATAAATAAAATGATTGTGCATTTTGACCAAAAAGAGAATTTGAGATCACTTGCCAAATCCATAAGGATGGATAAGGCAACAAATCCCCAAAAATCTTTCAAAAATCCTTGAAAGAAATTTATTTAGATTTGAGGAGGAATCTAAATTTCCCCAATGAAGAGGAGTAGTTGGGAAGAGGTGAGAAAAAGCTGGAAAAGCTGAGGAAACACTTAAAGCAGCTTTAAAGAATCCCAAGATGGGAAGCCTAGGCTAAACAGGAAAGAAAGCATCCTGCTATTCTGGACGCAGAATTAGAAACATGCTTTGGGGGAATTATGAGCTTAAATAAGCTGCTCCTAAGCAGATTAGAGGTTGATCTGTGCTAGGAGGTGATCTCTGCTAGGGGGTGAATCCTGGGAGATAAAGAGGATTCTAAGGCTGGGAGGTTGGTCATTTTGCAGATTTTGTGGTATGTTCTGAATTTATTGTTACTATGTCTTATTACAGTATGAATTGGTTACATATAAAATTGAATTTTATGACAATGAGAAATTTTGGTACTACATTTAACAGAATCTATCCTTAGGCATTCACCTTCCAGATTTTTTTTAGTTGTAGACCAGAAAGTTCATAGGGTAGAAACTTCAGAATCTCTAAACCAAGGATTGGTTTAAATCTGAAGTTACTTATTCCCCATGAATCATTAAATATTATGTTGTTCCTGTATACACAACTAGGATATTTTGTGCTTGTAGGTATGCTAAAAATTAAAAGTAGTGTAACAGCATTGAAGTATGCATAGTATAAATATAACCAGCTGAAAGTAAGATATCAGAATACGATATTCGAAATTGTATAGAAAAAGAGTATTTCTACTCTATCTGGTCGTTATAACAATTAAAGGTGTACATTGCAATTTGAAATCCATCCTAAACAATTGAAGAACAATTATTATAGCAAAAGACTCAATTCATAATTAAATTTCTTTAGTTAAGCATTTTGGATGCTTATATGTGTACATCAAAAGAAAAATAGAAATTTATAATGAGGACTTTAGAATAGGCATTCTTATTGAACCAAAGAGTGAAGATATACTATAGAAGTATTACCAAATTCATAACAAATATAGTGTATCTTGAGTGTTAAGTGCAGCTCTAACTTTCGAAATACATGTTATGGAAAAATATTTATGATAGGTCTAAAACATAATAACAAATAATTGTTATGAACATGTATATGGTTCCAAATTTTCAAGCGCACCCCTAGCGCTCAACCAATAGAAAATTTTAACATGTGAATGCCAAGGAATTATAGATATATGAGTATTCTATGTACATATGAAAACGATTCATATATCTATTAACAAGAAACATTAAAACAAATTTAATACTTATATATATGAAACGAGCCATCGATATATATATTAAAGTGAGATATATATGTAAATTCATATATGACAAAACGAATTGTTATGAAGTCTAACTACAATAAAACATGACTATCGTAATTATAAGAGACGGAGACATAATTCAAATAAAGGCACACCACTGTAAATATTTCATTGGAACGGAACGTGAAATTTAGTTTAATTATTATATGCGAGGACTTAGGTGAGATTAAAATGTTATTATTCGGCATGTTCACCTGCACTAATAAACACATTATGATACCTACGCGCGGAAGACCAGGTACGGTAATTCAGTTATCATGCCGACTCTCAATCTCTCCGAAACGAAATTGGGTCAGACTGAAATGCCTAAATATCAAAGGCGCGGACTAATATATGATCTGGAAACCATGAATCGAGTTAGTGAAACTACGCAGGCGTAAGAAATGTAAATCAGATTGATTTCGTCAGTTTCAACTCAGAGATATAGAATAAAACCTACCAAAGAAAACCTGACATGAGCTTTAAACGTTTCACGGTGGAGTATGAACACTATCCATCGAATGAAAACACATATTAATAAATCTGAGGCGTCAACCTCTGCAACTGTCAGCATGAACTTGGGTTACCTGCGAATGTGATTTGGGGTTTCCTCCTCGTGCCGCGTTACTCTATACACTGGCCAGACAGACCAGAACGCCGACGGTGTGAATGCTAACCACACTGATCGCCGAACCTCGTATTATCCTGTCAGGGACTCCGGAAACCAAAGACAGAAAACCAAAAATAGATTAACAATGTACGCGGGAATAAAACATTGAAACAGCCTCATAAGGGATTGCTACACGATGATGCGTGATAGTATGGTAAGATAAACTCATATGAGGGAAACCCTAGGGTTATAGCAGCACAATCTCGAACAACTATGCAAAAGAAAAAAAATATATATAGCTTAGCGTAGTGGGAATGGTAAACAGAGCGCAGCACACATATCCATCGATGGATAGAGAATCGCTCAATAAACTGGCTGAGATTATCTCCCTCTGCAAAAACAACCAGAACACAGGATTTAACTTGGGCCATGAAAGCCATAAACTACCCAAACGATGCAACGCAGAAAAAAAAAAAACAAGAAAACCTTACGCTTGATCCTGCTTGGCTGGAAATCCAACCCTTCATAGCAACTGAAAACTCTGAGCCAGAGTAAAATGGAACATGGCCGTGAGACAGAGGCATAACTCGGCATAAATCTCCCAATTTAAAAAGAAGATGAAGGCCCCGCAACCCTAAACACACTGCCCCATAAAAATTTAATTATCTTGTGGTCGATTGGGAAAACTTTGCCACGTCCAGGGCGAGTACCAGGTGATAGAGAAGGGCGCAGAGAGGGTAGGGGAAGATAGTACACCTCGCATGCGTGAAGGTAAGGGAGCAACCCTGGAACCATTTCACGTTCAGAGACAGAAGCCGGCTTAGTACTGGTAGCAGGCAAGAATTGACAAGTAGCCAGCCAACCGTCAATTTCTGTGGAGTAGGTAGCAAGTTACGCTGGCAGAAAGTACCTTCTTCTCAGGAAAGCAACGCCGCCCTACCTGCAAAACCATCCCAGTAGAAAGAAACCAATTCAGACGTAAAACTCTATCGTCCTGAACACAGTACGACCTGAATATTTAAAAAAAAAAAAAATTACGGGGTATACGCTCCTCGTATGAAATCACAGAAACACGCATGCGATTAGAATCCAAATGATAACCTCAAACGCATCCGGTTAATGAGTCGGATGAGTGGAAAGCTCAATTTCGCTGAGACTCAGGTCTGACTTATCATTACACGAAATGGTTGATGGGAAACTAGAACATTATAATTTTAGTCACCGCGGCAAAAATAAACAAGGCATCAACGAGGTACACGTCAGGATTAGAAATTAAAACGGCGTATAATAATTATGAGAGGCACAGACCGATACTCAGATATTCGGTGCGAGCAATGGAAAACCCTATGAGCGTAAAGGGCACGCGGGTATACAACTCTACCTACGTCCTTGAAATTTATTTAAATATGCATTATGTATATGATCACAGTCCACGTCCAATTGAGTTGTCAACACAACGATGGACGGTATACATTTTATAAGATCAAATATAAAAAATAAAAAAAAAAAGATGATTTATGTATATATAAGCGAATACGCCGAGTCAATAAGGTTTGAAGAAAAGAGATGTTTTATATATATATACGGGTCTAGAAGTGCGTGGGACCACTTTTACTAAAGCATAAAATATGGATTATATTTATATAGAGGTAATGTATGGTTACGATCATTCAAACTCGTGATTGGAGTATATATATATCTACATGTAGATGTCATATACCAAGGGTATAGGTATTACATATATACATGGTGATTATTATATATATATATACATAGTGGGAGTATGTATTAAATATAAGTTAATTATATGTGGTAAACATGATATATAACAATTGCACATACATTATGTGGAAGAAATACCCCATGATATAAATACATAGGCATAATAAAGTTGTAGTGTCAGAGACTATACCGAAAGTGTATAGTGGTGTAGGTCACAGTGAAATAGGTATTTTATAAGTAAGGTTTGTCTACTACTATCAAGAGAGAGAAATGTAGAATCTTATTTAGAACAAAGTGAATAACTTATAGAGAATAAGGTTAAGGTATTCTGGGGAATACCAGGAATACCAATGAGGTATATTGGGTGTTATTAAATAAGAATACGACCCCAGAAAAAAAAAAAAAAAAAAAAAATTCAACGGGAGGTGTGACACTACTGTCGAGCATTTTCCAAGCGATTTTTTGGGATGAAAAATTTGTGACTGATTTCTGCCTTTGGAAGGCATCGAATTCGACCTTCATTTTCTTGGCACTAAACCCTCATAACCGAGGTTTCTGCAGATAAGGAGGAGTCGTTCGATCCATTGACATCATGACCTTGCACAAAGGGTGTCTAGTTTAGGGAAGAGGACTAATGGCGCAAAAAGTTACAACTATGCTAACAAAGCCTTAGCAGAGTGCTTTTTTCCATATCATGTACTTTGGCCTCTTATTAATTTAACATTTGCAAATAAAATATAATAAATAACAGTTTCTAAAATTACATATCTTATTTTTTGGGCTCTTGTAAATATACCGTGATCTACTCTATAATATAGGACTAAAAGGTAGCAATTTAAAACATATAGAGTTTTAATGTATATACATTCAAGAAGGTATAGGGATTTAAAATACATATCAATAGTTTATGTTATTTATTAAAATAAAATATTAAAATATATAGGATTTTTTACTAATATTTTATTTATTAAAATTAAATATAATAAAAAGATACTAGTTATATTTATTTATATTTATGTGTAATTTATTTTAATAGATTATATTTTTGGTAAAAAAAAAATATTTATTTCTTATATATTTAGTTATCTTAAAATTTTCAAATTAACACAACTACCCTTAAACATTTGTATATTTAAAAAGAAACATTTTCATATTTAACAACAATGTTATTATACTTGTAACATCAATTTAAATATTGATATATTAGTTTTATCATTAATATAAATATACATTGTATTGTTTTAAAATTTAAAAAATTAGTAAATAAAAGTATGAATTTCACATTGGTTTCTTACTTTCTTAAAATAAGCAATGCTTTATATATTTTCATTTATCCATATATTGTATTGTTTTAAAATTTAAAAAAAATAGTAAATAAAAGTATGAATTTCACATTGGTTTCCTCCTTTATTAAAATAAGCACTGGTTTATATATTTTAATTTTTTTTTAGTTTTATTACATATTTTAATTTATTTTTTTAATTTCTTATTATGTTGTTTTTAAACTATTTTGGTTTTGAATATTTAAAAAATATATGTGTTTCATATATATTAATTTATCATAATTATTAAGTTAGTATTTAATTTTATATTAATTTTGAAGAAGTAATTTTCACATATATTTGTAATAGATTGTTCATCATACAAAATTGAAAAGATATAAAAATTGTTTTTTTATGGTAATAAAAAATCATTTTTTTTCAAAGACTATATATTCATTACATTCAAAAATTCCAATATGAAGTGAGTATTTTTGCAACTATTTTTTCTCTCTATTCTATTACATATCACATGGTAAATGTGACATAAAAATCCTAAAAAAAAATTATATTGACATAACATTAAAAATTACAAAAAAACTAAAACTCATTAGGATCAAAAGCAATGCAGTGAGGTTCATGGACGGCTCGACCCAATGCCTCTCTATAAAATTAGGTATCTTGCATGTTTAAAAACTCTACTAGGGATAAACCGGAGTGAGAACAACTGGGATAATAAGAATATAAGCTTTGGTAGACAATTGAGATAAGGCCAAATAATTAAGTGGGCAAGGAACAAAAATTGGCAGGTGGAGAAGGTGACGGTGGAGAAGGTGAAAGTCTTATGTAGTGTTGAACCATGTGCTTGTGATAATAGAATATGAAATCAAGGAGTAGAGGGGATATTTGGAGATATAAAGGTTGATCAATTTTTTTTATCTTGATTGGGTGGAGAAAAATGTGGTATAGAAAAGAATGTAATCTTGGCGCCAGTGGTAGAGAAAGGTGCACCAAATGTAAACATAAGGAGAGAGTCACACATATAATTGAGAAAATGGACACATTAAAACTTGATATGTTAGTAATGAATATGAAATTACAAAAGCCAATAAAAGCCATTGTTAATCTAATGGAAGAGTTCCAAGAATTGAACACAAGGCTAGGATGCATATGGATGAAACTGGGACATTACCTACATAGGTTTTTTCTTTACAGGAAGAAATCCATGCTCTGGATGTCAACCTCAAGGAGTACAATGTTTCTAGCAAGAAAAAGGGAGATGGATGAAACCGAGGCATTACCTACACATATTTTTTTCTTTATAGGAAGAAATCAATGCTTTGGATGTTAACCTCAAGGAGTACAATGTGGCTAGCAAGCAAAACAGAGATCACTCTCAGACTTTAGTAAGCTACCATAGGATGAGAGTAATAGCACTGACTAATATATGATTGTTGCAAAATTTGTTTCTTGTTAGAATGCTATTATAAGATGTACTCCTCTAGATATGTGATGAACAAATGTAACTAATTTCATGGGTACTCGCTCTTAGATTTAATTATAAAACCTTACTTATTCTCGTTAATAAATAAATAAATAAATAAAATATTAAAATAATCACAATAGTTGGGATTTATAGTTATTATATTTATTAGAATGCCACCTAACTTTCTTCAGAAATTTAAATAATTAGCTTGGTTTGAATCCGAGGTAATCTTATTCAATATAATTTGTGGACTATCATATATAATTATGATTTTTTTTTCTTAAACCACACTCAATAATCTTGATAGTGGTGAACATATAATTTAATTATTATTTTTCTTTAAAATATTGTAATAATAAAAATGATAATAAAATAAAATTTAATCTATCAAAAATTTATAATTAATTAATTAAGTTAAATTTATTTAATTATTAAAAAAAGATAAAACTGAATTTTATTGGAAATCAAAGTGATCAAATTTTACTAGATATCACCTTCTAAGATGATGCGATATTTATTTTTTTAGATTAACCTTTTTCGATCAAGATGATTTTAATTTCAATTTTTTTATTTTAAATACATTTTATTGAAAATAATTTTTACTTTTATTCGATTAATTTACATAAATTTGAATTAGAAATAATCTTAACTTTTATTTGATTAATTTACATAAATTTGATTAGAAATAATCTTAAATTTTATTTGATTAATTTAGATAAATTTGACTAGAAATAATCTTATGTAAAAGGCCATTATCATTTATTTTACTTCTGGTTTGTGGTCAAGTCAACTTCTACCTCCCTAGATTAGGCTTGCTTTTATTTTTAATGGAAGGAATACTTAGACTACTGTCCATAATTAGACAAATAATTAAAAACAATAGAGAAAAGTAACCGTTAACTATGCGGAAGCATGTGTGGAATCTAGGATCCCACTGGCATGCACATAATCAAAATTTTCAATATAATGATTATAAACGATCATATAATTTAATTTTTATTATATATATTTTTTAAATTTTAGGAGTATTTTGTTATTAAGATTGTGTAATCTATATATAAGATGAGGTTATTAGAAATGTGTTAGGTTAGATTGAGTTTGGATAATTTTTAATCTTTATAGATTATCATCAACCTTATTTTATAAATTTTGAATTAATAATTTGAAAAGATTAAACCTTATATAAACTAACCAATTTATATTTTATAAATAGTAAGATACAATCTTATGACTAAATTTTATTAATAACTTTTTAATTAAAAAGGAATACATAAATTTTTTAATATTGAATAAACCCACATAAAACACCTAATTTACATGTCAGAAATTTATAAATTATATCTACCCAATTTACAATTAAAATTTTATTATTTATTTGTTTAATGTAAAAAATAGTAAATTCACGAGGTACATGTCACCTGCATCAATACAACTTCTCAAACTAACACAAACCCTAATCTTCCTCAAACTCACACAAAAAACCCTAATCAAACTAACACAAACTATAATCTTCCTCAAACTGAACCAAGAAACCCTAATCTTCCTCAACTAACCACTAATTTTCTTCAACCAAAACCATTGAAGACATCGAGGTCAATTATTTGCCCACAGCAATTCTTCAGCGCCCCACAGGGCCACCTCGTCCACAATTGTTCAGCCAAATATCCATGCCACACAATCTGTTCCAATGGGATTATCAAACCATGATCTGTTAGGGTTTCGTTGAAGTGTCGCATAGTCTGCGAAATTTTACATCTGATTCCTCAAACAATCTTCTCACTAATGGTAAAATTTGAAATAAATGAGTTTTCTTACTCAGATGCAGCATTAATGGTTAAATTTGAAATATATGGATTTTCTTACTAAGATGTACATGTCCCGTCAAATTAACCAGTCTGAACACATAAATCGTCTAAACACTCGATAAAGGTATGATTCCTAGTTTGACTTCTTTGCATTTTCACTGTGAAATTCGAAATGCTGAGTTTAATTTGATTACAAATTTAATTAACACTAGTTAAAAGGACGAATACCAATTTGACTTCTTTGCATTCTCATTGTGAAATTCTAAATTCTGAACTTATTTGAATTACAAATTTAATTTTTAATCAACACAACTACATTTAATTAATAAAATAAATAGGATTGATATAGATTATAAATATTTAGCTTATATAAATGTATAATGATCAAATATACCTTTAAATTTTCCAAATAAAATTATTGACCACAAAAATTTCCTAATTGTGACTTTTTATTTATTGATCTAAATTTTTCATTCACATGTGTTAACTATCTTTAACTCTAGTGTTAGAGATTTTATTTTCAGCAAAACATCTCAATATTATTGGAAGGTTCAAGTTTTAAAATTATAAAAATTAAAATTAAAAATTTGTAATAAATCCCAAACAAAATGCGCTTAGTTACTGATATGTTTACTATGAGAGCAACTGGAAAAATTATCCACATCATGCTTAAAATGGTAAATATTAAAAGCAAATAATCATCATCGAATTTTTGAAGGGAGAGCCTCAACAACTTCTAACGGTTCATTTGATTGATAATTACATCCCGAAGCCCTGGTACGGAACCAGAGTTAAGTTAGGGTTAAAAGAACGGTCATAAAACTAGTATTGTTGTTAAATTATCCTTCACTCCGTTAGTGATTAGAGCCGCTGCGGCAGAGGAAGCGGTTCGAATCGCCCGATTCAAAATCCAACGAATCAACAATTTTATTATCAATAATTTATATCACGTCAAATAATACTAATAAAGTTGGCTATTTTTTTTAAGTAAAATATGGATTTATATCAAATATTTCATTGATAATTACATGCCTAAGCATTCGAACGGAACGGTTCGAGCCGCTGCTGCACAGGAAGCGTTCGAATTGCCCGATTCAAAATCTAACGAATCAACATTTTTACTATCAATATTTTATAATTGGTCAAATAATAACAAAATTTATTTATTTTTAAATAAAATATGAGTTTATATGGATTATTTTTGTTCAAAAATAAGGCGATATCTCTGTTTGAATTCTAATTAGTCTTATTAAATATATTTTCAAGAGATTTGTCTTAACAATAACAGTTTATAATCTTGATAGGGTCAATTTCATTATTTAATTATCCATTTTCTTTAAAATAATAATATATCATAATAATAAAAATAATTTTTACCAAAAAAAATAATGAATAATATATTTAAATTAATTTAATTAGTTTATAAATATAATATATTTAAATTAATTTAATTAATTTATAAAAAATCTAAATTTGAATAATTATTAATTTAAAACAATTTTCCAATAAAATTTGAATAAACTATTTAATAAAACTAAACCCCACACACTAACTAATTTACTTGTCATAAATTGTATGGCACAATCTTATATTTAATTTTTTTTATCCAACAACATATACTTGTCATAAATTGCATGGCACAAACTTATAATTAAATTTTTTTACTATCCAACAACTTACAACTTATAATAAGACAAAATTATAACTAGCTATTTATTCTTCTTATTAATTTGTTTAATGTGAAAAATAATAGAATTTCTTCTAGTAATTTTTATATTAATCTCCTACAAACTGTAGAGTTGATCTTTAGTTTAATATTAGAATTGCAAAATGACGGTTGCCTGAGGAAACTAGTTCTCAAAGTTGCCTGACAATCAATCACAAACTATGAAAACCATATTAGCAATATTTTGAAGGAAATATGGCCAGTATTGTCTCATAATATAATTTACATTGATGGGAAAGTCAGAATGGGAGAGGCAATGGTTGCATTTAGCCATGAGCGAAGTTGCAATTTGAAGTTTAGTGATCCAAATATCAAATTCAAAAAATTTTAATTTGTAGAATGCTAGGAAACATATTAGTTTAATGCCCTCCAACTTGAAGAGTGTTTACTATCCTGAATAGGCTAAAGGTTAATGATTATGAGGACACAATGATTCCCTTCGAGATTGTGAGGAGTAGGAGATTTATGGTTCAAAATCAATTTATTGATCTCTTGATGAATAATTTATAATGTCCTTCACAACTTTCGGTCGAGGATCTATTATGATAGTCATTATAGACTATGAGGAGGAGGAGATACAAGGTTGAAAACCATGCTTCAATCTAGCTTTAATATCTTCATACACTGTCTCTACCGAGGAGATATAAGGTTGAAAACCATGCTTTAATATGGCTTTGATATCTTCACACATTGTCTCTAACTTCACACTTTTAATTAATTGGAAATGAAAATTAGAGAAATCAATCCTTTTTTGAGAATATGTTAAAAGTATTTAAACAGTGACCAACTTCCCAATAGCACACCATCGACAACTCCAAAATCCTCCATGTTTTAAGGATTTGAAATTACATTTATTTATATCTTTTTTTCATAATCCTTTGAGAAGTAAATATCAAAAAAATCTAACCAAACCATCTTAAACACTATAAATTCTAGAAAAAACATAATAAGTAGATAAAATTTTATCTTTAAATTTTAACACAAGTATATAAAACTAATAAAACATACAAAATCTTTAAATTGAATTCAATAAATCTGTATACATCAACTAAGAGAATGGAGAAAACAACATCGTTTATGTTGGGTATGGATTATTAAAGTTATAGATATATATGATATGCCATTGTTGATCAATACAAATCTTTCTTGAATCGGGCGAGGTTAGATAGGGAGGGGTCATTGTCACATCCCGCAATTGTTAAGGGTGACATGCATCCATGTGAGAATCGATCTCTAAATGTTTGGCAAGATGGTGCTCAACCAAAACGACATGTGAAAGATACTCGAATGAATTGAATCCCATATTGCTCACTCTCAAGGTTCGAGTGGTTGCATCTAGGGGGAACATCAATCTAATCGAGGTGTATATCTCTACTTCTACTTAGCCTCATGATGAATATGGTTTCTCTAATTATCCGTGTCTACTTTTTTGATAGGTTTAGGCTTTCTAGTAAACATAGTTTAGTGTGTAGCCCTTATAGTTAATCAAGTTCTTTTAGTTTTATCTATGTTTATGAATACATTGTTTGGACAATCTATATATTTTTTAATCATATTCTCTATTTTTTCCCAGTAATTTGGTTTCCCTTGTAACAAGCCCATGACGAATAAAAACTTGAAAAAAATGAAACCACTTTCTCATTAATAGATAATTAACTTAAATAATAATAATAATATATATGCACGAAAACATATAATTAAGTGTAGCAGTTATTTCATTCAATTTAAGCTAATAATTCTAAAATAAATTTATCATAAATAGTTTTATTTTCATTTTGTTAAAATTTATATTAAACTCATTTTCATTATAGTTGAATTATTTTTAGTATAATTTAACATTAAATTATCCCCCATTTAAATTTTTTAAAAATGAAGAATTTGATCTTACATGTTTATCTTTAACTTACTAAAATACGAAAGACACATTCTAATAATCATATATGTCACATATTATTCTCAAGTAAGATTTAGCTTTATTAGCTCAAGTGAGGCATCCCAATCAACGATGACCGTGTGAGTGAGGAATTTGGTCCTTGAGGTTTTGGCTTCGAGAATTCCCTGGGTGAACAATATAAAGAATCTAATCATCTGTAATATAAAGCTAATAGTGTAATTATTTTTTATTTTAAAATAAAAATTTAAAGGTAATCATAGTATCTGGGATTTATGGTGATAATATTCCTTAAAAGGTTAGAAAAATTTCCTTATTATATATGGTAATTATTTTCATTTGAATCTAGCTACTTTTATTGAATATAATTTGTGGACTATCATATATAATCAAGAAATATGTTTATTCTTGAAAACATTATACAACATTGTAAATATTCATGGCAGTAATCATATATTCTAATTCTTAATTTTTTTTTAAATAATATAGCAAGAAAAATGATAATAAAATTCAATTTAATTTAAAAAAAATAATAATTAATCAATATATTTAAATTAATTAAATTATATAGAAAAATAACAATATCTCATTGGTTTTGTTTTGGATAAGAAAATTGTGCAACAAAGAAAAAATTTATCCATTGGCCCCTTCCTAAAAACAAGCTCTTCGACTCCTCGGAAGCTACCTCAAGCTCATCATCACTCCCATGCCTCCCTTTGCCCCGAAAGAAGCATTTGAGATTGTATTTGGTTGTCGAATGAGTGCATTTACCTACTCACAGCATACCTGAAGCCACCTTCCTCATCTCTTGATGCTTTACACATGAGCCCCAAATTTAATAGTGAACCCGATCTCTTCTCACTCTTTGTGAAATATTTGGGTGGGTCCCCTCTTTGTCTCTCAATGAACAGTAGCTCCAAAATTGAAAACATTAAGTTTCAAATTTCAAGTCAATGGGTATTATTTTTCTGATTTCATTTTCTACAACCAACTCACAAATAGAAAAAAATATAGATCAATAAGTTAAAAATTGTCCATTTCGATGGGGGGACCTCCTTACGTTACATAGATGAACAATTCTTTGATGATACAAATGATAAGACCTACTTTCTATATATAGGAGTATATTTGGTCACAATATAATTAGAGTCTACATAACAATAATAATTTAAGGGGTTCACCAATAACAATAGTGGGCTTCTATGGGGCACCAATAAATTAACATTGAACCTTATAGAATGTGAAATGTGATTTCAAACATGGAGAGGGGGGTCCACTAGAGGGGGAACATGGCAGACCCTAGATGCACCACATGTTAGCCTCTGGTTGTGCTGTCTTTCCACATAAAAAAAAATCAACTTCAACCTTAGGAGCCAAATCCATAAAACTATTTCACCTCTAAACAAATTCGATGAATCTTGCTGTGACACTTGTCACATTGTCATTGGCTTGGAGGGAATTTCATCATGGTTGAACTGTCTTGACTCCTTCGACCTTTTTTTTTATTTTTAAATTTGCCTATTCTAAATGATGGACTGAGCTCTAACTTCCTCATACGGACTCTGTTTTGAGTGAAACGAATTGCACCAAAATATTGGCAATTGGTCAGATCCAGTCATTTTGGTTTGGTGAAATTCTTAGAAATTTTTTCTTTGGCAAATTTTTACCCCTAATCCATATTTTGATCTATCCTTCCCACTGACATGCTTTTGGACCCATGAAATTTGGTTATCTCATGAGAGCTGAATACTCGTCTATTTCCCAAGTTCTATAATCTTGATTCTGCTTGGAAAAATCACCATGAAAACCATTTGGGTTCACTGAAATGCATTTCCTTCCAAATGGCTTAGTGCTTCAAACAATGTTCTCCTTTTTCTGCTAACCCAATCCAACATGTGTTAGTTGCTTGTTGACTTATATAACACTTTTATAGACCAAATCAATCCCTTGGTTCTTGGAAAACTAACTCATTTGCTTCCCTTTGAGAATCATGTTCCTTGTTTTCACATACATGCATTTGGTGCAAGATTCTCCTTGAAAACCACTTTCCCAAGTTAAAATATGTAGTAATAAGAAAATAATGGCCATTATTTTACCTCCATGGTTCCAAATTCCACATCTGGAAGAATTCATTCGCCACCTCTTTAGCTTCTTGGCGTCAAAACATAAAATGTTCTACAATTACTGCAAACATTTTGGTTGCAAATTCGTTAACATATTTTCCCTCTTTCCCTCATCCTCGAATTTGACATGCTGCTCATGAAATGAATTTGACAATGAAGGCTAAACATGAACCTCTTTCAAAATATTTGACCTTTAAAAATCTTGCGACATCTTGTCACAAGCACAACTATCAATATGAAAAACACGTCATGCAAGAAACATAACTTGACGACATATCCTTGTGCTCCTTCAAAGAAAAAAATTTCACATCATTTGAACATCTCCATTTACTCTTTCATATTGGTGTCAAAACTCATTGAGAAAACACAAATAAAAACACAGGCCTCTTCGATCAATCGACCAACATAATTCAACACCCATGCATGATCAAATGACCAACACTCTCAAGTTGACATACATACCATCCTTAGCCAGCACAGCTGCTTGAGATTTTTCTGCTACATTAAATGGGAAATCTTGGGAGATATGGCCATACTCATGACAATGACGACATTTGAAAGGGATGTGTTCATAGTCCAACGGTTTGGTCCATGTAGAGTCGTGGTAGATTAGATCGATGGATTCTAGTAGCGGTTGAGATATGTCCATATGGACACAGATCGGGTCATAGGTCACATTTCATCGGTGTTTGGTGATCTGCGAGTTTTTTACAAACGCTCCTATTGAGTTCCCGATTCCTTCCAGGATGTGACGGTAAAAAAAATCGTTGAGGGAATAGATCCAAACATAGACAAGAGCCGTGGTGAATTCTTATTTTTCCAGGTTGTAGCATTCCTCCCAATAGAGGATGAAGAGGCTTGCACTTCCCATAAAATTTGGTCTGTTTTTGAAGATCCTCTTGGAATCCTCTAGATATTCAAAGATCATAGTGAAGAAGCCTTTTCACGTGATTCGAAGCTCAAAATTTCCCGTTGTGGACCACTTGTTCTCGATCGAGGCCAGAATATCTTATTCTTGAGGCCAAATCCCCAATAATTTGTAGATCAATGCATATCTTTCATCTATTGTCGAGCATTTTCCAAGCGATTGTTTGGGATGAAAAATTTGTGACTGATTTCTGCCTTAGGAAGGCATCGAATTCGACCTTCATTTTCTTGGCACTAAACCCCCATAACCAATGTTTCTGCAGCAAAGGAGGAGCCGTTCGATCCATTGACATGATGACCTTGCACAAAGCGTGTCTAGTTTTTTGCGTCGCGGTAGGAATCTGACCCCTCTCGCCACGGCGGGTTTCCTAACATTGATGCTTCCACTCAGGCCTGGAGAGGTTCAGAACCTTGCAGAAGCAGTGTATGACGTGTTTAGGGAAGAGGACTAATGGCACAAAAATTTACAACTGTGCTAACAAAATCTTAGTAGAGCACTTTTTTCCATATCATGTACTTTGGCCTCTTACTAATTTAACATTTGAAAATAAAATATAATAAATAATAGTTTCTAAAATTGCATATCTTATTTTTTGGGCTCTTGTAAATCTACCCTGATCTACTCTATAATATAGGACTAAAAGGTAGCAATTTAAAACATATAAAGTTTTAACGTATATACATTCAAGAAGGTATAAGGATTTAAAATACATATCAATAGTTTATGTTATTTATTAAATTGTTATTTATTAAAATAAAATATTAAAATATATAGGATTTTTTACTAATATTTTATTTATTAAAATTAACTATAATAAAAAGATACTAGTTATCTTTATGTGTAATTTATATTAGTAGATTATATTTTTGGTAGAAAAAAAAAATATTTATTTCTTCTATATTTAGTTATCATAAAATTTTCAAATTAACACAACTACCCTTAAACATTTGTATATTTAAAAAGAAACATTTTCATATTTAACGACAATGTTATTATACTTGTAACATCAACATAACTATTGATATATTACTTTTATCATTAATATAAATATCGATACATTGTATTGTTTTAAAATTTAAAAAATTAGTAAATAAAAGTATGAATTTCACATTGGTTTCCTGCTTTCTTAAAATAAGCAATTCTTTATATATTTTCATTTATCCATATATTGTATTGTTTTAAAATTAAAAAAAAAAAGTAAATAAAAGTATGAATTTCACATTAGTTTCATCCTTTATTAAAATAAGCACTGGTTTATATATTTTAAATTTTTTTGAGTTTTTATTATGTTTTTTTAACTTATTAATTTAATTACATATTTTAATTTATTTTTTTTAATTTGTTATTATGTTGTTTTTAAACTATTTTGGTTTTAAATATTTAAAAAATATATGTGTTTCATATATATTAATTTATCATAATTATTAAGTTAGTATTTAATTTTATATTAATTTTGAAGAAATGATTTTCACATATATTTGAAATAGATTGTTCATCATATAAAATTGAAAAGATATTTTCTTTTTATGATAATAAAAAATCATTTTTTTCAAAGACTATATATTTAATACATTCAAAAATTCCAAAATGAAGTGAGTATTTTTGCAACTATTTTTTCTCTCTATTCTATTACATATCACACAGTAAATGTGACATAAAAATCCTAAAACATTTTTATATTGACATAACATTAAAAATTAGAAAAAAACTATAACTCATTAGGATCAAAAGCAATGCAGTGAGGTTCATGGACGACCCGACCCAATGCCTCTCTATAAAATTAGGTATCTTGCAAGTTTAAAAACTCTACTAGGGATAAACCAGAGTGAGAACAACTGGGATAATAAAAATATAAGCTTTGGTAGACAATTGAGATAAGGCCAAATAATTAAGTGGGCAAGGAACAAAAATTGGGGAGTGGAGAAGGTAAAGGTCTTATGTAGTGTTGAACCATGTGCTTGTGATAATAGAATATGACATCAAGGAGTAGAGGGGATATTTGGAGATACAAAGGCTGATCAATTTTTTTTATCTTGATTGGGTGGAGAAAAATGTGGTATAGAAAAGAACGTAATCTTGGCGCCAGTGGTAGAGAAAGGTGCACCAAATGTAAAGAGAAGGAGAGAGTCACACATATACTTGAGAAAATGGACACATTAAAACTTGATATGTTAGTAATGAATATGAAATTACAAAAGCCACTAACAACCATTGTTAATCTAATGGAAGAGGTCCAAGAATTGAACACAAGGCTAGCAGGAAGATGGATGAAACCGAGGCATTACCTACACAGGTTTTTTTCTTTACAGGTGATGCAGGAATTCTACTAGAAGGTAGATCCCGCATATAAAACACAACTGCTTCACGAACTCTGAAAATACTCAAAGTTTCTACAATAAAATGATGGAAAACATCCAACTCAATTAAACATGAAGGTGTAAAAGATCCATACAAATCAACTCCCTTAACTATATTGAAATTTTGTGGCCAGATGTTACATTGGGCGGCCTCTTGGCTCTTTGCCTTTTAAACCGCTCCTCACTCACTCCACTCTTAAATATCTGAGCTCTTCAACTATTCAAATGTGTTCTCCTCACAAAACCACTCATATTTATACATAAATAATGAATTTAATTCATTCCAAAAATCTCTCCACCTAATCCTCAACTAAATCTAATTTAAATTCATTTTAGGTGTGGAATCAACTAAGTCCCATACATAGCATTCCTACTCCCTAATTTTTCTACCTAATTCTATTTTCTCTCATATCCTTTTAATTAATAAAAGAATATTTACAAAATCCTCACTTTATAATTTATCTCCTATTTTATTTAAAAATAACAAAGTAATTAATAAAAAAATTAAAATGTCACACCCCCCTTTATTACATAATTAAAAATGAAAATTGGCCTTGATGCTCCTGCATCAGACTCCCAAGGTTGAAATTAATCATGATCGCCTGATCATGTGTTCGGATCTTCGTCTTCCTGGATCCCATATCTTGTGCTGCAACTTTCCATTTGTCATTGCTTCTACCTGTTGTTCTTCTCCAGGTCTCCACACTTTATGCTGCATTGCCCCACTGGCTATGCTTTCACAATCTTTTTTTGTCTTTCTCTCACTGCTTCTTCTTTGTTTTACTGCTACCGGCCTCTTCTGGGATACTTTCATCATCATCTGCCTTATCAGTTCAATTTCTCTATCTAATAGATCTTATCCAGCATCTGCAATAAAACCTGTATTCAAAAAACAATTGTTAGAATAAAAAACGTAAGGCTTCAGTGCCTCTTTTTCTACTGTTGGTAACATTTTAGTATGTTGCTCTGAAATTCCCTCGTCCATCAGCACATCAGTATGCTGATTCAATTCCCCTGTGAGACTATCAATTAATCCCTCCTCCACATCATCTGTTTGAAAAATGTTTCCCTGTTCTGTGTCTTTCAATAACTTTCCCTGAAAATAGATCCTATGCTTTTCCAAATCTCTTCTCTGTAGATCTAACTTCCTATATAACTTAACAATCTCAACTGGAGTAGAACTTGGAAATTTTACACAACTTTCCATACCTTCATTTGTTGTTGAGCAATCATGAGATGGTCCTTCTTCCCCCACTTCAATATTCTGCCGAATATTTCCATAAGACCCCTCTGTCTTCATTCCTTCCCGCGATCTTGCTATCTCAGTATCATTCTGAATAGATTTCAGATTCAACTCTTCTTCTTTTTCAAAGTTTGTTCAACACTCTGTGATATACCTGTCATCACACACAAATCATTAGTCTTAAAAAAATAAGACCTTGTGATCTCACTGAATTCTTTAGTCGACATCTCCCTTTGCTGTTCTGAATCCTTCATTTGATTCGGTTCTTCTGTAGATTTCCCTTCTGTCTCATCACTGCTTCTATTCTCCCTCTAGAAATCTTCCTGAATTTTCCTGGTTTCAACATCATTACATTGTAAAATTTTGTCAGCAATCCCATTAAGCAAATACACTTGTTTACCTCCTTGGAATTTTCCTTCAGCATTTCCACTTTGTTCCTGTTCCATAACAGCTTCGATTTGCTATCTTACCCCAAACAATAAGTCATTTGTGATTTCTTCCTGTTGTAACCAATCAACACATTCCTTCTCTGAAAGGAATTCTCTACCAGACTTTACCTCAAGAACTTAATTCTCCCTCATGACAGTTCCATCAGACTGCTCACCATCTTTCACAGATCCTGCAAACATACATAAACTGTGAGAAAAATTGCAAGGCTTCATAGCCTCACCTACCTCTTTTACGAACACATCATCAGATGCTTTTGAACTATCACAATAGTTCATGAGATCTTCCTAATTGATCTCTTCACCCCGAATTTCGCCATGTTCCGGGCCACAAATGGAAACATCCATTTTCAACTCAGCCTCTCTGAGTTCTTCACAACTCAACATCTACTTGAGCTTCCTCAGCTCCTCCATCAACTGTATGTTTACCTACTTTTCCCTTCTTGTGTGTAGCTTCTGCCACTTCACCTTCTTTCTCATGGTCCAACCATGTGTCTGGTTCCTCACATTTTCTTGCAACAACTCTTTTAACAATTCAAGGTGAATTGTTATCTCGGCCTTCTCCCGTTCATACTCTTCATCAGATCTCCGAAAATGACTATCAACAGTCATCTTTCCCTCCTTTGTGAACTGTATCTGTTCACGTGTGGACTTCATTTAATCCACTTCTCAGCAATCCCTCACACTTACCATTCATCAAAATGCAATTTCTCCTTCTGCACTTGGCTTCTCTTTGTCCTCGAACCAATCTCTGACAACCTTCTAGATACAATTTTCTGCAAACAACACTTTAGCAACTCATGTGTTACAATAACCAATTCTTTGGGTGTCAGCTCCGCCGAGCATGCACCCAATTACATTCATACTTTGTATTTATCGTACGACTCTTTGACTTCAGAATTATACCAAATTTTCATCTAACACCTTTTTTCACTTCAGGACTCGACCCAAAATTATGACAATGGATGTTTCAAGTTTATACAATCTTCACTTTCTTTCATATTTCATTCTTTCAGAAAAAATCATCAATTTCCCTTATCATTCCACTTGATACTAAAGTCTTTAGTCAATTTCAATTCAAGTGTTCCAAGATTTGTTTAAGGTGAAATAAATAGACCATTCCATCGTTTAAAAAAAAAATATCTTCTTGAAGTATCATACCTCATGCTCCTGTGCAACCTCAATCCTCTGATTTTCGTTCCTCTGTGCCATCTTTGTCACTGTCAATACTTGCATGTGCACAAGTTTGTCATCTTAATGAAAATCTTAATGCAAACATTTCCCTCTCAGCGGTCTAAGTGTGCCAAGTCAATTTACCACGCCCCTTGCTTACATGCCTATATACTTTTGCATAGTTCACAAATCACTAACCCACATTCTCACTCTCCAATGCATATAAAAAGGCATGTCCATATATAAACCAAATATAATTTTCAATCTGGGAAAATTTCTGATAATGTGGAAGCTATTTTTTCTTCATTTTTTTTATGGTTATAAAACCATACAATACACTCCCCTTATAACTCCTATTGGGAAGGCTTTAACTTTCAATCAATGGCTAAAACGATATGATAAAACTCATTTCATGGAAATCAAATAACATTTGATCTTGCCATTAAACTCAAATTACAAACTTCGCTCCCACCTTATCAATACTCAACTTTGTAATAAAACTCAAGGTGTATCCCTCAGGTCAACCCATATCTTAGTGTATGTGCCTATGTTTCACCATATAAGAATACCCAAATGTTTAAGAAACATTTTTCTTTAGACCCAAAGCATATTTATATTTGGGTCCACAGCCTACCAACCTTCTTTTCACCATTCATATGACTTTGGCCACCATTCATTAAGATATATATATGTTTTACATGTTAGCATTTAACATTCCAAACTTGGTTTTAAAATCCAAATAACTAATGTTCGGCCCTCAACAAATATAACACTCTCCTTTTCATTAATTCCCAGGTAGCTTGATGCACGTCCTTCATTAGATCTCCAGCATTTCAGTTGAAACTCATGCGAAGACCATTTTGTTTTCTAAAATCCCTCCATGCTTAAACAAGCCATCACTGCACTATTTCTCATGGTTCTGACTTCAATTTCAATAGGCACTCTGCATATTTGTTCAACAATCCACTCTCAGTGTTTCACTTCACAATTTTGCTTCCAACTTTGCGCTTTTGACTCATAGTTTCATGGAATTCGGATTCCATTACGCTGTTGTTCACAATCTGAGCATTATTTCATTCAATACGGCTCCATCATCCAACACATTTTGGCATTCAGCATCTCTCATTCAACAACCCAATTCTAAGGACTTCCGACCTCGATACAAATCTCACCGCTACGTTCCTCTGATCTCTTCTTCCCTTAGCTCGTTTTCAACCATAGCGAGGCTTCCAACGTAAAGGAATTATTCAACAATTATAGTAATTCCAAAATATGGTTTTCCCCTTTCAAGCTGAGATTTCTTCTCGGATCCTCCCTTGAGGTGACCGCAATTGAATATCTGAAATTCTTTATTGATTTCGTTCACACAGAATCGTTCCTATAATGGCACAATTCAGAAATAAAGCAACCCACTCAGGTTACATTAATGTGTGGTTTAATCATATTCAATGGTCCAAAACCATTACTTCCATTACAATAAAATCCCCCTGTGTCACTTCAAAATCCTAATCTTCATTGTATTGCATATTATACAACATGCACATATAGTGAACAACCCAAACTTCATATCGATTTTCACAGAAAATGAATTGACAACTATAATAGTCATATCGATTCCTTCATTACAGCAAATAATCGATGCTATAACATTCAGATAGATTTCTCTACTCAGTGTACATTTCAACAACAGTTAGTCACAAATTTGAAACACGCGTTACCTTCTACCACACTTCATCTGACAATTCGTGCCACTATTTTAACACTGTCATTACCCTTCTGAATACCATTCAATGCTGACACAGGCTTTCATCAAAAACGCAACTTCAGTTCTTCATTAACAAATGGATGAAACAATCTCAGCGTAGAGTTTTCTCTGCGTTCACTCCAGATCCAACGTAACTTAGGAAACGATGGCTTTCATCGTATTCTTCAGCATCAACAAACCATTCCACTGCTTCAACGCAATCTGACTTGTTGAATGTTAACACTGTAGATCGAATTCATTACTCATAGCTCCACGCATCCACATCTGTCTCTGCAGAACACGCTGTCACAATTTGTCTCTACTCCTATCACCTGCAATATGTCAGATATGCATACACGACATACTGGAAATTGGATTTTATTCAGAAATATGTATGAGCGATCATAACATTTCATGGGCTAATAAGCATTAACTGCGCCTTTGAAATTCCAATAGATACTTCAAATTCTCTCACACAATCTATCCATATATTCAAAACAAATATCCTTTCTTACTTTGATACCAAAATGTTGTAGAAATTCTGCTAGAAGGCAAATCCCGCATATAAACACAACTGCTTCACGAACTCTGAAAATATTCAAAGTTTCTACAATAAAATGATGGAAAACATCCAAATCAATTAAACATGAAGGCGAAAAAGAGCCATACAAATAAAATCCCTTAACTATATTGAAGTTCTGTGGCCAGATATTACATTGGGCAACCTCTTGGCTCTTTGCCTTTTAAACCGCTCCTCACTCACTCCACTCTTAACTATCTAAGCTCTTCGACTATTCAAGTGTGTTCTCCTCACAAAAACCACGCATATTTATACATAAATAATGAATTTAATTCATTCCAAAAATCTCTCCACCTAATCCTCAACTAAATCTAATTTAAATTCATTTTAGGTGTGGACTCAACTAAGACCCGTACATAGCGTTCCTACTCCCTAATTTTGCTACCTAATTCTATTTTCTCTCATATCCTTTTAATTAATAAAAGAATATTTACAAAATCCTCACTTTTATAATTTATCTCCTATTTTATTTAAAAATAACAAATTAATTAAAAAAACAATTAAAATGTCACACCCCCCTTTATTACATAATTAAAAATGAAAATTGGCTTTGATTCTCCTACATCAACAGGAAGAAATCCATGCTCTCGATGTCAACCTCAAGGAGTACAATGTTGGTAGCAAGCAAAAGGGAGATGGATGAAACCGAGGCATTACCTACACATATTTTTTTCTTTACAGGAATAAATCAATGCTTTGGATGTTACCCTCAAGGAGTACAATGTGGCTAGCAAGCAAAAAGGAGATCACTCTCAGACTTTAATAAGCTACCATAGGATGAGAGTAATAGCATTGACTAATATATGATTGTTGCAAAATTTATTTCTTGTTAGAATGCTATTATAAGATGTACTCCTCTAGACATGTGATGAACAAATGTAACTAATTTCATGGGTACTCACTCTTAGATTTAATTATAAAACCTTACTTATTCTCGTTAATAAATAAATAAATAAAATAGAAAAATAATCACAATAGTTGAGATATATAGTTATTATCTTTATTAGAATGCCACCTAACTTTCTTCAGAAATTTTAATAATTATCTTGGTTTGAATCAGAGGTAATCTTATTCAATATAACTTGTGGACTATCATATATAATTATGAATTTTTTTCTTAAACCACACTCAATAATCTTGATAGTGGTGAACATATATTTTAATTATTATTTTTCTTTAAAATATTATAATAATAAAAATGATAATAAAATAAACTTTAATGTATAAAAACTTTATAATTAATTAATTTATTTAAATTTATTTAATTATTAAAAAAAATAAAACTGAATTTTATTGGAAGTCAAAGTGATCAAATTTTATTAGATATCATCTTCTAAGATGACACGATCTTTATTTTTTTAGATTAACCTTTTTCGATCAAGATGATTTTAATTTTAATTTCTTTATTTTAAATACATTTTATTAGAAATAATTTTTATTTTTATTTGATTAATTTACATAAATTTGAATTAGAGATAATCTTAACTTTTATTTGATTAATTTACAAAAATTTGATTAGAAATAATCTTAAATTTTATTTGATTAATTTAGATAAATTTGATTAAAAATAATCTTATGTAAAAGGCCATTATCATTTATTTTATTTCAAGTTTGTGGTCAAGTCAACTTCTACCTTCCTAGATTAGACTTGCTTTTATTTTAATGGAAGGAATATTTAGATGACCGTCCATAATTAGACAAATAATTAAAAACAATAGAGAAAAGTAACCGTTAACTACGTAGAAGCATGCGTGGAATCTATCGTTGAACCACGGATCCCACTGGCATGCACATAATCAAAAATTTCAATATAATGACTATAAACGATCATATAATTTAATTTTTATTATATGTATTTTTTAAATTTTAGGAGTATTTTTTTATTAAGATTATGTAATCTATATATAAGATGAGGTTATTAGAAATGGGTTAGGTTAGATTGAGTTTGGATAATTTTTAATCTTAATATATTATTATCAACCTTATTTTATAAATTTTGAATTAATAATTTGACAAGATTAAACCTTATATCAACTAACCAATTTATATTTTATAAATAGTAAGATACAATCTTATGACTAAAATTTTATTAATAATTTTATAATAAAAAACAAATACATAAAATTTGTAATATTGAAAAAACCCACATGAAACACCTAATTTACATGTTAGAAATTTATAAATTATATCTAGCCTATTTACAATTAAAATTTTATTATTTATTTTTTTAATGTAACAAATAGTAAATTCACGAGGTACATGTCACTTGCATCAATCCAACTTCTCAAATTAACACAAATCCTAATCTTCCTCAAACTGAACCAAGAAACCCTAATCAAACTAACACAAACTCTAATGTTCCTCAAACTGAACCAAGAAACACTAATCTTCCTCAACGAAACACTAATTTTCCTCAACCAGAACCATTAAAGACATCAAGGTCAATTATTTGCCCACAGAAATTCTTCAGCGCCCCACAGGGCCACCTCGTCTGCAATTGTTTAGCCAGATACCTGTGCCAGGGCAATCTGTTCCAACGGCATTATCAAACCATCCTCTGTTAGGGTTTCATTGAGGGTGCCGCACAGTCTACGAAATTTTACATCTGATTCCTCAAACCATCTGCTCACTAATGGTAAAATTTGAAATAAATGAGTTTTCTTACTCAAATGCAGCATTAATGGTTAAATTTGAAATATATGGATTTTTTTATTAAGATTTATATGTCCCATCAAATTAACCAGTCTGAACACACAGACTTCTTTGCATTTTCATTGTGAAATTGGAAATGATGAGCTTAATTTGCCTACAAATTTAGCTAACACTAGTAAAAAGGACGATTACCAATTTGACTTCTTTGCATTTTCATTGTGAAATTCTAAATTCTGAACTTATTTAGATTACAAATTTAATTTTTAATTAGCACAACTACATTAATTAATAAAATAAATAGGATTGATATAAATTATAAGTATTTAGCTTATATAAATGTATAATGATGAAATATACCTTTAAATTTTCCAAAGAAAATTATTAACCACAAAAATTTCCCAATATTGACTTTCTATTTATTGATTTTTCATTCACATGTCTTAACTATCTTTAACTCTAGTGTTACATATTTTATTTTCAGCAAAACATCTTAATAACATATTTTATTTTCAGCAAAACATCTTAATATTATTGAAAAGGTCAAATTTTAAAAATAAAAAAAATAAAATTTATAATTTATAATAAATCCCAAACAAAATGTACTTAGTTACTAATATGTTTACGTTAAATAGGAGAGTAACTAGAAAAATTATCCACATCATGCTTAAAATGGTAAATATTAAAAGCAAATAATCATGATCGAATTTTTGAAGGGAGAGCCTCAACAACTTCTAACGGTTACATCCCGAAGCCCTGGTACGGAACCAGAGTTAAATTAGGGTTAAGTTAGTATTGCCGTTAAATTATCCTTCACTCCGTTAGTGATTAGAGCCGCCGTGGCAGAGGAAGCGGATTGAATCGCCCGATTCAAAATCCAACGAATCAACAATTTTATTATCAATATTTTATATCACGTTAAATAATAATAATAAAGTTTGATATTTTTTAAGTAAAATATGGATTTATATCAAATATTATAATTACATGCCTATGCCCTGGTACGGAACCGTAGTTAAAGTAGGGTTAAAAGAACCGTCATAAAACGTTAAATTATCCTTTCTCACTACGTTAGTGATTAGAGCCGCTGCTGCACAGGAGGCGTTCGAATCGCCCGATTCAAAATCCAACGAATCAACATTTTTATTATCAATATTTTATATTGGGTCAAATAATAACAAAATTTGTTTTTTTTTTTATAAATAAAATATGGCTTTATATGGATTATTTTTGTTCAAAATTAAGGCGATATCTCTGTTTGAATTCTAATTAATCTTATCACATATATTTTCAAGAGATTTGTCTTAACAATAACAGTTTATAATCTTGATAGCGTCAATTTCATTCTTTAATTATCCATTTTCTTTAAAATAATAATATATGATAATAATAAAAACATTTTTTACCAAACAAAAATTAATGAATAATATATTTAAATTAATTTAATTAATTTATAAATATAATATATTTAAATTAATTTAATTAATTTATAAAAAATCTAAATTTGAATAATTATTAATTTAAAACAATTTTCCAATAAAATTTGAATAAACTATTTAATAAAACTAAATCGCACACACTAACTAATTTACTTGTCATAAATTGTATGGCACAAACTTATAATTAATTTTTTTTATCCAACAACATAT
This sequence comes from Pinus albicaulis, assembly GCA_034641835.2. NCBI lineage: Eukaryota > Viridiplantae > Streptophyta > Pinopsida > Pinales > Pinaceae > Pinus > Pinus albicaulis. The sequence continues at coordinate 994,622,317 of CM076583.1, forward strand.
ACTTGTCATAAATTGCATGGCACAAACTTATAATTAATTTTTTTTACTATCCAACAACTTACAACTTATAATAAGACAAAATTATAACTAGCTTTTTATTCATCTTATTAATTTGTTTAATGTGACAAATAATAGAATTTGTTCTAGTAATTTTAATATTAATCTCCTACAAATTGTACAGTTGATCCTTAGTTTAAGATTAGAATTGAAAAATGGTGGTTGGCCTAAGGAAAGTGGTTGTCAAAGTTGCTTGACAATCAATCACAAACTATGAAAACCATATTAGCAATATTTTGGAGGAAATATGGCCAGTATTGTCTCATAATATAATTTCCATTGATGGGAAAGTCATAATGGGAGAGGCAACGACTGCATTTAGCTATGAGCGAAGTCGCAATTTGAAGTTTAGTTATCCACATATCAAATTCAAAAATGTTTAATTTGTAGAATGCTAGGAAATGTATTAGTTTAATGCCCTCCAACTTGAAGAGTGTTTGCTATCTTGTATAGGCTAAAGGTTGATGATTATGAGCACATAATGATTCCCTTCAAGATTGTGAGGAGTAGGAGATTTATGGTTCAAAATCAATTTATTTATCTCTTTATGCATAATTTATAATGTCCTTCACAACTTTCGGTTGAGGATCTATTATGATAGTCATTATAAACTATGAGGAGGAGGAGATATAAGGTTGAAAACCATGCTTTAATCTGGCTTTAATATCTTCATACATTGTCTCTACAGAGGATATATAAGGTTGAAAACCATGCTTTGATCTCACTTTTATATCTTCATAAATTGTCTCTAACTTCACACTTTTAATTAATTGGAAATTAAAATTAGAGAAATCAATCATTTTTTGAGAATATGTTAAAAGTATTTAAACAGTGACCAATTGCCCAATAGCACACCATAAACAACTTCAAAACCCTCCATGTTTTAAGGATTTGAAATTACATTCCTTTATATCTTTTTTTCATAATCCTTTGAGAAGTAAATATAAAAAAAAACTAACCAAACCATCTTAAACAATATAAATGCTAGAAAAAAGATAATAAGTAGATAAAATTTATCTTTAAATTTTAAGAAAAGTATATAAAACTAATCAAACATACAAAATCTTTCAATTGAATTCAATAAATTTGTATACATCAACTAAGAGAATGGAGAAAACAACATCGTTTATGTTGGGTATGGGTTATTAAAGTTATACATATATATGTTATGCCTTTGTTGATCAATACAAATCTTTCTTGAATCGGGTGAGGTTGGATAGGGAGGGGTCATTGTCACGTCCCGCAATTGTTAAGGGTGACATGTATCCATGTGAGACTCCGTTTCTAAAAGTGGAATGAGCCTATATTTATTACTATAGAGACATATGAGTTATTGTATTGTCATGGCCCATATACACATGAACCTTACACACATGGAAGGGAGGTTAGTAGTGGCCATTATTCCTCCATCATTCTTGAATTTGGCTCCATCTCTCACATTCATTCCTCATATCCAAAGCTATTTTATGGCTCCTTAATGATATTTGGTGATTCAATCTGTGTAGTTTTCTCTAGCATTGGGGTCATTTTCACCCATTCTCCCTCTAGTCTGCCATGATTTCTCTGAGTGGTGACTACCCTTATGTGCCTTTATTATAGTCTCGCACTCCATTTTGACGCCACTTTTGTTTTTTCCATTGTTCATATCCTTGTCGTTCTATCCACCTCAAATATTTTGTTGTCTCTAGGAGTTGGAACATGATTTATTTGCCTTGGATACTCCACCAATCTCTGTCTTGTAGCCCCTCTTGCAGAATTCATATCTAGTTAATCCGCTAACCCTTTAGCCTTGGTAAGGAAATGTACAAAGTGCATCCATGAAAATGACAAATGTAGCAAATTTACTAGCTCTTGAACTCACTTAAGCATGGAAGACTAAACATGTAGCTTCAAAGAACAAATCCCAATGGATGTTCAGGAGGAGATACAAGGTTCTAAAGTTGATATGATAGTTGAGAGAGGTTGTTTTCCCAGTTTAAAGGTGTTTGATAATTCATCTGAGAATGGATATCTCACGCATGGCATACAAGGGCAGGAAAAATAAACACACGTTGACTATTTACATGTATTATAGAATGAAGATGCTATGAGTTAGAGATTTTCTTAATAATGATTGTAGGGAAAAAATCTTGTTGATGTTGGGCAAGGTGGTGCTCAACTAAAATGACATGTGAAAGATACTCGAATGAATTGAATCCCATATTGCTCACTCTCAAGGTTCGAGTGGTTGCATCTAGGGGGGACATCAATTTGATCGAGTTGTATATCTCTACTTCTACTTAGCCTCATGATGAATATGTTTTCTGTAATTATCCGTGTCTACTTTTTTGATAGGTTTAGGCTTTCTAGTAAACATAGTTTAGTGTGTAGCCCTTATAGTTAATGAAGTTGTTTTAGTTTTCTCTATGTTTATGAATACATTTTTTGGACAATCTATATATTTTTTTATCATATTATTTATTTTTTCCCATTAATTTGGTTTCCCTTGTAACAAGCCCATGACAAATAAAAACTTGAAAAAAATGAAAATTTTTTGTCATTAATAGACAATTAACTTAAATAATAATAATAATATATATATGCGCGAAAACATATAATTAAGTGTAGTAGTTATTTCATTCAATTTAAGCTAATAATTCTAAAATAAATTTATCATAAACAGTTTTATTTTCATTTTGTTAAACTTTATATTAAACTCATTTTCATTATAGTTGAATTATTTTTAATATAATTTAAAACTAAATTATCCCCCATTTAAATTTAAAAAAGAAGAATAATTTGATCTTACATGTTTCTCTTTAACTTACTAAAATATGAAAGACACATTCTAATAATCATATATGTCTCATATTATTCTCAAGTAAGATTTAGTTTTATTAGCTCAAGTGAGGCATCCCAATCAACGATGACCGTGTGAGTGAGGAATTTGGTCCTTGATGTTTTGGCTTCGAGAATTCCCTGGGTGAACAATGTAAAGACTCTATTCATCTGTAATATAAACTTGATAATGTAATTTGTTTTTATTTTGAAATAAAAATATATAGGTAATCAAAGTAACTGGGATTTATGGTGATAATATTCCTTAAAAGGTTAGAAAAATTTCCTTATTATATATGGAAATTATTTTCATTTGAATCTAGCTACTATTATTCAATATAATTTTTGGACTATCATATATAATCAAGAAATATGTTTATTATAATCATATATTCACTCTAAATATTCATGGCAGTAATCATGTATTATAATTCTTAATTTTTTTAAAAATAATATAACAAGAAAAATGATAATAAAATTCAATTTAATTTATAAAAAAATAAAAATTAATCAATATATTTAAATTAATTTAATTATTTATAAAAGTAAAAATATCTCGTTGGTTTTGTTTTGGATAAGAAAATTGTGCAACAAAGAAAAAATTTATCCATTGGCCCCTTCCTAAAAACAAGCTCTTCGACTCCTAGGAAGCTACCTCAAGCCCATCATCATTCCCATGCCTCCCTTTGCCCCGGAAGAAGAATTTGAGTTTGTATTTGGTTACCGAATGAGTGCATTTACCTACTCACAACATACCTGAAGCCACCTTCCTCATCTCTTGATGATTTACACATGAGCCCCAAATTTAATAGTGAACCTGATCTCTTCTCACTCTTTGTGAAATATTTGGGTGGGTCCCCTCTTTGTCTCTCAGTGAATAATAGCTCCAAAATTGAAAACATTAAGTTTCAAATTTCAAGTCAATGAGTATTATTTTTCTGATTTCATTTTCTACAACCAACTCACAAATAGAACAAAATATAGATCAACAAATCAAAAATTATCCACTTCGATGGGGGGTCCTCCTTACATTACATAGATGAAAAATTCTTTGATGATACAAATGATAAGACCTACTTTCTATATATAGGAGTCTATTGGGTCACAATATAATTAGAGTCTACATAACAATAATAATTTAAGGGGTGCACCAATAACAATAGTGGGCTTCTATGGGGCACCAATAAATTAAAATTAAGCCTTGTAGAATGTGAAATGTGATTTAAAACATGGAGAGGGGGGTCCCCTAGAGGGGGAACGTAGCAGACCCTGGATGCACCACATGTTAGCCTCTGGTTGTGCTATCTTTCCACATAGAAAAAAATCAACTTCAACCTTAGGAGCCAAATCCATAAAACAATTTCACCTCTAAATTTTTTTTATGAATCCTATTGTGACACTTGTCACATTGTCATTGGCTCGGAGGAACTTTCATCATGGTTGAACTGTCTTGACTCCTTTGACCTTTTTTCTTTTTTTGAAAATTTGCATGTTCTGAATGATGGTCACTGAGCTCTAACTTCCTCATACGGACTCTGTTTTGAGTGAAACGTATTGCACCAAATTCTTGGCAATGGGTCAGATCCGGTCATTCTGGTTTGGTGAAATTCTTAGAAAATTTTTCTTTGGCAAATTTTTACCCCTAATCCATATTCTAATCTATCCTTCCCACTGACATGCTTTTGGACCCACAAAATTTGGTTATCTCATGAGAGCTAAATACTCTTCTATTTCCCAAGTTCGATCATCTTGATTCTACATGGAAAAATCACCATGAAAACCATTTGGGTTCACTGAAATGCATTGCCTTCCAAATGGCTTAGCACTTCAAACAATGTTCTCCTTTTGCTGCTGACCCAATCCAACATCTGTTGGTTGCTTGTTGACTTATATAACACTTTTATGTACCAAATAAATCCCTTGGTTCTTGGAAAACTAGCTCATTTTCTTCCCTTTGAGAATGATATTCCTCGTTTGCACATACATGCATTTGGTGCAAGCTTTTCTTTGAAAACCACTTTCCCAAGTTAAACACATTTGAGCGAAATCTGTAGTAATAAGAAAATAATGGCCATTATTTTACCTCCATGGTTCCAAATTCCACATCTGGAAGAATTCATTCGCCACCTCTTTAGCTTCTTGGTGTCAACACATAAAATGTTCTACAATGGGTGCAAACATTTTGGTTGCAAATTCGTTGACATATTTTCCCTCTTTCCCTCATCCTCTAATTTGACATGCTGCTCATGCGATGGATTTGACAATGAAGACTAAACATGAACCTCTTTCACAATAGTCGACCTTTAAAAATCCTACGACATCTTGTCACAAGCACAACTATCAATCTAAAAAACACATCATGCAAGAAACATAACTTGACGAGATATCCTTGTGCTCCTTCAAAGAAAAAAATTTCACGTCATTTGAACATCTCCATTTACTCTTTCATCTTGGTGTAAAAACTCATCGAGCAAACACAAATAAAAAAACAGGCCTCTTCGATCAATCGAACAACAAAATTCAACACCCATGCATGATCAAATGATCAACACTCTCAAGTTGACATACATACCATCCTTAGCCAGCACAGCTGCTCGAGATTCGTCTACTACTTTAAATGGGAAATCTTGGAAGATATGGCCATACTCATGAAAATGACGACATTTGAAAGGGACGTGTTCATAATCCAGTGGTTCGGTCCATGTAGAGTCGTGGTATATTAGATCGATGGATTCTAGTAGCATTTGAGATATGTTCGTAAGGACACAGATCAGGGCATAGGTCACATGTCATCGGTGTTTGGTGATTTGTAAGTTTTTTACAAACTCTCCTATTGAGTTTCCGATTCCTTCCAAGATGTGAGGTTCAAAAAAATCATTTAGGAGGGAATAGATCCAAACATAGACAAGAGCCGCAGTGAATTCTTCTTTGTCCAGGTTGTAGCATTCCTCCCAATAGAGGATGAAGAGGCTTGCACTTCCCGTAAAATATGGTCTACTTTTGAATATCCTCTTGCAATCCTCTAGATATTCAAAGATCATAGTGAAGAAGCCTTTTCACATGATTCGAAGCTCAAAATTTCCCGTTGCGGACCACTTGCTCTCGATCGAGGCTGTAATATCTTGTTCTCGAGGCCAAATCCCCAATAATTTGTAGATCAATGCATGATCTTTCATCTACTGTTGAGCATTTTCCAAGCGATTGTTTGGGATGAAAAATTTGTGACCGATTTCTGCCTTAGGAAGGCATCGAATTTGACCTTCATTTGCTTGGCACTAAACCCCCGTAACCAAGGTTTCTGTAGCAAAGGAGGAGTCGTTCGATCCATTGACATGATGACCTTGCGCAAAGGGTGTCTAGTTTTTTGCGTCGTGGTAGGAATCGGACCCCTATCACCACGGCTGGGGTCTTGACATTGACGCTTCCACTCAGGCTTAGAGAGGTTCAGAACTCTGTAGAAGCAGTGCACAACATGTTTAGGGAAGAGGACTACCCTTAAACATTTGTATATTTAAAAAGAAACATTTTCATATTTAAAAACAACGCTATTATACTTGTAACATCAATATAGCTATTGATATATTACTTTTATCATTAATATAAAAATCGATACATTGTATTGTTTTAAAATTTAAAAAATTAGTAAATAAAAGTATGAATTTCACATTGGTTTCCTGCTTTATTAAAATAAGCACTCGTTTATATATTTTAATTTTTTTGAGTTATTATTATATTTTTTTAACTTATTATTTTTATTACATATTTTAATTTATTTTTTTTATTTCTTATTATGTTGTTTTTAAACTATTTTGGTTTTAAATATTTAAAAAATATATGTGTTTCATATATATTAATTTATCATAATTATTAAGTTAGTATTTAATTTTATATTAATTTTGAAGAAGTAATTTTCACATATATTTGAAATAGATTTTTAATCATACAAAATTGAAAAGATATAAAAATTGTTTTTTTATGAAAATAAAAAATCGTTTTTTTCAAAGACTATATATTCAATACATTCAAAAATTCCAAAATGAAGTGAGTATTTTTGCAACTATTTTTTCTCTCTATTCTATTACGTATCACACAGTAAATGTGACATAATAATCCTAAAACATTTTTATATTGACATAACATTAAAAATTAGAAAAAAACTATAACTCATTAGGATCAAAAGCAATGCAATGAGGTTCATGGACGGCCCGACCCAATGCCTCTCTATAAAATTAGGTAGCTTGTAAGTTTAAAAACTCTACTAGGGATAAACCAGAGTGAGAACAACTGCGATAATAAAAATATAAGCTTTGGTAGACAATTGAGATGAGGCCAAATAATTAAGTGGGCAAGGAACAAAAATTGGGGAGTGGAGAAGGTGAAGGTCTTATGTAGTGTTGAACCATGTGCTTGTGATAATAGAATATGAAATCAAGGAGTAGAGGGGATATTTGGAGATACAAAGGCTGATCATTTTTTTTTATCTTGATTGGGTGGAGAAAAATGTGGTATAGAAAACAACGTAATCTTGGCGCCAGTGTTAGAGAAAGGTGCACCAAATGTAAAGATAAGGAGAGAGTCACACATATACCTTAGAAAATGGACACATTAAAACTTGATATGTTAGTAATGAATATGAAATTGCAAAAGCCACTAACAACCATTGTTAATCTAATGGAAGAGGTCCAAGAATTCAACACAAGGCTAGCAGGCATATGGATGAAACTGAGGCATTACCTACACAGGTTTTTTCTTTACAGGAAGAAATCCATGCTCTGGATGTCAACCTCAAGGAGTACAATGTTGCTAGCAAGAAAAAGGGAGATGGATGAAACTAAGGCATTACCTACACATATTTTTTTCTTTACAGGAAGAAATCAATGCTTTGGATGTTAACCTCAAGGAGTACAATGTGGCTAGCAAGAAAAAGGGAGATCACTCTCAAACTTTAATAAGCTACCATAGGATGAGAGTAATATCATTGACTAATATATGATTGTTGCAAAATTTGTTTCTTGTTAGAATGCTATTATAAGATGTACTCCTCTAGACATGTGATGAACAAATGTAACTAATTTCATGGGTACTCGCTCTTAGATTTAATTATAAAACCTTCCTTATTCTCGTTAATAAATAAATAAATAAAATAGAAAAATAATCACAATAGTTGGGATTTATAGTTATTATCTTTATTAGAAAGCCACCTAACTTTCTTCAGAAATTTAAATAATTATCTGGGTTTGAATCCGAGGTAATCTTATTAAATATAATTTGTGGACTATCATATATAATTATGAATTTTTTTTCTTAGACCACACTCAATAATCTTGATAGTGGTGAACATATATTTTAATTATTATTTTTCTTTAAAATATTATAATAATAAAAATTATAATAAAATAAAATTTAATCTATAAAAACTTTATAATTAATTAATTTATTTAAATTTATTTAATTATTAAAAAAATAAAACTGAATTTTATTGGAAATCAAAGTGATCATATCAGCTTCTAAGATGATGCGATCTTTATTTTTTTAGATTAACCTTTTTCGATCAAGATGATTTTAATTTTAATTTCTTTATTTTAAATACATTTTACTAGAAATAATTTTTATTTTTATTTGATTAATTTACATAAATTTGAATTAGAGATAATCTTAACTTTTATTTGATTAATTTACATAAATTTGATTAGAAATAATCTTAAATTTTATCTAATTAATTTAGATAAACTTCATTAGAAATAATCTTATGTAAAATGCCATTATCATTTATTTTATTTTAGGTTTGTGGTCAAGTCAACTTCTACCTCCCTAGATTAGGCTTTCTTTTATTTTAATGGAAGGAATATTTAGACTATCGTCCATAATTAGACAAATAACTAAAAACAATAGAGAAAAGTAACCATTAACTGTGCAGAAGCATGTGTGGAATCTATTGTTGAAACACGGATCCCACTGGCATGAACATAACCAAAATTTCCAATATAATGATTATAAATGATCATATGATTTAATTTTTATTATATATATTTTTTAAATTTTAGGAGTATTTTGTTATTAAGGTTTTGTAATCTCTATATATAATGAGGTTATTAGAAATGTGTTAGGTTAGATTGAGTTTGGATAATTTTTAATCTTTATAGATTATTATCAACGTTATTTTATAAATTTTGAATTAATAATTTGACAAGATTAAACCTTATATCAACTAACAAATTTATATGTTATAAATAGTAAGATACAATGTTATGACTAAAATTTTATTAATAATTTTATAATAAAAAAGGAATACATAAAATTTGTAATATTGAATAAACCCACATAGAACACCTAATTTACATGTCAAAAATTTATAAATTATATCTAGCCAATTTACAATTAAAATTTTATTATTTATTTGTTTAATGTAACAAATAGTAAATTCTTGAGGTACATGTCACCTGCATCAATCCAACTTCTCAAACTAACATAAACCCTAATCTTCCTCAAATTGAACCAAGAAACCCTAATCAAACTAACACAAACTCTAATCTTCCTCAAACTGAACTAAGAAACCCTAATATTCCTCAACGAAGCACTAATTTTCCTCAACCATAACCATTGAAGACATCCAAATCAATTATTTGCCCACAGCAATTCTTCAGTGCCCCACAGGGCCACCTCGTCCGCAATTGTTTAGCCAAATGCCCGTGCTAGGGCAATCTGTTCCAACAGGATTATCAAACCATCATCTGTTAGGGTTTCGCTCAAACCATCTGCTCACTAATGGTAAAATTTGAAATAAATGAGTTTTCTTACTCAGATGCAGCATTGATGGTTAAATTTGAAATATATGGATTTTCTTACTAAGATGTACATGTCCCATCAAATTAACCACTCTGAACACATAGATCATCGCAACGTGCCAAATAAACACTCGATAAAGCTACGATTCCCCAGTTTGAATTCTTTGCATTTTCATTGTGAAATTCAAAATGTTTAGCTTAATTTGATTACAAATTTAATTAACACTCGTTAAAAGGATGATTACCAATTTGACTTCTTTGCATTTTCATTGTGAAATTCTAAATTCTGAACTTATTTGGATTACAAATTTAATTTTTAATTAGCAGAACTACATTTAATTAATAAAATAAATATGATTGATATAAATTATAATTATTTAGCTTATATAAATATATAATGATCAAATAAACCTTTAAATTTTCCAAATAAAATTATTAACCACAAAAATTTCCCAATATTGACATTCTATTTATTGATCTAAATTTTTCATTCACATGTCTTAACTGTTTTAACTCTAGTGTTAGATATTTAATTTTCAGCAAAACATCTTAATATTATTGGAAGCGTCAAATTTTAAAATTAAAAAAATAAAAATTAAAAATTTATAATAAATCCCAAACAAAATGTACTTAGTTACTGATATGTTTACGTTAAATATGAGAGTAACTGGAAAAATTATCTCCGTCATGCTTAAAATGGTAAATATTAAAAACAAATAATCATCATCGAATTTTTGAACGGAGAGCCTCAACAAATTCTAACGGTTCATTTGATTGATAATTACATCCTGAAGCCCTGGTACGGAACCAGAGTTAAGTTAGGGTTAAAAGAACGGTCATAAAACTAGTATTGCCGTTAAATTATTCTTCACTCCGTTGGTGATTAGAGCCGCTGCGGCAGAGGAAGCGGTTCGAATCCCCCGATTCAAAATCCAACGAATCAACAATTTATTATCAATATTTTATATCACGTCAATTAATAATAATAAAGTTTGATATTTTTAAAGTAAAATATGTATTTATATCAAATATTTCATTGATAATTACATGCCTAAGCCCTGGTACGGAAACGGAGTTAATTTAGGGTTAGATTATGTCCGTTAAATTATCTTTTCTCACTCCGTTAGTGATTAGAGCCGCTGCTGCACAGGAAGCGTTCGAATCCCCCGATTCAAAATCCAACGAATCAACATTTTTATTATCAATATTTTATATTTCGTCAAATAAGAACAAAATTTGTTTTTTTTTTTAAATAAAATATGGGTTTATATGGATTATTTTTGTTCAAAATTAAGGCGATATCTCTGTTTGAATTCTAATTAATCTTATTAAATATATTTTCAAGAGATTTGTCTTAACAATAACAGTTTATAATCTTCATAGCGTCAATTTCATTTTTTAATTATCCATTTTCTTTAAAATAATAATATATTATAATAATAAAAATATTTTTTACCAAAAAAAAATTAATGAATAATATATTTATATTAATTTAATTAATTTATAAATATAATATGTTCTCGACAATCAATCACAAACTATGAAAACCATATTGGCAATATTTTGAAGGAAATATGGCCATTATTGTCTCATAATATAATTTCCATTGATGGAAAAGTCATAATGGGAGAGGCAACGAATGCATTTAACCATGAGCGAAGTTGCAATTTGAAGTTTAGTTATCCAAATATCAAATTCAAAAAATTTTAATGTGTAGAATGCTAGGAAACATATTAGTTTAATGCCCTCAAACATGAAGAGTGTTTTCTATCCTTTATAGGCTAAATGTTGATGATTACGAGCACACAATGATTCCCTTCAAGATTGTGAGGAGTAGGAGAATCATGGTTCAAAATCAATTTATTGATCTCTTTATGCATAATTTATAATGTCCATCACAACTTTCGGTTGAGGATCTATTATGATAGTCATTATAGACTATGAGGAGGAGGAGATATAAGGTTGAAAACCATGCTTTAATCTGGCTTTAATATCTCCATACACTGTCTCTACGGAGGAGATATAAGGTTGAAAACCATGCTCTAATCTTGCTTTGATATCTTCATACAGTGTCTCTAACTTCACACTTTTAATTAGTTGGAAATGAAAATTAGAGAAATCGATCCCTTTTTGAGAATATGTTAAAAGTATTTAAACAGTGACCAACTGCCCAATAGCACACCATAAACAACTTCAAAACCCTCCATGTTTTAAGGATTTGAAATTACATTTCGTTATATCTTTTTTTCATAATCCTTTGAGAAGTAAATATCAAAAAAATCTAACCAAACCATCTTAAACAATATAAATGCTATAAAAAACATAATAAGTAGATAAAATTTTATCTTTAAATTTTAAGACAAGTATATAAAACTAATAAAACATACAAAATCTTTAAATTGAATTCAATAAATTTGTATACATCAACTAAGAGAATGGAGAAAACAACATCATTTATGTTGGGTATGGATTATTAAAGTTATACATATATATGATATGCCATTGTTGATCAATAAAAATATTTCTTGAATCGAGTGAGGTTGGATAGGGAGGGGTCATTGTCACATCCCGCAATTGCTAAGGGTGACATGCATCCATGTGAGACTCCATCTCTAAATGTGGCATGAGCCTATATTAATTACTATAGAGACATACGAGTTATTGTACTGTCATGGCCCACATAGACATGAACCTCACACACATGGAAGGGAGGTTAGTAGTGGCCATTATTCCTCCATCATTCTTGAATTTGGCTCCATCTCTCACATTCACTCCTCATATCCAAAGCTATTTTATGGCTCCTTAATGATATTTGGTGATTCAATCTGTGTAATTTTCTCTAGCATCGGGGTCATTTTCACCCATTCTCCCTCTAGTCTGCCATGATTTCTCTGAGTGGTGACTACCCTTATGTACCTTTATTATAGTTTCGCACTCCATTTTGACACCACTTTAGTTTTTTCCATTGTTCATATCCTTGTCATTCTGTCCACCTCAAATATTTTGTTGTCTCTAAGAGTTGGAACATGATTTATTTGCCTTGGATACTTCACCAATCTCCATATTGTATCCCCTCTTGCAGGATTCATATCTAGTTAATCCGCTAACCCCTTAGCCTTGGTAAGGAAATTTATAAAGTGCATCCATGAAAATGACAAATGTAGCGAATTTAGTAGCTCTTGAACTCACTTAAGCATGGAAAACTAAACATGTAGCTTCAAAGAACAAATCCCAATGAAGGTTTAGGAGGAGATACATGGTTATAAAGTTGATATGATATTTGAGAGAGGTTGTTTTCCCAGTTTAAAGGTGTTTGATAATTCATCTAAGAATGGATAGCTCACGCATGGCATACGAGGGCACGAAAAATAAACACACGTTGACTATTTACATGTATTAGAGAATGAAGATGCTATGAGTTAGAGATTTTATTAATAATGATTCCAGGGAAAAAATCTTGTTGATGTTGGGCAAGATGGTGCTCAACCAAAATGGCATGTGAAAGATACTCGAATGAATTGAATCCCATATTGTTCACTCTCAAGGTTCGAGTGGTTGCATCTAGGGGGAACATCAATCTGATCGAGGTGATTGAATTATTTTTAATATAATTTAACATTAAATTATCCCCCATTTAAATTTAAAAAAGAAGAATAATTTGATCTTACATGTTTCTATTTAACTTACTAAAATATTAAAGACACATTTTAATAATCATATACGTCGCATATTATTCTCAAGTAAGATTTAGTTTTATTAGCTCAAGTGGCATCCCAATCAGCGATGACCGTGTGAGTGAGGAATTTGGTCCTTGAGGTTTTGGCTTCAAGAATTCCCTGGGTGAACAATGTAAAGACTCTAATCATCTGTAATATAAACCTAATAATGTAATTTGTTTTTATTTTAAAATAAAAATATAAAGGTAATCAAGGTAACTGGGATTTATGATGATGATATTCCTTAAAAGGTTAGAAAAATTTCCTTATTATATATGGAAATTATTTTCGTTTGAATCTAGCTACTTTTATTCAATATAATTTGTGGACTATCATATATAATCAAGAAATATGTTTATTCTTGAAAACATTATACAACATTGTAAATATTCATGGCAGTAATCATATATTCTGATTCTTAATTTTTTTTTAAATAATATAACAAGAAAAATGATAGTAAAATTCAATTTAATTTATAAAATAATAAATAATAAATATATTTAAATTAATTTAACTATTTAGAAAAATAAGAATATCTCGTTGGTTTTGTTTTGGATAAGAAAATTGTGCAACAAAGAAAACATTTATCCATTGGACCCTTCCTCAAAACAAGCTCTTCGACTCCTCAGAAGCTACCTTAAGCCCATCATCACTCCCATCCCTCTCTTTGCCCCGAAAGAGGCATTTGAGATTGTCTTTGGTTGTCGAATGAGTGCATTTACCTACTCACAACATACCTGAAGCCACCTTCCTCGTCTCTTGATGCTTTACACATGAGCCCCAAATTTAATAGTGAACCTGATCTCTTCTCACTCTTTGTGAAATATTTGGGTGGCTCCCCTCTTCGTCTCTCAGTGAATAGTAGCTCGAAAATTGAAAACATTAAATTTCAAATTTCAAGTCAATGGGTATTATTTTTCTGATTTCAATTTCTACAACCAACTCACAAATAGAACAAAATATAGATCAACAGATTAAAAATTATCCACTTCGAGGGGGGGACCTCCTTACATTACATATATGAACAATACTTTGATGATACAAATGATAAGACCTAATTTCTATATATAGGAGTTTATTGGGCCAGAATATAATTAGAGTCTACATAACAATAATAATTTAAGGGGTGCACCAATAACAATAGTAGGCTTCTATGGGACACCAATGATTTAAAATTAAGCCTTGTAGAATGTGAAATGTGATTTCAAAGATGGAGAGGGGGGTCCACTATAGGGGGAATGTGGCGGACCCTGGATGCACCACATGTTAGCCTCTGGTTGTGCTGTCTTTCCACATAAAAAAAAATCAACTTCAACCTTAGGAGCCAAATCCATAAAACAATTTCACCTCTAAAAAAATTCGATGAATCCTGCCATGAAACGTGTCACATTGTCATTGGCTCAGAGGGACTTTCATCATGGTTGAACTGTCTTGACTCCTTTGACCTCTTTTTTTTTTGAAAATTTGCCTATTTTGAACGATGGTCACTGAGCTCTAACTTCCTCATACGGAATCCGTTTTGAGTGAAACAAATTGCACCAAATTCTTAGCAATGGTTCAGATCCGGTCGTTCTGGTTCGATGAAATTCTTAGAAATTTTTTCTTTAGCAAACTTGTACCCCTAATCCATATTCTGATCTATCCTTCCCACTGACATGCTTTTGGACCCAAAAAATTTGGTTATCTCATGAGAGCTGAATACTGTTGTATTTCCCAATTTCTATCATCTTGATTCTACTCGAAAAAATCGCCATGAAAACCATTTGGGTTCACTGAAATGCATTTCCTTCCAAATGGCTTAGTGCTTCAAACAATGTTCTCCTTTTGCTGTTGACCCAATCCAACATGTGTTGGTTGCTTGTTGACTTATATAAAAATTTTATGTACCAAATAAATCCCTTGGTTCTTGGAAAACTAACTCATTTGCTTCCCTTTGAGAATCATGTTCCTCGTTTGCACATACATGCATTTGGTGCAAGCTTCTCCTTGAAAACCAATTTCCCAAGTTAAACACATTTCAATGAAATGAAACAATGAGTTCCAAAATATGTAGTAATAAGAAAATAATGGCAACTATTTTACCTCCATGGTTCCAAATTCCACATCTGGAAGAATTCATTCGCCACCTCTTTCGCTTCTTGGCGTCAACAAATAAAATGTTCTACAATGGCTGCAAACATTTTAGGTGCAAATTCATTGACATATTTTCCCTCTTTCCCTCATCCTCCAATTTGACATGCTGCTCATGCCATGGATTTGACAATGAAGGCTAAACATGAACCTCTTTCACAATCGTCAACCTTTAAAAATCCTGCGACATCTTGTCACAAGCACAACTATCAATCTGAAAAACACATCATGCAAGAAAAATAACATGACGACATATCCTTTTGCTCCTTGAAAGAAAAAAAATTCATATCATTTGAACATCTCCATTTACTCTTTCATCTTGGTGTCAAAACTCATCGAGAAAATAAAAATAAAAAAACAGGCCTCTTCGATCAATCAACCAACAGAATTCAACACCCATCCATGATCAACTGATCAACACTCTCAAGTTGACTTACATACCATCCTTAGCCAGCACAGCTGCTCGAGATTCATCTACTACTTTAAATGTGAAATCTTGCAAGATATGGCCATACTCATAACAATGACGACATTTGAAAGGGATGTGTTCATAATCCAACAGTTCAGTCCATGTAGAGTCGTGGTAGATTAGATCGATGGATTCTGGTAGCGGTTGAGATATGTCATATGGACACATATCGGGGCATAGGTCACATGTCATCGGTGTTTGGTGATCTCCAAGTTTTTTACAAATGCTCCTATTGAGTTCTTGATTCCTTCCAGGATGTGAGGTTCAAAAAAATCATTTAGGAGGGAATAGATCCAGATGTAGATAAGAGCCGTGGTGAATTCTTCTTTGTCTAGGTTGTAGCATTCCTCCTAGTAGAGGATGAAGAGGCTTTCACTTCCCATAAAATACGGTTTGTTTTTTAACATCCTCTTGCAATCCTCTAGATATTCAAAGATCATAGTGAAGAAGCCTTTTCACGTGATTCGAAGCTCAAAATTTTCTATTGTGGACCACTTGTTCTCGATCGAGGCTAGAATATCTTGTTCTCGAGGCCAAATCCCCAATAATTTGTAGATCAATGCATGTTCTTTTATCTACTGTCGAGCATTTTCCAAGCGATTGTTTGGGATGAAAAATTTGTGACTGATTTCTGCCTTAGGAAGGCATTGAATTCGACCTTCATTTTCTTGGCACTAAACCCCCATAACCGGGGTTTCTGCATCTAAGGAGGAGCCGTTTGATCCATTGACATGATGACCTTGTAGAAAAGGTGTCTAGTTTTTTGCGTCGCAGTAGGAATCTGACCCCTCTCGCCACGGTGGGGTTCCTAACATTGACGCCTCCACTCAGGCCTGGAGAGGTTCAGAACCATGTAGAAGTAGTGCACGACGTGTTTAGGAAAGAGGACTAATGGCGCAAAAAGTTACAACTGTGCTAACAAATCCTTAGCCGAGCACTTTTTTCCATATCATGTACTTTGGCCTCTTATTAATTTAACATTTGCAAATAAAATATAATAAATAACAGTTTCTAAAATTACATATCTTATTTTTTGGGCTCTTGTAAATGTATCATGATCTACTCTATAATATAGGACTAAAAGGTAGCAATTTAAAACATATAGAGTTTCAATGTATATACATTCAAGAAGGTATAAGGATTTAAAATACATATCAATAGTTTATGTTATTTATTAAATTGTCATTTATTAAAATAAAATATTAAAATATATAGGATTTTTTACTAATATTTTATTTATTAAAATCAACTATAATAAAAAGATACTAGTTATATTTATGTGTAATTTATTTTAATAGATTATATTTTTGGTAAAAAAATATATATTTATTTATTTCTTATATATTTAGTTATCTTAAAATTTTCAAATTAACACAACTACCGTTAAACATTTGTATATTTAAAAAGAAACATTTTCATATTTAACAACAATTTTATTATACTCGTGACATCAATATAACTATTGATATATTACTTTTATCCTTAATATAAATATCGATACATTGTATTGTTTTAAAATTTAAAAAATCAGTAAATACAAGTATGAATTTCACATTGGTTTCCTCCTTTATTAAAATAAGCATTGGTTTATATATTTTAAATTTTTTTGAGTTTTTATTATGTTTTTTTAACTTATTAGTTTTATTACATATTTTAATTTATTTTTTTAATTTCTTATTATCTTGTTTTTAAACTATTTTGGTTTTAAATACTTAAAAAATATATGTGTTTCATATATATTAATTTATCATAATTATTAAGTTAGTATTTAATTTTATATTAATTTTGAAGAAGTAATTTTCACATATATTTGAAATACATTGTTCATCATACAAAACTGAAAATATATAAAAATTGTTTTTTTATGATAATAAAAAATCATTTTTTTCAAAGACTATATATTCAATACATTCAAAAATTCCAAAATGAAGTGAGTATTTTTGCATCTATTTTTTCTCTCTATTCTATTACATATCACAGGGTAAATGTGACATAAAATCCTAAAACAATTTTAGATTGACATAACATTAAAATTTACAAAAAAACTAAAACTCATTAGGATCAAAAGCAATGCAGTGAGGTTCATGGACCGCCCGACCCAATGCCTCTCTATAGAATTAGGTAGCTTGCAAGTTTAAAAACTCTACTAGGGATAAACTAGAGTGAGAACAACTCGGATAATAAAAATATAAGCTTTGGTAGACAATTGAGATAAGTCCAAATAACAAGGCGAAATAATTAAGTAGGCAAGGAACAAAAATTGGCAAGGCGAGAAGGTGAAGGTATTATGTAGTGTTGAATCATGTGCTTGTGATAATAGAATATGACATCAAGGAGTACAGGGGATATTTGGAGATACAAAGGCTGATCAATTTTTTTTATCTTGATTGGGTGGAGAAAAATGTGGTATAGAAAAGAACGTAATCTTGGCGCCCGTAGTAGAGAAAGGTGCACCAAATGTAAAGATAAGGAGAGAGTCGCACATATACTTGAGAAAATGGACACATTAAAACTTGATATGTTAGTAATGAATATGAAATTACAAAAGCCACTAAAAACCATTGTTAATCTAATGGAAAAGGTCCAAGAATTGAACACAAGGTTAGCAGGAAGATGGATGAAACCAAGGCATTACCAACACAGGGTTATTCTTTATAGGAAGAAATCCATGCTCTGGATGCAACATCAAGGAGTACAATGTCGCTAGCAAGAAAAAGGGATATGGATGAAATCGAGGCATTACCTACACAATTTTTTTTCTTTAGAGGAAGAAATCAATGCTTTGGATGTTAACCTCAAGGAGTACAATGTGGCTAGCAAGAAAAAGGGAGATCGCTCTCAGACTTTAATAAGCTACCATAGGATGAGAGTAATAGCATTGACTAATATATGATTGTTGCAAAATTTGTTTGTTGTTAGAATGCTATTATAAGATGTACTCCTCTAGACATGTGATGAAAAAATGTAACTAATTTCATGGGTACTCACTCCTAGATTTCATTATAAAACCTTACTTATTCTCGTTAATAAATAAATAAATAAAATAGAAAAATAATCACAATAGTCGGGATTTATAGTTATTATCTTTATTAGAATGCCACCTAACTTTCTTCAGAAATTTAAATAATTATCTTGGTTTGAATCTAAGGTAATATTTTTTTTTATTTTTTTTTAACAAGAACGGTTATGGTTTATATTAGAATTTGGCCAAAATGGCTTTCACCGGATACATTTGATCGGGCATAGCCCTTAACCTTTCTTTCACTAACTGATCACAGGCCCCTAAACTTGGAAAAGCGCAAGATTTACTCGAGACTATCGAGTCTATCTCCATTATTTTCCCTATCTTAAAGAGACAAACAAACTGTTTCAGCAAAATGTAGAAAAACATGACAAACTTTATGGAATGGGGTCCCAATTCTCAATTCCATCTTCCAAGAGACAACCATCTGGAAGTGAAACTGCCCTGTTGGCTTCCAAGTCAGTAGCTTTATTATTTTCCCTCAAAACATGAAGGAAGGAAGCAGTCCAGAAGGATTTCACCAAATTTCTGGTTCTTGAAATTACTCTTGCCAGTCTAATGTCTGCAGGAGAGGAATCCTCCACTAGAACTTTGATAATGGATTGAGAGTCTCCTATGATACTGATATCTGAAAGACCGAAAGCCTTTGCTTTCTTGAGACCTTGCAGAAGAGACAAGGCTTCAGCTTGCATGCTGGTAGAATGCCCTAAACCGCAAGCGAACTTTGCCGGAGTAATACCCTCTTTATTTTTAATAATTCCTCCTGCCCCAGCCAAACCAGGATTGCCTTTTGCTGCTCCATCGAAGAATAAAGAGAATCTGGAATGCCTGAGGAGCAGATCCGAGAGATCATTCTCCTTCCCTCTGAATTGCCACTCTTTTGTGGCCTTGTAATGCCTTATTTCACTAGAGAAATGGAGGTCCATCGAGGCACCCCATTCTAAGTCTTTCTGACTCATTTTTAGATCCGAAAAATGATCCCCCAGACTTTCTTTCCAAAGGAATTTTATTTTGGTGATGATGAACTGAGCGTTTAGACTTTCATCTCTGAAAACTCTTCTGTTGCGCTCAAGCCAGATCTGCCAGCAAGCAAATTTCAGTAAAAAGAGCCATGCAGCTATGAAACTCTCATTTTTTGGAAGCAATCCTGGGTAGGAATTCCGCCAGTTTGCAAAAATATCAGATATGGATGTGGTTAAGGTGAATTCAGAATTCCAAAAGCTCAGAAGGCCGTGCCAAATATCTCTTGAAAAGTTGCAGTCCAAAATAATATGCTGAGCGTTCTCCTCACAATCACAACATAAGTAGCATCGAGAGAGACCGTGAAATCCTTTCTTCTTCAATCTATCTGCAGTTAAAATCCCTCTGTGGCATAACAACCAACAGAAAGAGTTGATCTTAGGCATGGTTTTGCGATTCCAGATCCTGGTCCAGACTGCAGGATTAGGAAGGATGTTAGGGCGATCATGAAGGCGTTTGTATCCCTGTGCAACCGTGTAAAGCCCTGGGGCGGCTCTGCATCCTTGGGCATCCTTCTTACCCACGCGCAGAGGCGCCATACCATTTAATAAAGAAATGAAAAGATCTCGAGCTTGGGACAATGTAGGAGGGATGGGAGGGAGCCTCCATCGCTGCCAATGTCTGCCTTCCCATTGTTATGAATTTTTTTTCTTAAACCACACTCGATAATCTTGATAGTGGTGAACATATATTTTAATTATTATTTTTCTTTAAAATATTATAATAATAAGAATGATAATAAAATAAAATTTAATCTATAAAAAATTTATAGTTAATTAATTAATTTAAATTAATTTAATTATTATAAAAAATAAAACTGAATTTTATTGGAAATCAAAGTGATCAAATCTTATTAGATATCAGCTTCTAAGATGACGCGATCTTTATTTTTTTACATTAACCTGTTTCGATCAAGATGATTTTAATTTTAATTTCTTTATTTTAAATACATTTTATTAGAAATAATTTTTATTTTTATTTGATTAATTTACATAAATTTGAATTAGAGATAATATTAACATTTATTTGATTAATTTACATAAATTTGATTAGAAATAATCTTAAATTTATTCGATTAATTTAGATAAATTTCATTAGAAATAATCTTATGTAAAAGGCCATTATCATTTATTTTAATTTAAGTTGTTGTCAAATAACCTTCTACCTCCCTAGATTAGGCTTGCTTTTATTTTAATGGAAGGAATATTTAGACTACCATCCATAATTAGACAAATAATTAAAAAAAATAGAGAAAAGTAATCGTTAACTGCGCGGAAGCATGTCTAGAGTCTATCGTTGAAACACGGATCCCATTGGCATGCACATAATCAAAATTTTCAATGTAATGATTATAAACGATCATATAATTTAATTTTTATTATATATATATTTTAAATTTTAGGAGTATTTTGTTATTAAGATTGTGTAATCTATATATAAAATGAGGTTATTAGAAATGTGTTAGGTTAGACTGAGTTTGGATAGTTTTTAATCTTTATAGATTATTATCAACGTTATTTTATAAATTTTGAATTAATAATTTGACAAGATTAAACCTCATATCAACTAACCAATTTATATTTTATAAATAGTAAGATACAATGTTATGACTAAAATTTTATTAATAATTTTATAATAAAAAAGGAATACATAAAATTTGTAATATTGAATAAACCCACATAAAACACCTAATTTACATGTCAGAAATTTATAAATTATATCTAGCCGATTTACAATTAAAATTTTATTATTTATTTGTTTAATGTAATAAATAGTAAATTCACAAGGTACATGTCACCTGCATCAATCCAACTTCTCAAACTAACATAAACCCTAATCTTTCTCAAGGTGAACCAAGAAACCCTAATCAAACTAACACAAACTCTAATCTTCGTCAAACTGAACTAAGAAACCCTAATTTTCCTCAACGAAGCACTAATTTTCCTCAACTAGAACCATTGAAGACATCCAGGTCAATTATTTGCCCACAACAATTTTTCAACGCCCCACAGGACCACCTCGTCCGTAATTCTTCTGCCAAATGCCCATACCAGGGCAATCTGTTCCAACGGGATTATCAAACCATCATCTGTTAGGGTTTTGTTGAGGGTGCTGCACGGTCTAAGAAATTTTACATCCGATTCCTCAAACCATCTGCTCACTAATGGTAAAATTTGAAATAAATGAGTTTTCTTACTCAGATGCAGCATTAATGGTTAAATTTGAAATATATGGATTTTCTTACTAAGATGTACATGTCCCATCAAATTAACCAGTCTGAACACATAGATCGTCGCAACGTGCCAAATAAATACTCGATAAAGCTACGATTCCCAGTTTGACTTCTCTGCATTTTCATTGTGAAATTCGAAATGCTGAGCTTAATTTGATTACAAATTTAATTAACACTCATTAAAAGGACGATTACCAATTTGACTTCTTTGTATTTTCATTGTGAAATTCTAAATTCTGAACTTATTTGGATTACAAATTTAATTTTTAATTAGCAGAACTACATTTAATTAATAAAATAAATATGATTGATATAAATTATAATTATTTAGCTTATATAAATGTATAATGATCAAATAAACCTTTAAATTTTCCAAATAAAATTATTAACCACAAAAATTTCCCAATATTGACTTTCTATTTACATTCACATGTCTTAACTATCTTTAACTCTAGTGTTAGATATTTTATTTTCAGCAAAACATCTTAATATTATTGGAAGGTTCAGATTTTAAAATTAAAAAGATAAAAATTAAAAATTTATAATAAATCCCAAACAAAATGTACTTAGTTAATATGTTTACGTTAAATATGAGAGTAACTCGAAAAAGAACGGTCATAAAACTAGTATTGCCGTTAAATTATCCTTCACTCTGTTAGTGATTAGAGCCGTTGCGGCAGAGGAAGCGGTTCGAATCGCCCGATTCAAAATCCAACGAATCAACAATTTTATTATCAATATTTTATATCACGTCAAACAATAATAATAAAGTTTGATATTTTTTTAAGTAAAATATGGATTTATATCAAATATTTCATTGATAATTACATGCCGAAGCCCTGGTACGGAACCGGAGTTAAATTAGGGTTAAAATAACGGTCATAAAACTAGTATGTCCATTAAATTATTCTTTCTCACTCCGTTAGTGATTAGAGCCGCTGCTGCACGGAAGCGTTCGAATCGCCCATTTCAAAATCCAACGAATCAACATTTTTATTATCAATATTTTATATTTGGTCAAATAATAACAAAATTTGTTTTTTTTTAAAATAAGTTAGGGGTTTATATGGATTATTTTTGTTCAAAATTAAGGCGATATCTCTGTTTGAATTCTAATTTTGACAACACTTTAGTTTTTTCCATTGTTCATATCCTTGTCATTCTGTCCACCTCAAATATTTTGTTGTCTCTAGGAGTTGGAAAATGATTTATTTTCCTTGGATGCTTCACCAATCTCCATCTTGTAGCCCCTCTTGCAGAATTCGTATCTAGTTAATCCACTAACCCCTTAGCCTTGGTAAGGAAATGTAAAAAGTGCATCCATGAAAATGACAAACGTAGCAAATTTACTAGCTCTTTAACTCACTTAAGCATGGAAAACTAAACATGTAGCTTCAAAGAACAAATCCCAATGGAGGTTCAGGAGGAGATACAAGGTTATAAAGCTGATATGATAGTTGAGAAAGGTTGTTTTCCCAGTTTAAAGGTGTTTGATAATTAATCTAAGAATGGATAGCTCATGCATGGCATACGAGGGCAGGAAAAATAAACACGCGTTGACTATTTACATGCATTAGAGAATGAAGATGCTACGAGTTAGATATTTTCTTAATAATGATCCCAGGGAAAAAATCTTGTTGATGTTGGGCAAGATGGTGCTCAACCAAAATGACATGTGAAATATACTCGAATAAATTGAATTCCATATTGCTTACTCTCAAGGTTCGAGTGGCTGCATCTAGGGGGAACATCAATCTGATCGAGGTGATTAAATTATTTTTAATATAATTTAACATTAAATTGTCCCCCATTTAAATTTTTAAAAAAAGAAAAATTTGATCTTACATGTTTCTCTTTAACTTACTAAAATATGAAAGACATATTCTAATAATCATATATGTCGCATATTATTCTCAAGTAAGATTTAGTTTTATTAGCTCAAGTGAGGCATCCCAATCAACGATGACCGTGTGAGTGAGGAATTTGGTCCTTGAGGTTTTGGCTTCGAGAATTCCCTGGGTGAACAATGTAAAGACTCTAATCATCTGTAGTATAAACCTAATAATGTAATTTGTTTTTATTTTAAAATAAAAATATAAAGGCAATCAAGTTAATTTGGATTTATGGTGATAATATTCCTTAAAAGGTTAGAAAATTTTCCTTATTGTATATGGCAATTATTTTCATTTGAATCTAGCTACTTTTATTCAATATAATTTGTGGACTATCATATATAATCAAGAAATATGTTTATTCTTGAAAACATTATAGAACATTGTAAATATTCATGGCAGTAATCATATATTCTAATTCTTAATTTTTTTAAAAATAATATAACAAGAAAAATGATAATAAAATTCAATTTAATTTATAAAAACAAAAATTAATGAATATATTTAAATTAATTTAATTATATAGAAAAATAACAATATCTTGTTGGTTTTGTTTTGGATAAGAAAATTGTGCAACAAAGAAAAAAATTATCCATTGGCCCCTTCCTAAAAACAAGCTCTTCGACTCCTTGGAAGCTACCTCAAGCCCATCATCACTCCCATGCCTCCCTTTGCCCCGGAAGAGGCATTTGAGATTGTCTTTGGTTGTCGAATGAGTGCATTTACCTACTCACAACATACCTGAAGCGACCTTCCTCATCTCTTGGTGCTTTACACATGAGCCCCAATTTTAATAGTGAACCCGATCTCTTCTCACTCTTTGTGAAATATTTGGGTGGGTCCCCTCTTTGTCTCTCATTGAACAGTAGCTCCAAAATTGAAAACATTAAGCTTCAAATTTCAAGTCAATGGGTATTATTTTTCTGATTTCATTTTCTACAACTAACTCACAAATAGAACAAAATATAGATCAACAAATTAAAAATTATCCACTTCGAAGGGGGGACCTCCTTACATTACATAGATGAAAAATACTTTGATGATACAGATGATAAGACCTACTTTCTATATATAGGAGTCTATTGGGTCACAATATAACTAGAGTCTACATAACAATAATAATTTAAGGGGTGCACCAATAACAATAGGGGGCTTCTATGGAGCACCAATAAATTAAAATTGAGCCTTGTAGAATGTGAAATGTGATTTAAAACATGGAGAGGGGGGTCCACTAGAGGGGGAATGTGGCAGACCCTGGATGCACCACATGTTAGCCTCTGGTTGTGCTGTCTTTCCACATAAAAAAAAAAATCAACTTCAACCTTAGGAGCCAAATCCATAAAACAATTTCACCCTTAAACAAATTGGATGAATCCTGCTATGACACTTGTCACATTATCATTAGCTCAAAGGGAATTTCATCATGGTTGAATTGTCTTGACTCCTTTGACCTTTTTTTTTTTGAAAATTTGCCTATTCTGAACGATGGTCACTAAGCTCTAACTTCCTCATATGGACTCCATTTTGAGTGAAACGAAGATCCGGTCGTTCTGGTGTGGTGAAATTCTTAGAAATTTTTTCTTTGGAAAATTTTTACACCTAATCCATATTCTAATCTATCCTTCCCACTGACATGCTTTTGGACCCACAAAATTTGGTTATATCATGAGAGTTGAATACTCTTCTATTTCCCAAGTTCTATCATCCTGATTCTACTTGGAAAAATCGCCATGAAAACCATTTGGGTTCACTGAAATGCATTGCCTTCCAAATGGCTTAGTGCTTCAAACAATGTTCTACTTTTGATGTTGACCCAATCCAACATGTGTTGGTTTCTTGTTGACTTATATAACAATTTTATGTACCAAATCAATCCCTTGGTTCTTGGAAAACTAACTCATTTGCTTCCCTTTGAGAATCATGTTCCTCGTTTGCAGATACATGCATTTGGTGCAAGCTTCTCCTTGAAAACCACTTTCCCAAGTTAAACACATTTGAGCAAAATGAAACAATGAGTTCCAAAATTTGCAGTAATAGTAAAATAATGGCCATTATTTTACCTCCATGGTTCCAAATTCCACATCTGGAAGAATTCATTCGCCACATCTTTTGCTTCTTGGCGTCAACACATAAAATGTTCTACAATGGCTGCAAACATTTTGGTTGCAAATTCGTTGACATATTTTCCCTCTTTCCCTCATCCTCCAATTTGACATGCTGCTCATTCCATGGATTTGAAAATGAAGGCTAAACATGAACCTCTTTCACAATAGTCGACCTTTCAAAATCCTACGACATCTTGTCAAAAGCACAACTATCAATCTGAAAAACACATCATGCAAGAAACATAACGTGATGACATATCCTTTTGCTCCTTCAAAGAAAAAAATTTCACATCATTTGAACATCTCCATTTACTCTTTCATCTTGGTGTCAAAACTCATCGAGAAAACACAAATAAAAAAACAAGCCTTTTCGATCAATCGACCAACAAAATTCAACACCCATCCATGATCAAATGATCAACACTCTCAAGTTGACATATATACCATCCTTAGCCAGCACAACTGCTTGAGATTTGTCTGCTACTTTAAATGGTAAATCGTGGAAGATATGGCCATAATCATGACAATGACGACATTTGAAAGGGACATTTTCATAATCCAACGGTTTGGTCCATGTAGAGTCGTGGTAGATTAGATCGATGGATTCTGGTAGTGGTTGAGATATGTCATATGGACATAGATCGGGGCATAGGTCACATGTCATCGGTGTTTGGTGATCTCTGAGTTTTTTACAAACACTCCTATTGAGTTCCCGATTCCTTCCAGGATGTGAGGTTCAAAAAAATCATTTAGGAGGGAATAGATCCGGACGTAGACAAGAGCCGTGGTGAATTCTTCTTTGTCCAGGTTGTAGCATTCCTCCCAGTAGAGGATGAAGAGGCTTGTACTTCCCATAAAATACGGTCTGTTTTTGAAGATCCTCTTGCAATCCTCTAGATATTCAAAGATCATAGTGAAGAAGCCTTTTCACGTGATTTGAAGATCAAAATTTCCCATTATGGACCACTTGTTCTCGATCGAGGCCAGAATATCTTGTTCTCGAGGCCAAATCCCCAGTAGTTTGTAGATTAATGCATGTTCTTTCATCTACTGTCGAGCATTTTCCAAGCGATTGTTTGGGATGAAAAAATTGTGACTGATTTTTGGCTTAGGAAGGCATCGAATTCGACCTTCATTTTCTTGGCACTAAACACCCATAATCGGGGTTTCTGCAGCTAAGGTGGAGCCGTTCGATCCATTGACATGATGACCTTGCACAAAGGGTGTCTATTTTTTTGCGTCGCAGTAGGAATCTGACCCCTCTCGCCACGACGGGGTCCTGACATTGACGCTTCCACTCAGGCTTGGAGAGGTTTAGAACCCTCCAGAAGTAGTGCACGACATGTTTAGGGAAGAGGACTAATGGCGCAAAAAGTTCCAACTATGCTAACAAAGCCCTAGCAAAGAACTTTTTTCCATATCATGTACTTTGGCCTCTTATTATTTTAACATTTGCAAATAAAATATAATAAATAACAGTTTCTAAAATTACATATCTTATTTTTTGGGCTCTTGTAAATCTACCGTGATCTACTTTATAATATAGGACAAAAAAAGTAGCAATTTAAAACATATAGAGTTTTAATGTATATACATTCAAGAAGGTATAAGGATTTAAAATACATATCAATAGTTTATGTTATTTATTAAATTGTCATTTATTAAAATAAAATATTAATATATATAGGATTTTTTACTAATATTTTATTTATTAAAATCAACTATAATAAAAAGATACTAGTTATATTTATGTGTAATTTATTTTAATAGATTATATTTTTGGTAAAATATATATATATATTTATTTCTTATATATTTAGTTATCTTAAAATTTTCAAATTAACACAACTACCCTTAAACATCTGTATATTTAAAAAAAACATTTTCATATTTAACAACAATGTTATTATACTTGTAACATCAATATAATTAATGATATATTACTTTTATCATTAATATAAATATATATACATTGTATTGTTTTTAAATTTAAAAAATTAGTAAATAAAAGTATGAATTTAACATTGGTTTCCTGCTTTCTTAAAATAAGCAATGCTTTATATATTTTCATTTATCCATATATTGTATTGTTTTAAAATTTATTAAAATAAGCACTTGTTTATATATTTTAAATTTTTTTGAGTTTTTATTATGTTTTTTTAACTTATTGGTTTTATTACATATTTTAATCTATTTTTTTAATTTCTTATTATGTTGTTTTAAAACTATTTTGGCTTTAAATATTTAAAAAATATGTGTTTCATATATATTAATTTATCATAATTATTAAGTTAGTATTTAATTTTATATTAATTTTGAAGAATCAATTTTCACATATATTTGAAATAGATTTTTCATCATACAAAATTGAAAAGATATAAAAATTGTTTTTTATGATAATAAAAAATCATTTTTTTCAAAGACTATATATTCAATACATTCAAAAATTCTGAAATTAAGTGAGTATTTTTGCAACTATTTTTTCTCTCTATCCTACTACATATCACATGGTAAATGTGACATAAAAATCCTAAGACATTTTTATATTGACATAACATTAAAAATTACAAAAAAACTAAAACCCATTAGGATCAAAAGCAATGTAGTGAGGTTCATGGACGGCTCGACCCAATGCCTCTCTATAAAATTAGGTAGCTTGCAAGTTTAAAAACTCTACTAGGGATAAACCAAAGTGAGAACAACTAGGATAATAAAAATATAAGATTTTCTAGACAATTGAGATAAGGCCGAATAACAAGGCCAAATAATTAAGTGGGCAAGGAACAAAAATTGGCAAGTGGAGAAGGTGAAGGTCTTATGTAGTGTTGAACCATGTGCTTGTGATAATACAATATGAAATCAAGGAGTAGAGGGGATATTTGGAGATACAAAGGCTAATCAATTTTTTTTATCTTGATTGGGTGGAGAAAAATGTGGTATAGAAAAAAACGTAATCTTGGCGTCAGTGGTAGAGAAAGGTGCACCAAATGTAAATATTAGGAGAGTCTCACACATATACTTGAGAAAATGGACACATTAAAACCTGATATGTTAGTAATGAGTATTAAATTGCAAAAGCCACTAACAACCATTGCTAATATAGTGGAAGAGGTCCAAGAATTGAACACAAGGCTAGCAGGCAGATGGATGAAACCGAGGCATTACCTACATAGGTTTTTTTCTTTACAGGAAGAAATCCATGCTCTGGATGTCAACCTCAAGGAGTACAATGTTGCTAGCTAGAAAAAGGGATATGGATGAAACCGAGGCATTACCTACACATATTTTTCTCTTTACAGGAAGAAATCAATGCTTTGGATGTTAACCTCAAGGAGCACTATGTGGCTAGCATGCAAAAGGGAGATCACTCTTAGACTTCAATAAGCTACCATAGGATGAGAGTAATAGCATTGATTAATATATGATTTTTGCAAAATTTGTTTCTTTTTAGAATGCTATTATAAGATGTACTCCTCTAGACATGTGATGAACAAATGTAACTAATTTCATGGGTACTCGCTCTTAAATTTAACTATAAAACCTTACTTATTCTCGTTAGTAAATAGATAAATAAAATAGAAAAATAATCACAATAGTTGGGATTTATAGTTATTATCTTTATTAGAATGCCACCTAACTTTCTTCAGAAATTTAAATAATTATCTTGGTTTGAATCCAAGGTAATCTTATTCAATATAATTTGTGGACTATCATATATAGTTATGAATTTTTTTTCTTAAACCACATTCAATAATCTTGATAGTGGTGAACATATATTTTAATTATTATTTTTCTTTAAAATATTATCATAATAAAAATGACAATAAAATAAAATTTAATCTATAAAAACTTTATAATTAATTTATTTATTCAAATTGATTTAATTATTAAAAAAAATAAAACTGAATTTTATTGGAAATCAAAGTGATCAAATTTTATTAGATATGAGCTTCTAAGATGACGTGATCTTTATTTTTTTAGATTAACCTTTTTCGATCAAGATGATTTTAATTTTAATTTTGTTTATTTTAAATACATTTTATTAGAAATAATTTTTATTTTTATTTGACTAATTTACATAAATTTGAATTAGAGATAATCTTAACATTTATTTGATTAATTTACATAAATTTGATTAGAAATAATCTTAAATTTTATTTGATTAATTTAGATAAATTTGATTAGAAATAATCTTATGTAAAAGGCCATTATCATTTATTTTATTTCTATTTTGTGGTCAAGTCAACTTCTACCTCCCTAGATTAGGCTTGATTTTATTTTAGTGGAAGGAATATTTAGACTACAGTCCATAATTAGACAAATAATTAAAAACAATAGAGAAAAGTAATCGTTAACTATGCGGAAGCATGTGTGGAATCTATCGTTGAAACACTGATCCCACTGGCATGAAAACAATCAAAATTTTCAATATAATGATTATAAACGATCATATAATTTAATTTTTATTATATATATATTTTAAATTTCAGCAGTATTTTGTTATTAAGATTGTGTAATCTATATATAAGATGAGGATATTAGAAATGTGTTGGGTTAGATTGATTTTGGATAATTTTTAATCTTTATAGATTATTATCAACCTTATTTTATAAATTTTGAATTAATAATTCGACAAGATTAATCCTTATATCAACTAACAAATTTATATTTTATAAATAGTAAGATACAATCTTATGACTAAAATTTTATTAATAATTTTATAATAAAAAAGGAATACATAAAATTTGTAATATTGAATAAACACACATAAAACACCTAATTTACATGTCAGAAATTTATAAATTATATCTACCCAATTTACAATTAAAATTTTATTATTTATTTGTTTAATGTAACAAATAGTAAATTCACGAGGTACATGTCACCTGCATCAATCCAACTTCTCAAACTAACACAAACCATAATCAAACTAACACAAACTCTAATCTTCCTCAAACTGAACCAAGAAACCCTAATCATGTCACCTGCATCAATCCAACTTCTCAAACTAACACAAACCATAATCAAACTAACACAAACTCTAATCTTCCTCAAACTGAACCAAGAAACCCTAATCTTCCTCAACGAAACACTAATTTTCCTCAACCAGAACCATTGAAGACATCCAAGTCAATTATTTTCCCATAGCAATTCTTCAGCGTCCCACAGGGCCACCTCGTCCGCAATTGTTCAGCCAAATGCCTGTGCCAGGGCAATCTGTTCCAACGAGATTATCAAACCATCATCTATTAGGGTTTCATTGAGGGTGCTGCACAGTCTGCGAAATTTTACATCCGATTCCTCAAACCATCTGCTCACTAATGGTAAAATTGGAAATAAATGAGTTTTCTTACTCAAATGTAGCATTAATGGTTAAATTTGAAATATATGGATTTTCTTACTAAGATGTACATGTCCCGTCAAATTAACCAGTCTGAACACAGAGATCATCGCAACGTGCCAAATAAACACTCGATAAAGGTACGATACCCAGTTTGACTTCTTTGCATTTTCATTGTGAAATTCGAAATTCTGAACTTAATTTGATTACAAATTTAATCAATACTCGTTAAAAAGACGATTACCAATTTAACTTCTTTTCATTTTCATTGTGAAATTCTAAATTTTGAACTTATTTGATTACAAATTTTATTTTTGATTAGCACAACTACATTTAATTAATAAAATAAATAGAATTGATATAAATTATAAGTATTTAGCTTATATAAATGTATAATGATCAAATATACCTTTAAATTTTCCAAATAAAATTATTAACCACAAAAATTTCCCAATATTGACTTTCTATTTATTGATCTAAATTTTTCTTTCACATGTCTTAACTATCTTTAACTCTAGTGCTAGATATTTTATTTTCAGCAAAACATCTTAATATTATTGGAAGGGTCAAATTTTAAAATTAAAAAAATTAAAATTAAAAATTTATAATAAATCCCAAACAGAATGTACTTAGTTTTTTTTTTTCTAAGTAATACTGATCTATTAACAAGCTGAATAATTTACATCGAGACCGAAGTCAAAAGCTACTGCCAGGAAGGCAGAAGATTCAGAAAAAACAGAGAATTGGACTGTCGAAACCCACGCAGGGGTGCAAAAGATTTCTCCAAAAACTTCTATGATCCATGACAGACAGAAAAGGGCCAGCAAACTTCATGGCAACCAAAACATAAAAAACCCCAGGAAATGGGCAACTTAAACAGAGAAAAGGACCAAGCATTGAACCCATTAGACTTCCGGAATCTCTTCCACGATCCTGCAACCACCGATGACAAGCATATCAGGGGCGATTTCAGCCTGAGAGGCCTGGGGACCAGGCTCAGCTAAAATCATGTCTTCATCAGGAACAGCCGGGCGAGACGGAGGCTGAAAAGGAGTGCCGCTGCCCAGATTGAAATGAGAAAACTGGGAGGCAGGAGCAGAAGTCTCCACGGGAACAGCCGGCTGCGCACTAGAAGCCTCAAGCAAGCAGTCTTCAATAAAAACCACCGAGAGAATGGCGGTAATCCTCGGACGATTGAGGGAAATCTGGAAAGTAAACCGAGCAGAACCAGTTTTATTAGCAGATGCGGCAGACGAGCGATGGGAATGGGGACCCCAGTACGAGCAGAAATCCATAGAGCGCCCCCTGCCACTGCGGGTTCTGGGGTAATGACTGGAGCCATCGTCGAAGGAAGAAGTGTCTGGGGAAGGACTGGAAGGCAGGCGAGTGGGATGGCTCCGAGAGCTGCCTCTCCTACTCCGCATACGATGTCGAAGCCTCGGCATTGTGTGAGGGAGCAGGAACCTGAAAGAGTTAACCAACTTGCCAACCCGCCCGAGGAGGCCCGAACTTAAACAAAGACGTAGAGACAGTGGAAAATGCCCAGGACAGGAGGCCTCCCTTTGCGAGGAGCGCTCCAGACGTCGTTGGTCGATCACCCGACTGAGCAGACATAAACCAACGCCGCCCAAATGACAATGCGGGAAAGCCAAGACCGGAGCCAAATTAACCTGTTGCATGCGAAATTTATCTGCCATGAGACCGGCCTGAACATGCACCGAGTTCGTCCTGCCCAAACCCAGCAAATCCATCTTCATAACTACAATCCGAGTGAAAATCTCGCTCGAGCATGCGAAGGCAGAGCTCAACCTGATTGAAGGCGCGCGAGTGCTTTGGGTTGCAGAGCCCATAGCATTGGAGTGTGAGGAGTGTAAATACGACAAGCTGTGGAGCAGCTGTCCATTTAACACAGCGTACCATCGGGGCAGGTGTCGGCCCCTCCGTCCCATTCCCTTAATTAACCATGGAAACACCCGCATCCGAGGAACAGAATGTACTTAGTTACTGATATGTTTACGTTAAATATGAGAGTAACTGGAAAAATTATCCACATCATCCTTAAAATGATAAATATTAAAAGCAAATAATCATCATCGAATTTTTGAAGGGAAAGCCTCAACAACTTCTAACGGTTCATTTGATTGATAATTACATCCCGAAGCCCTGGTACGGAACCAGAGTGAAGTTAGGTTAAAAGAACGGTCATAAAACTAGTATTGCCGTTAAATTATCCTTCACTCCGTTAGTGATTAGAGCCGCTGCGGCAGAGGAAGCGGTTCGAATCGCCCGATTCAAAATCCAACGAATCAACAATTTTATTATCAATATTTTATATCAATTCAAATAATAATAATAAAGTTTGATATTTTTTAAGTAAAATATGGATTTATATCAAATATTTCATTGATAATTACATGCCTAAGCCTTGGTACGGAACCGGAGTTAAATTAGGGTTAAAAGAATGGTCATAAAACTAGTATGTCTGTTAAATCATCCTTTCTCACTCCGTTAGTGATTAGAGCCGCTACTGCACAGGAAGCGTTGGAATCGCCCGTTTCAAAATCCAATGAATCAACATTTTTATTATCAATATTTTATATTTGGTCAAATAATAACAAAATTTGTTTTTTTTAAATAAAATATGGGTTTATATGGATTATTTTTGTTCAAAATTAAGGCGATATCTCTGTTTGAATTCTAATTAATCTTATTAAATATATTTTCAAGAGACTTGTCTTAACAATAACAGTTTATAATCTTGATAGCATCAATTTCATTTTTTAATTATCCATTTTCTTTAAAATAATAATATATCATAATAATAAAAATATTCTTTACCCAAAAAAATTAATGAATAATATATTTAAATTAATTTAATTAATTTATAAAAAATCTAAATTTGAATAATTATTAATTTAAAACAATTTTCCAATAAAATTTGAATAAACTATTTAATAAAACTAAAACCCGCACACTAACTAATTTACTTGTCATAAATTTTATGGCACAAACTTCTAATTAAGTTTTTTTTATCCAACAACATATATTTGTGATTAATTGCATGACACAAACTTAGAATTAATTTTTTTTATTATCCAGCAACTTACAACTTATAATAATGCAAAATTATAATTAGCTTTTTATTCGTCTTATTATTTTGTGTGATGTGACAAATAATAGAATTTGTTCTAGTAATTTTAATATTAATCTCCTACAAATTGTACAGTTGATCTTTAGTTTAAGATTAGAATTGCAAAATGGTGGTTGGCCTAAGGAAACTAGTTGTCAAAGTTGCTTGACAATCAATCACAAACTATGAAAACCATATTAGAAATATGTTTAAGGAAATATGGCCAGTATTGTCTCATAATATAATTTCCATTGATGGGAAATTCAGAATGGGAGAGGCAACGATTGCATTTAGCCATGAGCGAAGTTGCAATTTGAAGTTTAGTTATCCAAATATCGAATTCAAAAAAGTTTAATTTGTAGAGTGCTAGGAAACGTATTAGTTTAATGTCCTCCAACTTGAAGAGTGTTTGCTATCCTGTATAGGCTAAAGGTTGATGATTATGAGCACACAATGATTCCCTTCAAGATTGTGAGGAGTAGGAGATTTATGGTTAAAAATCAATTTATTGATCTCTTTATGCATAATTTATAATGTCCTTCACAACTTTCGGTTGAGGATCTATTATGATAGTCATTATAGACTATGAGGAGGAGGAGATATAAGGTTGAAAACCATGCTTTAATATGGCTTTAATATCTTCATACACTGTCTCTACGGAGGAGATATAAGGTTGAAAAGCATGCTTTCATCTCGCTTTGATATCTTCATACATTGTCTCTAACTTCACACTTTTAATTAATTGGAAATGAAAATTACAAAAATCAATCCTATTTTGAGAATATGTTAAAAGTATTTAAACAATGACCAACTGCCCAATAGCACACCATCATCAACTTCAAAACCCTCCATGTTTTAAGGGTTTGAAATTACATTTCTTTATATATTTTTTTCATAATCCTTTGAGAAGTAAATATATAAAAAAATCCAACCAAACCATCTTAAGCAATATAAATGCTAGAAAAAACATAATAATTAGATAAAATTTTATCTTTAAATTTTAAGACAAGTATATAAAACTAATAAAACATACGAAATCTTTAAATTGAATTCAATAAATTTGTATACATCAACTAAGAGAATGGAGAAAACAACATCGTTTATGTTGGGTATGGATTATTAATGTTATACATATATATGATATGGCATTTTTGATCAATACAAATATTTCTTGAATCGGGTGAGGTTGGATAGGGAGGGGTCATTGTCACATCCCGCAATTGTTAAGGGTGACATGCATCCATGCGAGACTCCATCTCTAAATGTGGCAGGAGCATATATTTATTACTATAGAGACATATGAGTTATTGTACTGTCATGTCCCATATACACATGAACCTCACACACATGGAAGGGAGGTTAGTAGTGGCCATTATTCCTCCATCATTCTTGAATTTGGCTCCATATCTCACATTCATTCCTCATATCCAAAGCTATTCTATGGCTCCTTAATGATATTTGGTGATTCAATCTGTGTAGTTTTCTCTAACATTGGGGTCATTTTCACCCATTCTCCCTCTAGTCTACCGTGATTTCTCTGAGTGGTGACTACCCTTATGTGCCTTTATTATATTCTCGCACTCCATTTTGACACCACTTTTGTTTTTTCCATTGTTCATATCCTTGTTGTTCCGTCCATCTCAAATATTTTGTTGTCTCTAGGAGTTGGAACATGATTTACTTGCCTTGGATACTCCACCAATCTCCATCTTGTAGCCTCTCTTGCAGAATTCATATCTAGTTAATCCGCTAACCCGTTAGCCTTGGTAAGGAAATGTACAAAGTGCATCCATTAAAATGACAAATGTAGCAAATTTACTAGCTCTTGAACTCACTTAATCATGGAAAACTAAACATGTAGCTTCAAATAACAAATCCCAATGGAGGTTCAGGAGCAGATACAAGGTTCTAAAGTTGATATGATAGTTGAGAGAGGTTGTTTTCCTAGTTTAAAGGTGTTTGATAATTCATCTGAGAATGGATAGCTCACGCATGGCATACGAGGGCAGGAAAAATAAACACACGTTGACTATTTACATGTATTAGAGAATGAAGATGCTACGAGTTAGAGATTTTCTTAATAATGATTCCAAGGAAAAAATCTTGTTGATGTTGGGCAAGATGGTGCTCAACCAAAATGACATGTGAAAGATACTCGAATGAATTGAATCCCATATTGCTCACTCTCAATGTTTGAGTGGTTGCATCTAGGGGGAACATCAATCTGATCGAGGTGTATATCTCTACTTCTACTTAGCCTCATGATGAATATGGTTTCTCTAATTATCAGTGTCTACTTTTTTGATAGGTTTAGGCTTTCTAGTAAACATAGTTTAGTCTGTAGCCCTTATAGTTAATCAAGTTCTTTTAGTTTTCTCTATGTTTATGAATACATTGTTTGGACAATCTATATATATTTTTTATCATATTCTCTATTTTTTCCCAGTAATTTGGTTTCACTTGTAACAAGCCCATGACAAATAAAACCTTGAAAAAAATGAAAAAAAATTCTCATTTATAGATAATTAACTTAAATAGTAATAATAATATGTATATGCATGAAAACATATAATTAAGTGTAGTAGTTATTTCATTCAATTTAAGCTAATAATTCTAAAATAAATTTATCGTAAACAGTTTTATTTTCATTTTGTTAAAAT
Source organism: Pinus albicaulis (assembly GCA_034641835.2). Taxonomy (NCBI): domain Eukaryota; kingdom Viridiplantae; phylum Streptophyta; class Pinopsida; order Pinales; family Pinaceae; genus Pinus; species Pinus albicaulis. Next base: position 994,659,694 of record CM076583.1, read on the forward strand.
TTATATTAAACTCATTTTCATTATAGTTGAATTATTTTTAATATGATTTAACATTAAATTATCCCCCATTTAAATTTTTTTTAAAAGAAGAATTTGATCTTACATGTTTCTCTTTAACTTACTAAAATATGAAAGACACATTTTAATAATCATATATGTCGCATATTGTTCTCAAGTAAGATTTAGTTTTATTAGATGAAGTGAGGCATCCCAATCAATGATGACCGTGTGAGTGAGGAATTTGGTCATTGAGGTTTTGGCTTCGAGAATTCCCTGGGCGAACAATGTAAAGACTCTAATCATCTGCAAAATAAACCTAATAATGTAATTTGTTTTTATTTTAAAATAAAAATAATAAGGATAATCAAAGTAACTGGGATTTATGGTGATAATATTCCTTAAAAGGTAAGAAAAATTTCCTTATTATATATGGCAATTATTTTCATTTGAATCTAGCTACTTTTATTCAATATAATTCGTGGACTACAATATATAATCAAGAAATATGTTTATTCTTGAAAACATTATACAACATTGTAAATATTCATGGCAGTAATCATATATTCTAATTCTTAATTTAAAAAAAAATATATATATAACAAGAAAAATGATAATAAAATTCAATTTAATTTATAAAAGAATAATAATTAATCAATATATTTAACTTAATTTAATTATTTAGAAAAATAACAATATATCGTTGGTTTTGTTTTGGATAAGAAAATTGTGGAACAATGAAAAAAATTATCCATTGGCCCCTTCCTAAAAACAATCTCTTCGACTCCTCAGAAGCTACCTCAAGCCCATCATCACTCCCATGCCTCCCTTTGCCCCGAAAGAAGCATTTGAGATTGTCTTTAGTTGTCGGATGAGTGCATTTACCTACTCACAACATAGCTGAAGCCACCTTCCTCATCTCTTGATGCTTTACACATGAGCCCCAAATTTAATATTGAACCCGATCTCTTCTCACTCTTTGTGAAATATTTGGGTGGGTCCCCTCTTTTTATCTCAGTGAAAAGTAGCTCTAAAATTGAAAACATTAAGTTTGATATTTCAAGTCAATGGGTATTATTTTTCTAATTTCATTTTCTACAACCAACTCACAAATAGAACAAAATATAGATCAACAAATTAAAAATTATCCACTTCGAGGGGGGGACCTCTTTACATTACATAGATGAACAATTATTTGATGATACAAATGATAAGACCTACTTTCTATATATAGGAGTCTATTAGGTCACAATATAATTAGAGTCTACATAACAATAATAATTTAAGGGGTGCACCAATGACAATAGTGGGCTTCTATGGGGCACCAATAAATTAAAATTCAGCCTTGTAGAATGTGAAATTTGATTTCAAACATCGAGAGGGGGGTCCACTAGAGGGGGAACATGGTGGACCCTGGATGCACAACATGTTAGCCTCTGGTTGTGCTGTCTTTCCACATAAAAAAAAAAAAATCAACTTCAACCTTAGGAGCCAAATCCATAAAACAATTTCACCTCTAAACAAATTCGATGAATCTTGTTGTCACACTTGTCACATTGTCATTGGCTCGGAGGGACTTTCATCATGGTTGAACTGTCTTGTCTCCTTTGACCTTTTTTTTTTTTGAAAATTTTCCTATTCTGAACGATGGGTCAGATCCGGTCGTTCTGCTTTGCTGAAATTCTTAGAAATTTTTTCTTTGGCAAATTTTTACCCCTAATCCATATTTTGATCTATCCTTCCCACTGAAATGCTTTTGGACCCACAAAATTTGGTTATCTCATGAGAGTTGAATACTCTTCTCTTTCCCAGGTTCTATCATCTTTATTCTACTTGGAAAAATTGCCTTGAAAACCATTTGGGTTCACTGAAATGCATTGCCTTCCAAATGGCTTAGCGCTTCAAACAATGTTCTCCTTTTACTGTTGACCCAATCCAACATGTGTTGGTTTCTTGTTGACTTATATAACACTTTTATGTACCAAATCAATACCTTGGTTCTTGGAAAACTAACTCATTTTCTTCCCTTTGAGAATCATGTTCCTCGTTTGTACATACATGCATTTGGTGCAAGCTTCTCCTTGAAAACCACTTTCCCAAGTTAAACACATTTGAGCGAAATGAAACAATGAGTTCCAAAATCTGCAGTAATAAGAAAATAATGTCCATTATTTTATCTCCATGGTTCGAAATTCCACATCTGGAATAATTCATTCGCCACCTCTTTCGCTTCTTGGCGTCAACACATAAAATGTTCTACAATGGCTGCAAACATTTTGGTTGCAAATTCGTTGACATATTTTCCCTCTTTCCCTTATCCTCCAATTTGACATGCTGCTCAGGCCATGGATTTGACAATGAAGGCTAAACATGAACCTCTTTCAAAATAGTCGACCTTTAAGAATCCTGCGACATCTTGTCACAAGCAAAACTTTCAATATGAAAAACACATCATGCAAGAAACATAACTTGACAACATATCCTTGTGTTCCTTCAAAGAAAAAAATTTCACATCATTTGAACATCTCCATTTACTCTTTTATCTTGGTGTCAAAACTCATCGAGAAAACACAAATAAAAAAAGTGGCCTCTTCGATCAATCAACCAACACAACTCAACACCCATGCATGATCAAATGATCAAAACTCTCAAGTTGACATACATACCATCCTTAGCCAGCACAGCTTCTTCAGATTCGTCTGCTACTTTAAATGGGAAATATTGGAAGATATGGCCATACTCATGACAATGATGACATTTGAAAGGGACATGTTCATAATCCAACGGTTCAGTCCATGCAGAGTCATGGTAGATTAGATCGATGAATTCTTGTAGCGGTTGAGATATGTCATATGGACATAGATTAGGGCATAGGTCACATGTCATCGGTGTTTGGTGATCTTTGAGTTTTTTACAAATGCTCCTATTGATTTCCCGATTCCTTCAAAGATGTGAGGTTCAAAAAAATCATTTAGGAGGGAATAGATCTGGACGTAGACAAGAGCCGGTGTAATATTCCTAATTTGTGACAGCAAATTGGAATATTTTATTTTGTTTATTTTTCCACCTATAGTTTGTTAATAAATAAAAAGTGAGTAAAGGGGGTCTAAACTCACTTAAATAAAATAAGACATCCACCTAGTAGCACAATGTTGTGACTTAAGTGGGAGTCAAGGGGGGACCCAACACCACGTGGAGGAGAGGGCCTATGTACACTCTAGAAGCTTCTCCAAGCTTCTGCGCAGATAAGGATGAGAATGTGGATAAGGATGAGGATGTGGAGGAGAGAGAGAGACTACGTTGGGTTTTGGAGGGAAACCAACACTATAAAAGATGAAGGAGCCTCCTCATTTCATTCATGCTAGGATTATGGATTGTTGACTGAGACATATTGTCTTCTTTGGCACGCAGGCTGTTTAGCCCTTATGCTTCACTGTTTAGTGCACCGAGTGTCTCCATGCGGAGATTTCACCCTTAGCCCCGGGGAAATTCGAGTGCCTGCTCGAGAAAGGTTACTTTCTTAGCATCATCCTCCAAGATAGCGTTATTGCTGCAGCAGCATAATACTGTGTTGTAGGGTGTTTCTGTGGTGACTTTGAGACACCACTTCCTTCTCTTGTTTTTCAGAGGGAGAGTCTCTCTTTCCTTTGGAGGATCAGATTGGGAGATATTGGAGCTGATTTACAGATCTTGGCATCAGCACAATAGTTATTATGCCCCTATTGCGCAATCCATTTTAGTATTTACGTTATTTTTATGGTGTAGCTGCTGTGAGGGTTTGCAGGTTGATTTTAGGAGAAGATCTCGAGTGTAAGGATCAACCTTCCACTTTGGAGATATATTGGAGGAGGTCTACTTCAGTTGCTCATCATTTTCAGCCTTCTCTACTTGGTTTCAGTTTGGATTTGTAGTAGCTGCCCAACAACTCTGGCATTTTTGTCATATTGTGTATTTCAACCAATCCCTTGGAGGATTGAGTTATTCTTTCTTATAAGGGTTCGATCTTTGCTCCCCTATTTTATTTGGGCCATCCATTGTCATATCCATGTTTTGAAATTATTTTGGAGCAGCATTTTATCTTAGACTGCGTTTTCCATAGCCTGGGTTTATGCTGAAATAATAGTGTTCTTCATGTTCATGTACATGTGTTGTTTAGACTTGCCTTGTCTTTCTTGAGAGGTTGTTTCCTCAAGAATTGTACTCTCTCTTGCTGCTATAAACTATTGGCTATATATTCATCTTCTTGTCTCACAGCTTCTGGAGAAAATGCTGAAAGGGGTTTCTGAATCATCCTCTTGTCTTGTGACACCTCAATCTTGAGCGGGTTTCTATGAGAATTGGTTGTTCAACCTTGTTTAATGCCTATGCCATTTTATTAGACCTATCCTATGATTTTTCATAGTTTTTTACATCTTATACCTTCAGAAAAAATGTAGCTCTTGCTTCAGTAAAATTCTGCATACTCAAAGTCTTGGGAAATCAGGGTTTTTATTGACTAGTCGGGAAAGAGGAACTGTTTAACATAGCAAAACACATTTTTTTGAGCTGAAATTCGACATGGAAGTCCCTCTTAACCTATTTTAACATATTCAGAACCTTGACCCATAAAGTTACGTAGATTTTCTTATACACTCATTTTAGGGCCAAAAGCTTCACGTTTCCCCCCTTTTTTCCCTTAAAAGCTGAGTAAAGTTTGCTGCTATTATTTATTTTGGTTTCTAAGCATTCTAAAACATATTATAAGGTATATTAAGCCATAATACCTAAATAATGCGTTTTTCAAGCATGATTTGCTGAGAAATTCATTTTCTGGATGAGTTGTCGTGGTTGCCATATGATATTGTATGTCTAGTTCTATACCACTTGCTGTGTTTATCTCTCACTTTTAGATAGAGTATTTAAAGGGCTAGGTAGCCTCCAGATCTCGTTCTCTTTTACAGATGACATATCCAGTAAATGCCCTCCCAGTCAATCTCTGGTTGGATTTTGCCATGTTCTAAAGATATCCCCGAAATGGGATATTATAGTGGTATCAGAGCTTTTGTGTAGGATATTACAGTTGTGGTGAATTCTTCTTTGTCCAGGTTGTATCATTCCTCCCAATAGAGGATGAAGAGGATTGCACTTCCCATAAAATATGGTCTTTTTTTGAAGATCCACTTGCAATCCTCTAGATATTCAAAGATCATAGTGAAGAAGCCTTTTCACATGATTCGAAACTCAAAATTTCCCGTTGTGAACCACTTGTTCTCGATCGAGGCTATAATATCTTGTTCTCGAGGCCAAATCCCCAATAATATGTAGATCAATGCATGATCTTTCATCTATTGTCGAGCATTTTCCAAGCAATTGTTTGGGATGAAACATTTGTGACTGATTTCTGCCTTAGGAAGGCATCGAATTTGACCTTCATTTTCTTCGCACTAAACCCCCATAACCAGGGTTTCTGTAGCTAAGGGAGAGCTGTTCGATCTATTGACATGATGACCTTGCACAAAGGGTGTCTAGTTTTTTGCGTCCCGGTAGAAATCTGACCCTTCTCGCCACGGCAGGGGTCCTGACATTGATGCTTCCACTCAGGCCTGGAGAGGTTCAGAACCCTATAGAAGCAGTGCATGACGTGTTTAGGGAAGAGGACTAATGGCGCAAAAAGTTACAACTATGCTAACAAAGCCTTAGGAGAGCACTTTATTCCATATCATGTACTTTGGCCTCTTATTAACTTAACATTTGCAAATAAAATATAATAAATAACAGTTTCTAAAATTACATATCTTATTTTTTGGGCTCTTGTAAATCTACCATGATCTACTTTATAATATAGGACTAAAAGGTAACAATTTAAAACATATAGAGTTTTAATGTATATACATTCAAGAAGGTATAAGTATTTAAAATACATATCCATAGTTTATGTTATTTATTAAATTGTCATTTATTAAAATATATAGGATTTTTTACTAATATTTTATTTATTAAAATTAACTATAATAAAAAGATACTAGTTATATTTATGTGTAATTTATTTCAATAGATTATACTTTTGGTAAAAAAAATATTTATTTCTTATATATCTAGTTATCTTAAAATTTTCAAATTAACACAACTACCCTTAAACATTTGTATATTCAAAAAGAAACATTTTCATATTTAACAACATTGTTATTATACTTGTAACATGAATATAACTATTAATATATTACTTTTATCATTAATAAAAATATCGAATTGTCTTAAAATTTAAAAAATTAGTAAATAAAAGTATGAATTTCACATTGGTTTCTTGCTTTCTTAAAATAAGCAATGCTTTATATATTTTAATTTATCCATATATTGTATTGTTTTAAAATTAAAAAAAAATAGTAAATAAAAGTATGAATTTCACATTGGTTTCCTCCTTTATTAAAATAAGCACTGGTTTATATATTTTAAATTTTTTTGAGTTTTTATTATGTTTTTTTAACTTATTAGTTTTATTACATATTTTAATTTATTTATTTTATTTCTTATTATGTTTTTTTTAAACTATTTTCATTTTAAATATTTAAAAAATATATGTGTTTCATATATATTAACTTATCATAATTATTAAGTTAGCATTTAATTTTATATTAATTTTTTTTATTTCTTATTATGTTGTTTTTAAACTATTTTCGTTTTAAATATTTAAAAAATATATGTGTTTCATATATATTAACTTATCATAATTATTAAGTTAGCATTTAATTTTATATTAATTTTGAAGAAGTAATGTTCACATATATTTGAAATAGATTGTTCATCATACAAAATGGAAAAGATATAAATTTTTTTTTTTTATGATACTAAAAATTCATTTTTTTCAAAGACTATATATTCAATACATTCAAAAATTCCAAAATTAAGTGAGTATTTTTGCAACTATTTTTTCTCTCTATTCTATTACATATCACACGGTAAATGTGACATAAAAATACTAAAACATTTTTATATTGACATAACATTAAAAATTACAAAAAATCAAAAACTCATTAGGATCAAAAGCAATGCAGTGAGGTTCATGGACGGCCTGACCCAATGCCTCTCTATAAAATTAGGTATCTTGCAAGTTTAAAAACTCTACTAGGGATAAACCAGAGTGAGAAAAACTAGGATAATAAAAATATAAGCTTTGGTAGACAATTGAGAGAAGGAAAAATAACAAGGCCAAATAATAAAGTGGGCAAGGAACAAAAATTGGCAAGCGGAGAAGGTGAAGGTGGAGAAGGTGAAGGTCTTATGTAGTGTTGAACCATGTGCTTGTGATAATAGAATATGACATCAAGGAGTAGAGGGGATATTTGGAGATACAAAGGCTGATCAATTTTTTTTATCTTGATTGGGTGGAGAAAAATGTGGTATAGAAAAGAACGTAATCTTGGTGCCAGTGGTAGAGAAAGGTTAACCAAATGTAAAGATAAGGAGAGATTCACACATATACTTGAGAAAATGGACACATTAAAACTTGATATGTTAGTAATGAATATGAAATTGCAAAAGCCACTAAAAACCATTGTTAATCTAATGGAAGAGTTCCAGGAATTGAACACAAGGCTAGCCAGGCAGATGGATGAAACCGAGGCATTACCTACACAGGTTTTTTTCTTTACAGGAAGAAATCCATGCTCTGGATGTCAACTTCTAGGAGTACAATGTTGCTAGCAAGAAAAAGGGAGATGGATGAAAGTGAGGCATTACCTACGCAGATTTGTTTCTTTACAGGAATAAATCAATGCTTTGGATGTTAACCTCAAGGAGTACAATGTGGCTAGCAAGAAAAAGGGAGATCACTCTCAGACTTTAATAAGCTACCATAGGATGAGAGTAATAGCATTTACTAATATATGATTGTTGCAAAATTTGTTTCTTGTTAGAATGTTATTATAAGATGTACTCCTCTAGACATGTGATGAACAAATGTAACTAATTTCAAGGGTACTCGCTCTTAGATTTAATTATAAAACCTTACTTATGCTCGTTAATAAATAAATAAATAAAATAGAAAAATAATCACAATATTTGGGATTTATAGTTATTATCTTTATTAGAATGCCACCTAACTTTCTTCAGAGATTTAAATAATTATCTTGGTTTGAATCCGAGGTAATCTTATTCAATATAATTTGTGGACTATCATATATAATTATGAATTTTTTTTCTTAAACCACACTCAATAATCTTGATAGCCGTAAACATATATTTTAATTATTATTTTTCTTTAAAATATTATAATAATAAAAATGATAATAAAATAAAATTTAATCTATAAAAACTTTATAATTAATTAATTTATTTAAATTGATTTAATTATGAAAAAAAAATAAAACTGAATTTTATTGGAAATCAAAGTGATCAAATTTTATGAGATATCAGCTTCTAAGATGACGCGATCTTTTTTTTAGAGTAACACTTTTCGATCAAGATGATTTTAAATTTAATTTCTTTATTTTAAATACATTTTATTAGAAATAATTTTTATTTTTATTTGAGTAATTTACATAAATTTGAATTAGAAATAAGCTTAAATTTTATTTGATTAATTTACATAAATTTGATTAGAAATAATCTTAGATTTTATTTGATTAATTTAGATAAATTTTATTAGAAATAATCTTATGTAAAAGGCCATTACCATTTATTTTATTTCAGGTTTAATGGAAGGAATATTTAGACTACCGTCCATAATTAGACAAATAATTAAAAACATTGGAGAAAAGTAACCGTTAACTGCGCGGAAGCATGTGTGGAATCTATCGTTGAAACACAGATCCCACTCGCATGCACATAATCAAAATTTTCAATATAATGATTATAAACAATCATATAATTTAATTTTTATTATATATATTTTTTAAATTTTAGGAGTATTTTGTTATTAAGACTGTGTAATCTATATATAAGATGAGGTAATTAGAAATGTGTTAGGCTAGATTGAGTTTGGATAATTTTTAATCTTTATAGATTATTATCAACGTTATTTTATAAATTTTGAATTAATAATTGGACAAGATTAAACCTTATATCAACTAACCAATTTATATTTTCTAAATAGTAAGATACAATCTTATGACTAAAATTTTATTAATAATTTTATGAATAAAAAAGAATACACAAAATTTGTAATATTGAATAAACCCACATAAAACACATAATTTACATGTGAGAAATTTATAAATTATATCTAGCCAATTTACAATTAAAATTTTATTATTTATTTGTTTAATGTAACAAATATTAAATTCATGAGGTACATGTCACCTGCATCAATCCAACTTCTCAAACTAACACAAACCCTAATCTTCCTCAAACTGAACCAAGAAACCCTAATCAAACTAACACAAACTCTAATCTTCCTAATCTTCCTCAATGAAACACAAATTTTCCTCAACGAGAACCATTGAAGACATCCAGGTCAATTATTTGCCCACAACAATTCTTCAACACCACAGAGGGCCATCTCCTCTGCAATTGTTCAGCTAAATGCCCGTGCTAGGGCAATCTGTTCCAATGGGATTATCAAACCATCATCTGTTAGGGTTTCGTTGAGGGTGCTGCACAGTCTGCGAAATTTTACATCCAATTCCTCTAACCATCTGCTCACTAACGATAAAATTTGAAATAAATGAGTTTTCTTACTTAGATGTAGCATTAATGGTTAAATTTGAAATATATGGGTTTTCTTACTAAGATGTACATGTCCCGTCAAATTCCCAATTTAAATTCTTTGCATTTTCATTGTGAAATTTGAAATGAGCTTAATTTGATTACAAATTTAATTAACACTCGTTAAAAGGATGATTACCAATTTGACTTCTTTGCATTTTCATTGTGAAATTCTAAATTCTGAACTTATTTGGATTACAAATTTAATGTTTAATTAGCACATCTACATTTAATTAATAAAATAAATAGGGTTGATAAAAATTATAAGTATTTATCTTATATAAATGTATAATGATCAAATATACCTTTAAATTTTCCAAATAAATTGTTAACCACAAAAATTTCCCAGTATTGACTTTCTATTTGTTGATCTAAATTTTTCATTCACATGTCTTAACTATGTTTAACTCTAGTGTTAGATATTTTATTTTCAGCAAAACATCTTAATATAATTGGAAGGGTCAAATTTTAAAATTAAAAAAATATAAAATTAAAATTTTATAATAACTCCCAAACAAAATGTACTTACTTACCGATATGTTTACGTTAAATATGAGAGTAACTAGAAAAATTATCCACATCATGCTTAACATGGTAAATATTAAAAGCGAATAATCATCATCGAATTTTTGAACAGAGAGTCTCAGCAACTTCTAACGGTTCATTTGATTGATAATTACATCCCGAAGCCCTGGTCATAAAAACTAATATTGCCGTTAAATTATCGTTCAATCTATTAGTGATTAGAGCCGCTGCGGAAGAGGAAGCAGTTCGAATCGCCCGATTCAAAATCCAATGAATCAACAATTTTATTATCAATATGTTATATCACGTCAAATAATAGTACTAAAGTTTGATATTTTTAAGTAAAATATGGATTTATATCAAATATTTCATTGATAATTACATCCCTAAGCACTGGTACGGAAACAGAGTTAAATTAGGGTTAAAAGAATGGTCATAAAACTAGTATGTTCGTTAAATTATCCTTTCTCACTCCGTTAGTGATTAGAGCCGCTGCTGCACAGCAAGCATTCGAATCGCCCGATTCAAAATCCAACGAATCAACATTTCTATTATCAATATTTTATATTTGGTCAAATAGTAACAAAATTTGTTTTTTTTCTTAAATAAAATATGGGTTTACATCGATTATTTTTATTCAAAATGAAGGCGATATCTCTGTTTGAATTCTAATTAATCTTATTAAATATATTTTCAAGAGATTTGTCTTAACAATAACAGTTTATAATCTTGATAGCTTCAATTTAATTTTTTAATTATCCATTTTCTTTAAAATAATAATATATCATAATAATAAAAATATTTTTTACCAAAAAAAATTAATGAATAATATATTTAAATTAATTTAATTTGTTTGAAAATATAATATATTTAAATTAATTTAATTCATTTATAAAAAATCTAAATTTGAATAATTATTAATTTAAAACAATTTTCCAATAAAATTTGAATAAACTATTTAATAAAACTAAACCCCACACACTAACTAATTTACTTGTCATAAATTGTATGGCACAAACTTATAATTTTTTTTTATTATCAAACAACATATACTTGTCATAAATTGCATGGCACAATCTTATAATTATTATTTTTTATTGTCCAACAACTTACAACTTATAATAAGACAAAATTATAATTATCTTTTCATTCGTCTTATTAATTTGTTCAACGTGACAAATAATAGAATTTGTTCTAGTAATTTTAATATTAATCTCCTACAAATTGTACAGTTGATCTTTAGTTTAAGATTAGAATTGAAAAATGGTGGTTGGCAATCAATCACAAACTATGAAAACCATATTAGCAATATTTTGAAGGAAATATGGCTAGTATTGTCTCATAATATAATTTCCATTGATGGAAAAGTCAGAATGGGAGAGTCAACGGTTGCATTTAGCTATGAGCGAAGTTGCAATTTGAATTTTAGTTATCCAAATATCAAATTCAAAAATGTTTAATTTGTAGAATGTTAGGAAACGTATTAGTTTAATGCCCTCCAACTTGAAAAGTGTTTGCTATCCTGTATAGGCTAAAGGTTGATGATTATGAGCACACAAAGATTCCCTTCAAGATTGTGAGGAGTAGGAGATTTATGGCTCAAAATCAATTTATTGATCTCTTTGTGCATAATTTATAATGTCCTTCACAACTTTCGGTTGAGGATCTATTATGATAGTCATTATAGACTATGAGGAGGAGATATAAGGTCGAAAAACATACTTTAATTTGGCTTTAATATCTTCATACACTGTCTCTATGGAGGAGATATAAGGTTGAAAACCATGCTTTAATCTCACTTTGATATCTTCATACACTGTCTCTAACTTCACACTTTTAATTAATTGGAAATGAAAATTAGAGAAATCAATACTTTTTTGAGAATATGTTAAAATTATTTAAACAGTGACCAACTTCTCAATAGCACACCATCAACAACTTCAAAACCCTCCATTTTTTAAGGATTTGAAATTACATTTCTTTATATCTTTTTTTCATAATCCTTTGAGAAGTAGATATCAAAAAAATCTAACCAAACCATCTTAAACAATATAAATGCTAGAAAAAACATAATAAGTAGATAAAATTTTATCTTTAAATTTTAAGACTAGTATATAAAGCTAATAAAGCATAATAATATATTTTAATTGAATTCAATAAATTTGTATACATCAACTAAGAGAATGGAGAAAACAACATCATTTATGTTGGGTATGGAGTATTAAAGTTATACATATATATGATATGCCATTGCTGATCAATACAAATCTTTCTTGAATTGGGTGAGGTTGGATAGGGAGGGGTCATTGTCACATCCCAAAATTGTTAAGGGTGACATGCATCCATGTGAGACTCCATCTCTAAATGTGGCATGAGCCTATATTTATTACTATAGAGACATATGAGTTATTGTGCTGTCATGGCCCATATACACATGAACCTCACACACATGGAAGGGAGGTTAGTAGTGGCCATTATTCCTCCATCATTCTTGAATTTGGCTCCATCTCTCACATTCATTCCTCATATCCAAAGATATTTTATGGCTCCTTAATGATATTTGGTGATTCAATTTGTGTAGTTTTCTCTAACATTGGGGTCATTTTCACCCATTCTCCCTCTAGTCTGCCATGATTTCTCTCAGTGGTGACTACCCTTATGTGCCTTTATTATAGTCTTGCACTCCATTTTGACACCACTTTTCCTTTTTCCATTGTTCATATCCTTGTCATTCCATCCACCTAAAATATTTTGTTGTCTCTAGGAGTTGGAACATGATTTATTTGCCTTGCATACTCCACCAATCTCCATCTTGTAGCCCCTCTTGCAGAATTCATATCTAGTTAATCCGCTAACCCATTAGCCTTGGTAAGGAAATGTACAAAGTGCATCCATGAAAATGACAAATGTAGCAAATTTACTAGCTCTTGAACTCACTTAAGCATGGAAAACTAAACATGTAGCTTCAAAGAACAAATCCCAATGGAGGTTCAAGAGGAGATACAAGGTTCTGAAGTTGATATGATAGTTGAGAGAGGTTGTTTTACCAGTTTAAAGGTGTTTGATAATTCATCTGAGAATGGATAGCTCACGCATGGCATACGACGGCAGGAAAAATAAATAAACGTTGACTATTTACATGTATTAGAGAATGAAGATGCTACAAGTTAGAGATTTTCTTAGTAATTATTCCAGGGAAAAAATCTTGTTGATGTTGGGCAAGACAGTGCTCAAACAAAATGACATGTGAAAGATACTTGAATGAATTGAATCCCATATTGCTCACTCTCAAGGTTCGAGTGGTTGCATCTAGGGGGAACATCAGTCTGATCAAGGTGTATATCTCTACTTCTACTTAGCCTCATGATGAATATGGTTTCTCTAATTATCCATGCCTACTTTTTTGATAGGTTTAGGATTTCTTGTAAACTTAGTTTAGTGTGTAGCCCTTATATTTAATCAAGTTATTTTAGTTTTCTCTATGTTTATGAATACATTGTCTAGACAATCTATATATTTTTTTATCATATTCTCTATTTTTTCCCAGTAATTTGGTTTCCCTTGTAACAGGCCCATGACAAATAAAAACTTGAAAAAAATGAAAAATAATTCTCATTAATAGATAATTAACTTAAATAATAATAATAATATATATATGCACGAAAACATATAATTAAGTGTAGTAGTTATTTCATTCAATTTAATCTAATAATTCTAAAATAAATTTATCATAAACAGTTTTATTTTCATTCTCTTAAACTTTATATTAAACTCATTTTCATTATAGTTGAATTATTTTTAATATAATTTAACATTAAATTATCCCCCATTTAAATTTATAAAAAAAGAAGAATTTGATCTTACATGTTTCTCTTTAACCTACTAAAATATGAAAGACACATTCTAATAATAATATATGTCACATATTATTCTGAAGTAAGATTTAGTTTTATTAGCTCAAGTGAGGCATCCCAATCAACGATGACGTTGTGAGTGAGGAATTTGGTCCTTCAGGTTTTGGCTTCGAGAATTCCCTGGGTGAACAATGTAAAGACTCTAATCATATGTAATATAAACCTAATAATGTAATTTGTTTTCATTTTAAAATAAAAATATAAAGGTAATAAAAGTAACTGGGATTTATGGTGATAATATTCCTTAAAAGGTTAGAAAATTTTTCTTATTATATATGGAAATTATTTTCATTTGAATCTAGCTACTTTTATTTAATATAATTTGTGGACTATCATATATAATCAAGAAATATGTTTATTCTTGAAAACATTTTACAACATCGTAAATATTCATGGCAGTAATCATATATTCTAATTCTTATTTTTTTTAGAATAATATAACAAGAAAAATGATAATAAAATTCAATTTAATTTATAAAAAAATATAATTAATCAATATATTTAAATTAATTAAATTATTTAGAAAAATAACAATATCTCGTTGGTTTTGTTTTTTATAAGAAAATTGTGCAACAAAGAAAAAATTTATCCATTGGCCCCTTCCTAAAAACAAGCTCTTCGACTCCTCGGAAGCTACCTCAAGCCCATCATCACTCCCATGCCTCCCTTTTCCCTGGAAGAAGCATTTGAGATTGTCTTTGGTTGTTGAATGAGTGCATTTACCTACTCAAAACATACCTGAATCTACCTTCCTCATCTCTTGATGCTTTAAACATGAGCCTGAAATTAAATATTGAACCTGATGTAATATCCCATTTCAGGGATATCTTTAAAACACGGCAAAACTCGAACCAGAGATCGATTGGGAGGGCATTTACTGGATATATCGCCTCTAGAAGAGAATGAGTTTCAGAGGCTACCTAGTCCTTTATAGACTCTATCTAAGAGTGAGAGATAAACACACCAAGTGATATAGAACTAGAACACCCAAACAATAATTGTGCAGCAAATTGTAGTATCCCAAAAATGGAATTCTCAGCCGATCATGACTTAAAAACGCATTCCTCAGGTAAGTATGCTTCATACATCATAAAAATTGTTTAGAAACACTCAAAAATCCACTCCAAATACTGCAGCAACCTTTACTCAGCTTTTAGGGGAAAAAGGTGGGGAAAAGTGATGATTTTTTCCCTAAAATGAGTTTATAAGAAACTCTGCGAAAGATTATGGGTCAAGGTTCTGGAATATGTTATATTAGGTCAAGAGGGACCTCCATGTCCAATTTTATCTCAAAAAAGGGCGTTTTTCTAAGTTAAACAGTTCCTCTTTCCCAACTAGTCAAGAAAAACCCTGATTTCCCAAGACTTTGAGTATGCAGCATTTTTCCTAAATTAATAAGATGTAAAATAGTATGGATGATCATAGAAATATTTTTGGAACATGGAATAGGCATTCATCAAGGTTAAACAATAGTTTACATAGAAAACCCCTCAAGATTGAGGTGCCGCAAGACAAGAGAATGATCTAGAAACCCTTTCAGCGTTTTCTCCAGAAGCTATGAGACAAGAAGATGAATATATATATAGCCAATAATAATAGCAGCAAAAAAGTGTACAGGTTTTGAGGAAACAACCTCTCAAGAAAATAAATACAAGTCTCAAGAACACATGTACATGAACATGAAGAACACTGATATAAACCCAAGAAAATGCAGTCTGTGACAGAAGGCTGCTTCAAAATTATGATAATATATTGATATAAAAATATATAGCCCAAACACAATAGGGGAGCAAGGCTCTAACCCTTATAAGCAAAAATGTCTCAATCCTCCAAGGGATTGGCTGAAATACACAATATGACAAAAATGTCGGAGTTACTGGGCAGCTACGGAAACTCCAAACTGGAACACAATAGAGAAGGCTGAAGATGATGAGAAACTGAAGTAGACCTCGTCCGATAGATCTCCAAAGTGGAAGGTTGATCCTTACACTTGAGATCTTCCCCTCAAATCAACCTGCAAACCCTCACAGCAGCTACACCATAAAAATAACGTAGACACTAAGAGGGGCTACACAGTAGGGGTAGAATAAGTGTTGGCCTGATGCCAAGATACGCAAATCAGCTCCAATATCCTCCAACCTGATCCTCCAAAGGAAAGAAGGGCTCTCCCTCCGAAAAAAAAGAGAAGGAAGTGGTGTCGTAAAGTCACCACGGCAACACCCTACAACACAGTATTACAGGATAATATTATGGAATGTCTTGACATGATCTTGATGGATGTTTCTCTTCTTTCATGATCTTCCTTAGCTTCAGCTAACGTGCTTGCCTTCACAGCCTCTGATCAGTACCCAATTACACTTTCTTTGGATGAAGAACGACCTCTTGGGCCTACTTCTTTTAAATACATCCCATTATGGAATGAGTATTTAGACACAAACCAGCTTGTATGGGCCATTTGGACACAGCATGTCGAAGGATCAACTGTGTATATCTAGGAAACTATGATGAAAAAACAAAGCAAGCCTTAAAAGACTAGGTCAAGAGCCATTATAAGAAACTAGAAAAATTCAAAAAGGAAGTTAAAGCAAAGCTACAGGAAGTCCATAACAACATAGAAAAGCAAGAACCAACATAATACCATCTCAAACAGGAAAAGGAATTATATTGGTAGCTCTACTGCATTAATAGGGAGGAAGAGGAGAAATGGTCGTTGAAATCTAGAAATTTGTGGTTACAAGCAAGTGACAAAAACATTGATTTCTTCCATAAGCAAACAACTGTCCGAAAAGAAAAAAATAACATCGACTCCATCAGAGATGAAACAGGGATTCTACAAAATGATCAAGAAGCTATAAAGAAAACATACTATGGGCATTTTAAAGACCTTTCTCATAGAAAACAAAGGGCCTAAAGATTACTTGGACCTGTTCCAATATCTTCCGACTCTGATATATGAAGAAGTAAGTAATTCCCTAACCAGGGACATTTCCGATATGGAGGTTGAAAATTCTATTTGGACTCTCCACCCGAACAAAGGTATGGGTCTAGATGGCTTCCCAACCTCCTTCTATAAAACCTATTGGGCCCTCATCAAAAAATACTTCATGAAAATTATTCAGTGGGTCCATCGTAAGAAGAAAATTGGGGGTTATACAAACTCAACCTTCCTCGCCCTCATCCCTAAGGAGAATCGCCCCTCAGCCTTCTCCAAATTTTGGCCCATATCCCTATGAAACTCCTCCTACAGGATCATCACGAAAATCCTAGCCACCCACCTCAAACCTCATATGAACAGCCTCATCTCAGAAAATCAGGGAGGTTTCTTATGCCACAAACATATTTCGGACTCTATCCTTCTCGTTCAAGAGGTCATTCATTCTAGCTTTTCCCGAAATGAAAAAGGTTTCATCCTGAAACTAGACCTTTCCAATGCCTTTGACAGGGTCAGGCATTATTTCCTCCTCGTTATTCTCCAAAAAATGGGATTTGATCATAATTTCCTTGACCTTATTAAATCTTGCATCACTGGCCAGTGGATCTCTCCACTTATCAATGGAAGACTAGCCCCTTTCTTCCAATCCTCTATAGGTCTGAGATAGGGTTGTCATCTCTCCCCTTATTTGTTCATTTTAATGGCGGAATCCTTTAGCCGAGCTTTGGATAATATGAGACGATTTGGTCTTATAACTGGTATCAAATATGGCAATGGTATCAAAAATATGAACCACTCTCGATTCGCAAATGACACTTTGCTTATGGGAGGAGCTTCTAACATCATTGCTCAACGCTTCAAAAAATATCTTGGACAAATTCATGCTATTTCTTGGGGGCCTTATCAACCATATCAAAAGTTGTGTCTCTGGCTGGAACACATCTAATCATACCCTACACAACATTGTTTCTATCTTTTGTGTACCCTACAAGCAAAATTGGGATCACTTCAATTATCTTGGCATCCCAGTGAGTATCCTTCCCATAAAGGAAGAATTCTAGAATATTACTATTGAAAAAAATGAAAAGGAAATTCCATCAATTGGGGTCTTTTTGGATTAATCCTGCTGGATGCATCATTCTTCTCAAATCAGGATTATCCTCCCTCCCTCTATACCAATTCACTCTCCTATAAGCCCCTGCTAGTATTCATGCTAAAATGGACGCTATCATAAGACATTTCCTTTGGAAAGGAGGAAAGAATGAAAAAATATATATAATCTCGTAAAGTGGTGCCAAGTTATCTAATCTCAGGACCATGGAGGCCTTGGCATTCAGTCCACCAAGCTCTTGAATCAAGCCTTTTGTGGAAAAATTGTGTGGAGGTTTATAAATGGGGATCAGACCTGGTGGAAAAAGGTGTTGGAAGTTAAATATATAAATTCCTCTAGGCCTCAACTTCTCTCTTATGAAATTCCCAATCGACCTTATAGAAAAATCTGGTCTTCTTGGAAGAAAGCTATCCCTCTTCCTTCTCAGAATCTCTCAAAATTTCCCGGAGGGGGATATAGCATCAGCATTGGTTCAGACAAAATTATGGGACAATCTCCCATCATTGATAAATCAAACTCTTAGAATATTCTTCGTTACCTTAGCAGTATTGGCTATAATTATCTGAGTCAGATTTCTAAATGGGATAATCACAACCTTATGTGGGTTGGCTGGACTTTTCTGCAACCCCCCCCCCTCATATTTTTGTTGAGCTCCAAAACCTCCAAAATAATATTCTTGGCTCTGTCGTTATAGGTCATAACAGCATAGATGGTTACAGGTGGGATCCCACAAGAACGACCTTCTCTATCAAATCAACATAGCAGACTCTTTATAAAGACCTCTTACCAGCACTAATTTTGTCGAATTGGAAAGAGGTTTGGAAAACAGAAGAAATTTATAAAATTAAATTCTTCTCATGGCTCCTCTCAAAGGAAAAATTCTAACTTCAGACAATCTGAAAGAAAAGGGGTTCCTAGGTCCTTCAATATGTCCCAATTGTCATAACAATGAGGAAACGATCCTTCATCTTTTCATCTCATGTCCCTTTTCCATTCAATGTTGGAATGATCTCACAGAATTTTCTCAGCTCAATTGGACCTCGCTATACTCTATGGTGGATTTTCTTATCTCTTGGAAAACCAGTTATCCATGGAGAAACAAGAAGAAAAAAATCTCTTGGAGCATTTGGAGCAATCTCCCATATTTGGCCATGTGGAATATCTAGATTGCTAGGAAAAATAAGATATTCAGAGACAAGGCAACTTCATGCAGGAAGCTATGTAACAAAACCTAGAGTCTCACTCTAAAAACTATATACTCCAAAAGCAATCACAGTTTTGAACTTAATGATCTGATTGTGGAGGAAAAGATATTCCTCAAAGATTTTTTGGATAGGAAGGTAGGGCATAACCCCACCATTAAGCCACAATATATAACATAATTCTCTTGGAAAATCCGGTTTAAAGAATAAGAACTCTCGGAATGGATCAAAGCTAGTGGCATACCCACTCTCTACTTCGATGGTGCCTCCAAATATAATCTGAGTCTAGCTGGAGCGGGGGGGATTATCAGAAATGTCCTTGGTTCTCCCCTTTTGTCCTTTGAATGGAGTCTCAGAATCATCTCCAACAACAGAGCCAAAGCTCTTGCTCTGTATCAAGGGTTGCAGCAACTGAAGAATCTTAATATTGCCAATGCTTTGATCTTAGGGGATTCGACAATCATTATAAAATATATGGTCCAAAACCGCCCTGTGACTAACGCAGTGCTTAATCAGCTCATTTTTAGGTGTCGTATCCTCCTCATGGACATGAAATATGCTTCTTTCTATCATATCCTATGTACTCACAACAGAGATGCTGATCACTTAGCTAATTGAGTCCGCTCTCAATCTCTGGGTCATTTGAAATGCAATGAATATTTCCACCTCGCTCCCCCTCCATGATTATGATCTTTGTTTCTTACATATTTTATGTGAGCTACCCCTCTGACTCTGCAGAATTCACTGGCCCTCCTTGTTTCCCTAATATCATCTTTCTTGTGACTACCTTACATCAGATCCCCTCCTCTTCTGGGCACATCTACCGAAATTTTTCTATAAACTCTGTCGTGATCCTCCCTCAACCTCATTTCCTGTTTCGCATTCCTGCTTCTATTCTTCCTTTTCCTTTTTTGTTAACCCTCGTTCAGAAGTCAAGCAGCCTTGTCTTTTCTTTTAGCAGTGTCGGAGCCTGTTCTAGCATCTTAAGTGGTATTCCTTTTTCTATGGCTGCTCCCCTATATTCTCTTGCTCCCAGTATTTTTCTGTAGGTAGCAGCAGTTTGGTCTATTTGACAGCCTAGCTCCTTTTATCATATGGCCTTTAACATGGATAGAAGTGAGGATTTCCTGCATTGTGCAGACTTTCAAGCCAAATGAGAATAGATCTGCGCTCATCAGCAGACTTCGGACGCAAAGGTTAAAAATGATGTCCAAGCTCTTGAAGAAAAACATGAGGCAGATGTAAATTTTCTTCTCTCCAGAGTGTCTTCTCTTCAAATCCAGTTTGATAACCTCTCCAAAAAATGCGCTCATGCTGATGAATCAATCCAAATACTAAAGGATATGATGGACAAGTTTAATTCTCCCAGCACAATTTCCAACAACCTCAAGAACACCAGAAATGAATAAAATCTAGAGAATTCTACTGCGCGCCAAATTAGCCACATAAACATCGACTAACCTCCTCTTCTTTTTCCAGTATGGCTTTTAAATATGAATTGCTATTAGCATAGTTTGTCCACACTTATAAATTCTCAACATTTTTGTTTCTTTCGAATACTATATCCAAAGGAATTGTAAAACATTGGCTCTATCCTCTTCTTCATAGAGACAATGTTTCACTATGTAACCTTGGAGCTTTTAGTCTCCCTCTTTTTGGAATATAAAATAGCATCCGAATTTGTCAAAAAAATAAAATAAAATAAGAAAATAAATGGCCATTATTTTACCTCCATGGTTCCAAATTCCACATCTAGAAGAATGCATTCTCCACGTCTTTCACTTCTTGGCATCAACACATAAAATGGTCTACAATGGCTGCAATTTTTTTGGTTGCAAATTAGTTGACATATTGTCCCTCTTTCCATCATTCTCTAGTTCGACATGCTTCTAATGCCATGTATTTGAGGATGAAAGCTAAACATGAGCCTCATTCTCAGCAGTGGACCTTCAAAAATCCTGTGACATA
This sequence comes from Pinus albicaulis, assembly GCA_034641835.2. Lineage (NCBI taxonomy): Eukaryota > Viridiplantae > Streptophyta > Pinopsida > Pinales > Pinaceae > Pinus > Pinus albicaulis. Next base: position 994,681,024 of record CM076583.1, read on the forward strand.
TTGTCAGAAGCACAACCGTAAATCTGAAAAAAAACATCATCAAAGAAACATAACCTGATAGCATATCCTTTTGCTCCTAAAAAGTAAAAAATTTTACATCATGTGAACATTTCCATTTACTCTTTTACCTTGGTGTCAAAACTCATTGATGAAACACAAGTCTAAAAAGCATGCCTCTTTGATCAATCGACCAACATAAGTCGACACCCATGCATGTGAAAATGATCAACACTCTCAAGTTGACATACATACATGATAAACAAAGTGATCAATCCCACACAAGACGATCACCCATGCATGTTAATACACACAAACACTCATGCATGTATAAATTCTTTAACACTCTCACAAGTAAAATCATAAGTTCAAGAACCCCATTGATATGTAGATGTACTTAAATATCTTAAATGAACAAATTTTACTACAATAATAGTGAGTCAACGGACTCCACTTTCAAACACCTTCTTGGAATAAAAATGCAACATACTTTCAATAGAAAATAATTGCAATCAATCACCAAAATACACGTGAGCCTTCAATTGGATAAGAAATCTAACCATCCCTTACCAAACTATTTCAATGACGCCTCTTTTAGATGCACTTCATCATGTGAATCATCCCAACCCACATCAATTATGGAATCCTCTTTTCCATTCCTCTCAAGATCTCTTTCCACATTCTTTAAATGTTGTTGATGACTTAATGGGTACAAAGTACAACACTTGTCTACAAGATTACCTTGCTTATGGAAATGAGTGCAAAACAATTGCATCTTCTTTTCAACATGATTTTCTTTGTCCAATGGACCTTTGGCTTTCTGTCTCCTGTGTTTAGAAATTTTCCTGTGCATGGCTATCTTCTTCCAAAATCTTGAGACATTATGGTTATTCCAACCACAAAAGGAACATGCAAACTTCATCCAAATATTATGTGATGCTTTACCATGTTTATCATTATCAAAAGCAACCTAATTAAAGGCATATTTATACCTTTAACATTCAGCTTTCTTGCCTTCTTGAGGAGGTGAATTTGATGAGGTAGTGGCTCTCTCCAGAATACCAAAAATGCATTCAGTGACATTAGAGATTTCAACGTCCTCTTTTTCACCATTCTCGTTAGCTACATGCTTATGAGAATCCTCTTCCAAATTCAGTGTAAATATTTTGCATTCATATCAACACAATATTCACATGTTTGAGGTAATGAACATGAAATGAAAGTCTTTCTTGGAACACCTTCATGGGCCTTCATGGCCTTGGAGAATTATCCATCGTGTTGCCCATAACCAAGACCCAAATACTTAGCCCTTTCCTCAACAAGGATTGGCTCAACTATGTCGTGTGCATGTTTTCCTAACCCTTTACATTCATATCCCTTTCTCATCAATAATTTGGACCCTATTCCTCTATTATGTCTTTCAAAAATACCAAAAAAATTATCTTCAGAGGAATTGGAAGATAAAATTGAATTTCATACCTCTTGTTTATGCACATACTTGACTAGTGTTTCCTTTGCATCATGGAGTTGAGTCTCCATCTCATGCAGTCTTGCTAGGTTTTCATTTGCATTATAGAGCCGAGTCTCCATCTTATGCATCCTTTCAAGAAGATCTTGCTTCTCCTCCTTCATGGCAATGAAATACTCTTGAAGTTTAATTCTCTCCATATTATATTCATACATCACTTGCACCATAGAATTCATGATGTAGAGCTTCTGCAACATCTCTTTATCAATGATTTTTGCTAAGGAAGATTGACTAGAAACAACGCTTAATGAAGCTTCCATCACACCTGCAATGCATACAAAGCTTCTTTGCTATGATTTGAGAACTAATATCTCAATCTTGACCTTCTCCTTTGTAACATCTCCATTTCGAATTTTTTTTTTTTCCTATTTATAGTGTTAACACTAAATTCACCTTAAAGACAAATTATTTATTATCATGTTTTGTCATTCATTCGCCATTACAATTTGGCCTTACTATACCGTTATCTATTTCAATTTGTTTGTCTATTGATTTGAACTAACATTCAAATTCCAAATAATTAACATATGAAGACTAGGAGTTACTTCCTAATTTCATTTCATCTTAAGGATGGTATATTAATAGTTAACGTTTCCTCCTCTTACCTATTAACAACAAATTCCCTCTTTATGTCAATAGTTTAAACTCCTTTCAAACCTAACTCCCTTCAGCCCTATTTTAATTACTCCACTTGCCCTTACAAGCTAGCATATATAAGTATAGGTTATAATACTTACATATTTCTTAACTTTACAACCATGCCACTTTAATTATAAAGGTTTAATTACCACTAAGGCTTAACCTTACTTTTGACTTATAATTCATATAACCTGTCGGACCTATATATATATATATTCTTCTATAATACGACCCACCTTGCTATGGTTTTTTTAGCATGGTTCTATCTTTTCCACATAGGATTAATTTCTAAATGGTACACATTTGATACCCTTTACCTATTCTACTTCTTAATATGTGAAATATGTTTATCACAACAGCCAACGAAACCCTGCGTTTGTATTTACGTACCTTTCTTCTTATGGAGATTCGGGTTGGATTTACCTCTCAGCTGTATAACACCTACGATATATTTGATATGGTATGATCTATGGTTATACTCTTGCCACATTATGTTTTGAAATCTACAGTGGCATTAATACGATTCCTCTATTAATTTCCACAAAACCATACGTTCGTGATATTTCTTGGGATTTACCTTCATTTACTATATGGCACTACATAAAATGGCTTTGTCAGACTCGGATTAAAACCATCGATCCACTGGACCTTTCTCCTTTGTCGGATCTCCTACACGTGGAGGGTGGCGATCACATCTTCATTAGGTTTTCAACAATTCCTTGGTTTCCGTTTTTAATTTGTTTTCGTTTGATAGGGACTCTTTCCATTTCACGCATTTAAAGAACAGAGCCAACTCTGTCCCGACTCTGTAAATCAATTGTTGGGATTTCTATTGTATACTCTTGAGATAAGTTTTTTGTGTTGCACTTTTCTTTGCGTTTCATAACTATCATTTGAAATTGGAATCACCATTATTACCATTGTATTCCTCATTCAATTGTGTTTTTGGCTAGGACCACGATGAGACAACGTCATTCCTGAATGCAGATTTATGGTCAGGGTTTTTTTTTTCATTGGTATACCCTCTAGGTAATTCTCGGTCATATTTTCAATTACATTTCAGTTCTTTGCGCGGTTCTTAATTTCCTCAATTAATATTACACAACCCATAATTTACTGTGCTATTGGATTTACAATTCAGCGTATGACTATATATTTTGGTAAGGTCCCATTTCTGTAAATATGATATTTTGTTTTCATTCTTCGTGTTATTTTATTCTTCATCCTTCATCTCCCGGTAATGGTTCCCTAAATTTTGATGTTTACTACGTTTTAATTTAACGTTCATTGAGACGTATCGTTGAAGAATGTCCATGTCGGAACTTGAAGGTCTTCTCTAAAATTTTAATATACTCATATTGTTTTATTCAGGAATGTTTGTTTCTGGTTAATCATTCTTGAAACACCACCTTACTCGCATACTCTAACAGCGTGCATTTGAAACGCAAGTGGACGTTCATGAGACTTCTCTCTCGTCATGGGTTTGACGTTGGAGATCTCTTTTTTTTTGTAAGTTCGGTGTGTCCATGCCATTTCTATTTATATTGTAAGACAGATTACAAAATATAAAGTCGTTCTTGGCCTCAATCATGTAACCTAAAGAGTAAATGTGTTTTTAGCTCTGTTTTCCAAAAAAGAAAGAATGTTTTAATTCCACAAATTTAAATACCTTGTTCCCTGATTTTTCACAGATTTCACTTTTACATGAGAAAGGCACACAGCCCTCTTATTATAAACTAATGTTTTTTATTATTTTACAAACATAATAAAGATTTTTAAAATCTTACAAATCTTAGTTACATTTCTCATGCAGGGTACCACCACCAATGCACTGATGCAAACCTCCTGACCATGAGGAGACTGGGGCAGGGTCTTTGACGTTAGACCCTGGCATTTCTACTTGGTTCAATTGCTGAAGAATCTTCTGAAGATTTTTCTCCATACGTCCCACTTTTTCATCTAATCTGCTAACCCTGTCTGCAATTTGGTATTGAGTGATTTTTAGATGCTGCTGGTTGTCCTGAATCTCCAAGAGTAGAGCCTATGTGCGTAGGTCTGGTTGCATTGCTTTTGTCTTTACTTGGACTAGGTGATTACTCTGGATTGATTTGGCTAGGAGGAATTTTACAATCCAATATGTATGGACTGTTTGGTTAAACAAAGTAAGCCTGCCTCTTGTATGCCCTGGATCAGTTATAAAATCCAGTATCTCTGCCTCTGTCTCAGTCTCCTCTGGTTCCTGGTGGATTTCCTGTTCCCAACCACGAATTTCATTTCTGTACGCCGAGGGATTACTCATGACATATTTAACTGCCAATTCTTCCAAGTGTTCCAGATACGTTTTCCGCCCCCTTTTCTTTGGTGCAGGATCTGGCTGATCAGGTTGCTTTCCCTTATTCGCTGCCCGATAGTGGCGCTTGCCCATTGCTGGAGGTAAGATTTTAACTAACACTGGCATGCATGAATAAAAAAAATGAGAAAAAGTTTTAAAACAGAGCATGCACCTCGCGGTGCCTTCAGACCTTCGTCGAAACAGAAGCTCGACCAACTTATTGCACTTGATATCAATGGTTTGACTGTGGGGGTTATCTTGAGGGTAAAGAGAAAATTGGATTATTTTTACAGCACCCAGATAAGAAGGTAACATTTTATGACTGAGGTTGTCGACCATTAAGAAGTTGCGGCCAGGACTATGACTAAGAAACTTAAGCCGACTCTTCCTATTTAGAATTTGACCCTTTATACGAACCTGGCTACCGGGATTACACAGATAACTGGGGGTTTTATTCCCATACCTTCTCACAGAGTTTGTTTCAGGTGCTTGGGAATTGCCATGGTCGCAGAGTGAAGGGGTGACCGGATTCCATTCTGGTACCCAGCAATTAACAAACGACAGAAAGAACAGAAACAAACTCAAATCTAAACTATCCCCATCATTATAGAGTGCATCAGCCGCAAATAATATCAGAACTTGGACATAACAAGGATCACGGAAGCAAGGAGGGACCTAATTCTGTTCAGGTTCCAGATATTTGCCAAACAACAAAAACGACAGACATCCTAAACTATCTTCTTCACTGCAAACCATTTCTGCCGCATTTAATATCAGAAGCTTTAAGGTTATTATCAAAACATACCTGGACCAATTCACGCAATATCCAGGTTGCAGAGCTGTATTTTGCCTTCGATGCCTCCAATCTTTCGCATGCCAGGGATAATGCATGCTAGAATGAAGGGGCGGGTTTAATAAACTTACCAAGTTTCCTCTTGCCTTTCCGGTTGTTTGACAGCCACCCTGGCCATCATGCGCCATCAAACCTTTGCCGGCGATCGCACCATCCACTTCACTGGTCTGACAGATCATTTAAATGCTTTTGAGTGGTGTTTACGGAAGCGCTTGCCACGTTCCAGCCTTCCCTTGTCATAATGGCAAGTGTTCACCCCAATCGGGGGGTTGGAGATCTTTTTCCACTATCAACTGGAGTGATTGAAGTTCCACTGTCCATATGAGATCGTTTGGGCGTCCCTCCATATGGCTCTCAACATTCTCACATCCCCAATTTGCTAAGTAGTCGGCTGCTGAATTTCCTTTCCTTCTGATATGGTGAGGGATCAGGTATTGTATGCGTTTCACCAATTGGCTCAATTCCTCTATAAGAGCAGCTGTTCTCCAACTTTGCGAAATTTTCTCCCATTGCATTCCCTGCTGAAGTTTTTGGAGGATCCCTGTGACCATAGCTGAGTCCCCTTCAACAATAATCCTCTGAAATTGTTCGTGGATTGCTATCTGCAGGCCTTGTTTAACTGCCATTAATTCTGCTTCATTATTTTTTGCGTGGCCTAGATCGAGAGCATAGAATCTGCAGACAGTCCCTCATGAGTTTCTGAAAATCCCTCCCGATCCTGCTTGGCCAGGATTCCCTCTGGAAGCCCTATCATAGTTAAGTTTCAAAAATCCGGGTTGGGGAGGCCTCCATTGTGCTTCTATTGATTGACTAGGCGGTCGAAATTTCCAAAGCCCTTGGCTTAGCATCTGAGGTTTTAGTTTCAGCTGTTCCAAAATGATGGCTTCAATCCCCACTGCTTTCCAATCTTCATCCGTCCATTTTTCTGTTAATATGGTTTCCCGGATATTTTCTATGGTACGCTGCCATATATTAATCATTGGTTGTTCCAAATTTTGAAAGACCCTCAGGTTTCTTTCTTTCCAAATGTTCCACAGTAGGAATCCTAATACAAGGGTCCACGCTCTATTGATGATTTGACAGTTAAATTTACCCTTTCACCAGCTTTCTATGATTTCTGTCACAGTTTCATTGTTATTTAGCATCTGTCTAAATAGATGTGTTAGAGTCTCCCACAGGGGCTGAACTTTAGTACAGTAACCGAGCAGATGATCTATGGTTTCTTCTTCACTTCGACAAAAGGGACAGCATGATGGCCCAAACATACCTCGTTTTCTAAGGTTTTCCCAGGTTAATATTCTCCGATGGCTTACTAGCCAAATAAAATAAGTGATCTTTGGCCAATGCCTCATTTCCCAAATCTTTTTCCAAATTGGTCTTCCATTTCCAGCCCCTTGTTGAGTGTGGATACGATATCCCTCCTTGATAGTGAACAGACCTATTGTTTGATGACCCCATCTTAGAATGTCCAGACCTGTTGTAATTCTGAGTTTGCGAGTATTTAACTCCTTTGCCAAATTATTCCACTGTTCCGTTTCAGGCGCTGCTTGCCATCCATGTTTGTCTTTCCACTTCCTCCATATACCATCACTAGTATTGCACCAATATTGCTTCACTAACCTGTTATTTGGAGTATTGGTAAATAAGAAGATTTCTCCTAATTCAAGTCTACTAAATAATTTGTCCCTTTACTGCCACAAGTCCTCCCAGAAGAGCGATGTTTTTCCTTCCCTAACTTCCCAGAAGCTATGATTCCGAATTAAAAATCTGTTCATCGCTACTAGATTCCATATAGATGACCCTTTTGGAGATCTCGAAGCAACCTACAAGTACTTTATATTCCACGGTATCTCTTTTAATTTCGTGGATTCTCTTTGTGACTTCCCCACAATCTCTGATGATTGATTTTCATATACATATTAATTGTGTCTTGTTTTAGGATTTATCCTTGGGGTATACCAATAAACTTCTTTGATTCTTTTCAAAACACTCTCGGTCGTCCCCTTTTGGGGTTCCAACTAAATCGGAATACCACTCTTAAATTATTCTTCACTCCAGTGGAATTTCTTATGTTCTTAACAATCTTTGATACATAATTTTTATTTAGTTCAAAACTGTGTATGTTAATACTGTCGTTATTTTAAATTTTCCCTTTATCTCATATGGGAACGATGTCATAATTATTAGTTGAAAACAAAATAATGCTCTACATTTTTTGAGTTAGAAACATTAAGTTAATTATTTGCTATTATGTCCTTCTACTCTGCCTTATAATAATAGTCTCCTTTCTCATGATTTCAGGTTCAAGTTGAGATTCTATCTCTCAGGTAATCATATACCTTCATAAGTAGTACTTTGACTTCTATTCTCCTTTTTATGTGATGTTTATAATTTTAATGCGGTGGTATAGTGGTATGGATAATGCGTGGGCTGCGGGAGGTCGTGGGGTTGAGCCCAACCTCCACCCAACTGTTGTATTAAAGTTTTGCCACAGATTTTAATATGATCCAAACCTTAGTTATATTCGAACTTTAAACTTCAGTATTCGCCCCATATGATATATGTTTATCAATCTGAAACCTTAGGACATAAATAAATTTCATATTCAGAGTTTGGACTTTGGCTAAAACGTCATGCCACCATATAAATTCGACTTGAACCCTAGATTATGTGAAATGGGATTTCGACCTTGGAGAGGGGGGTCCACTAGAGGGGACACGTGGCAGCTCCTGGATTCACCACGTGTTAGCCTCTAGTTGGGTTGTCCATCCACATAAAAAATAAATCAACTTCAACCTTAGGATCCAAATCCATAAAAAAAATTCTCTTCTAAACGAATTCGGTGGATCCTGTTGTGACACTTGTCACAATGTCATTAGATCGAAGGGCCTTTCACCATGGTTGACCTCTGTTGACTCATTTTACCCTTCGTTTTTTTAAATTTTCCTTTTCTAAATGAGGGTTAGTGGGATCTAACTTCCTCATACAAACCTCGTTTTGAGTGAAATGAATGGCGACGGATTCCTGGAGATAGGCTGGATTCGTTCATTCTAGTTTGGTGCAATTCTGAGCACTTTGATTTTTTGGAAATTTTTTACCCTAATCCAGATTCCGATCATTTTTTTACTCTATATTGTTATGATGTTATTACTCCAAATTGTCACAATGTTGTTACTCAAGAATTTCATGGTGTTTTTACTTCATGTTGTCACGATGTTGTTACTTTAGGATTATAGTGTGCTACTACTTGAGCATATCAAGATGTTACTATTTTTCCAGGTCATTACTTCCAAATCCTCGATGTTGTTTTTTGGTTAGATGTTATATACATTTTTTCCTAATGCGATCAACAAAATTTACTATGTTAACGGAAAAATCTGATTATCCTAAAGGACATGGTTGATTTGGCCATGGTGTTTATGATCCTTAGCCTTTTAATCATTTGATAATTGAGTAGTCGTTCTTGAAATAATTTTATTTTTATTGAATTTTTTGTAATTATTTATTAAATAACTCTTATTAAACTTTATTTAGACAACCTAAGATTTGTAGGGTTCTCGATTTTATTCTTTTAAAACATATGAAAGGGGATCTCCCTTCCCCGAGAATATGAATTACATTATTTTATCTCAAACAGTGCATATGTAAATTTTTTTACCATTAAAGACTCAAAAAAAATTTCACTCATTTCATGAATTGGTACTCTGTAGGATGTGTTTTCTCCTCTAGCTAAAGAGCCCACTTTTTTAGCGAGGATTGTTGATACTGTAGAAAGTAGCATAGCTCTTTCTTTCATTAGCTTATGGGTTGTGAGTTAGATTTTTAGAATTGAATTTGATTGCTATTACTAATTTTCTATGTGATTACCTACTATCATTACTATGAGATTTTACAAGAGTTCTTGAATACATGCCCTTGTTACTTATTTGTATCCATCATAGGTATTTATTGGACTATATTGTTTCTATAGATTAATTTTTTGTTACTAATTGATAATTATTGTTTGTTGTTACTAAATTCTTGTTACATGTTATTATTGTGCAATGCTATTTTAGATATGTCATACATTTTAATAATGCTATCCTAGATTTTTTTCATCCAACCATTACTAATGGAGCTATGGTAGTAACATCTCCCAATTGGTTACGTTCCTTGAGATTGGCAAATGATTTCTAATGGGTTGTTGTGTTGAGTTAGTTCATTTATGAAAGTGATGATTTGGTTGTACTGAGTGTTATTTACCTTTTGCAAGGGTGATCGAGTGATATTTCATTCATGCAAAGAATTTTTTAGAATTCCAAAATAGAGTGAAAAGTGCCTTTCTTTCATGAAAGTGTGGCCTTTATCAATGAGTTTTTAATTCCATAATTAAGTGAAGTGTTTTTTAATCCCTGCATGTGTCGAAAAATTTATAGTAAGCACTAGGATTTTATTAAGGACCATGTTCTTCTTGAGGAAACATACTAGAACGAGGTATATTAGGAACTAGTTAAAGATAATTAATGTTTTTTTCTTGTGCATTCTTTGCACGATAACCTTCAAATAAAAATACCTTCCCTCGTTGATAATTTATCTTAAGTAGATGTTGTTTTTTTACAAGACAATAAAAGTCCCCAACACATGGATTACATCCAAATAAATCACACCATTACAATCATGCACACATTTCCTAGGAAAGGAAATGTGGAACACTTTATGAAATTTGGCGTTATCAAGAAATGTATTTTTTTTTGCAACTAACACCATCCCATGAATAACTTCAAAAGGCCCATAATATCTTGATGCCATATTTTTATAACTTTAAGAAAATTGTTATAGTCGCTACTACTAGACCTTGATGTGCTTGTTGGAAATGTACTTGGTTTTATAGCATAACTAATGAAAATATTTTCACTTTTGGCATTGATTCGATGCACCTTCATGATGGTTAAAATGGTTATCTGGTATTTTCATTGTGTGTGCATAAGTGCTTCGTAGTGGTTATATTGTAACACCCCCAATTTGTGTGTTGAACTTTTAAAGTTAGACATTTGAACTTTAATCCTAAGGGGGTGGACCCCAAAGGATAAGTATGGTGTGAATGTACTTGCATATTTAATTTGAGGAAATAAATAAAATGATTGTGCATTTTGACCAAGATGAGAATTAGAGATCACTTGCCAAATCCATGAGGATGGATAAGGCAACAAATCCCCACAATCTTTCAAAAATCCTTGAAAGAAATTAATTTAGATTTTGAGGAGGAATGTAAATTTCGCCAATGATGAGGAAAGTAATTTGGAAGAGGTAAGAAAAGCTGGAAAAGCTGAGGAAAAGCATAAAACAGCTTTAAAGATTCCCAAAATGGGAAGCCTAGGCTAAACAGGAAAGAAAGCATCTTGCTATTCTGGATGCAGAATTAGAAACATGCTTTGGGGAAATATGAGCTTAAATAGGCTGCTCCTAAGAAGATCAGAGGTTGATCTGGGATGGAGGTGATCTCAGCTCGGGGGTGAGTCCTGGGAGACAAAGAGGACTCTATGGTTGGGAGGTTGGTCATTTGCAATTGTGGTATGTTCTGAAAATCTTGTTATTTTGTTTTATGATGGTATGAATTGGCTACATATAAAATTAAATTAAATGGTATGATTGATTTTAGTACTACATTTAACAGAGTCCATCCTAAGGCATTCACCTTCCAGATTCTGTTTAGTTGTAGACCAGAAATCCATAGAGTAGAAACCCACAGAAACTTTAAACCAAGTTCGGTTTAAATCTGAAGGTACTTAGTCTCCATAGATAATTAAATATTAACTGGTTTCATATATATACAAAAGTGAAATTATATGCTCATATTTATGCTAGAAAAATATGGTAGCAGAACTGAAATGTACATGGTACAAGAAAAACAAAGGAACCAAAGACATTAGAATAGGTATTTCGAAATTTTTCTAGATCCAGAAGTAATTCTACTCTATAGGAGTATTATAGCATTTATAACAATTACAGTAATCTACCTCTAAAACCTTGAAATAAATATCATAACAAAGAGACTTAATCTATGCCTAAGGTACACTACCAAATGAACTACCGAGTATGTGTATATGCATTCAAAACAATAAATAAGTACCGAGCGCTAAACCAATAGATCATTTTCACATCGATTACAAATGAAATATGTATATGCGAATCATATATATATATGAACGAACCATATATGTCAAAATGAAATATAGATGCGAACCATATATGTTAAAATGAAATATCTATATGAACCTTATCGCTATTTGGATTCATGTATAGTCAAACTACATTAACTCATGGTGGTTATTAAATTTACTAGGCATTGGGCCTAGGTCAAATAAAATTCTCCGACTGTACCGACCTTAATATCCCCGGCATATTAGGTCCTTTTGAACATTATACGAAACGATTGGAGGAAAAATTAAAACGATGATGTAATGCTAAATAACAATTTCAACAATAAAAACTATGAAACTGCGCATAGATAATCATGGCCGACTACACGGTTTTTACGCTGTATATAAATGTCCATGCAACGTATTGGGATAAAATTTATATGTAGTAAACTATGATATTAAAATACCACAGGCAGCGTAACCTTACTTATGTTTATGAGGAACGCTACTAGTATTAAAACAACAGGAACACAGAGTTAAATTTTAGTTAAGGGATGAGTATCACCGATGTGAGAACTCGGTATCTTCCCTGGCAATAATCGTTTTTCATTATGGTCGTTAAGTGAAACGAGGCACAAATCGAATTAGTGTAAATCTGATTGAACAATACACATTTGATCCTAGTTTCGACTGAGAAAAACAAAATAAAACATATAAACGTAATCATGAAATAGGTCCTGACGGTTAACGGTTGAGTGCAAAAAATATCAGATGTATGAAAGCACAAACCAACGAATTTGATGCATCAACCTCTGCAACCGTATGGACGAATTAGGGGTTTACCTGTGTATAGGGTTTTTTTCCTGCCCTTGCGTCGCATTGACGTTCACAATAGTACAAATGAGGAATCCATACGCTGGTTATAAATATTAGAACGCCGGCTGTAGAGAGATTATCCAAACTGGATGCAGAGAAACCTAAGATCCCGCTCCAGGACTCAAAAAAAAAAAAAAACAAATAGTATGTTAACAAAGGCCTCGGTGTATAATAATTCGAACCGCCTGTGAATAGTTTCTACACAGGTGATGCGTGCTGAATGTAGCCATGATAGCGCGGTGAAATAGAAATCTTACGAGTAGAACAACTAGGGTTACATCAGAGCAGTGTAGCAAAACTATGATAAGAAAAATAACTCGGTGTATGTATAAGTTCAAAAAGAGCGCAGCCAGGAATATAAACCGAGAATTAACAAGCACTAGAGAACCGGCTAGGTCTCCGCTCTCCAGTAAACAACCTGAGATGCCGACCCTCTGCCCTCTCTGCGAAAAACAATCAGTAGATGGATGAGATACTGTCTCAAAACGTAAGGAACTATAAAAACAATGGAACTCAGGGATAACGTGAAACCTTACGATTGAATCTCCTTGGCACAGTAGTCTGACACCTTCGCGATGACTTAGGGTCCCTGCACATGAGTCACACAGAACATAGCCGCGAATTAGGTGAAGCAAACCAAGAATGGAGACAAGCACAAAACAAGAGAAAACAAATTGTAACCGCAACCTGATCCGGCTATACCATCAACGACAGGCGAGGGGAGCGGTGAATAGCAACGGTTCTATATCATAGAAATAAATGGGAAGGGTCGGATGAATAAATCGGCACAAGAACCCCAATTAAAAAGAAGAAGAACCCTCGTAACCCTAATCCCACTGCCCCAGAAATTCAGAAAATCCTGATGTCGATTGAGAAAACTCAGCCACGTCGATAGGTGGGTACCAGGTGATATTAAGGTGTGCAGAGAAGGTATGGGGAGATGCTACGCATCGTATGTGCGTAGGTAACGAGCTACCCTAGAACTAATAACTTCCCGAGGCAGAACTCGGCATACAGTACTGGGACCAGTCAGAGATGACAAATAGCAAGCCACACGTCAATTCTTGCTAGGCATGGAACGTGTTACGCCGGCAGCTGGTACTTCCCTCTCCGGAGCGAGACGTCGTCCCTGCCTACAAAATCATCGAAACAGCAAAACCAAAATCAGACGTTAAACTCAGTCGAACAGAGCACGGTGCGACACGGATATTACAAACTTATAATCAAAACGCATATTTTGCACTCCCCGTATGAAATCAAAATGTGTATGCACTGGTTCAGAATACAAATGATGATAAACCGCCGCAAGGCGAAATGAGTTCGGATGTGATGTGAGTTCAGCTACGCCGATACGCAGATCTGGACATTATTACATGAGATGCTAGTTTTATAATTATAAACTGATAACGATATGGCCTGTGCGACGAATTCCGACAAGGAATTGAAAATAAACAATGCCAAAAAGGTTTACGATTAGGGTTAGATAGGTCAAAACAATTCATAATTAATAGAGGAGGCGCTGACAGGTAATTTTATCAATGGTTCAAACACCCTAAATCCTTATTATGATAGACTTACACGGGTATATAGATATGCGTATATATATGGAGTTAATCGAAATGTATATTAGGTATTGTATACATAATCGATATCCCAAAGTGTTGTCAAAGTATGATTGTACTATGTATTTTCTATGTTTGGGAGGATACAATAACCTTTTCAAAGGATATATATATATATATATATATATATATATATATATATATATAATATCTATTACACGCTGATACATGTGAGTACCCAATGATATTAGTAAAGGGGGTGTTTTATATATATATGTGTTACATATATATCTAGATGTGCATTCAAACAATTTTATCAAAGTATATATATATATATATATATATATGGGATATATATATATGTGTGTTATGTATAGGTATGCACATTCAAACAGCTTTATCAAAGGATATATATATATATGTATATATATATTACATATATAAGTGGTATATGTGTTATCGAAGGATAGGAATGTACATAGGGTTTAGACCTACACTATGTCTAGGGGGAGTATCCCATGTTGGTATAGAGGGGGTATAGAATTTTATATCCATGGTTTTAATGTACACATGGGGAATATAAATCCAATTTCTGAACTTAATATCCAGATAACCAAGTAAATAAAAATGAAACACCTGTATATATGTGGGAAGAAAAAAAAAAATTCCTTAAACTGGAGGTGTTACAAATGGTATCAGAGCCCAAGTGCAAAAACTGGGCTGTTGTTATTGTGCTCACTGAATTTTGAATGTTATTGAACATTTTAGAGATTGTTTTTTTTTTTTTGTGTTTTACTGATAAAAGTTATGAGTGTGTAAAGTGGTGCTAAAATGGCTGAAGAAGGAGGAATTTATGTGGATCTGCGTGATGAATTTGCTACTCCAGATCCCAATGCCCCGGTAATGGCTATGTTGCACCGGTTGCAACGAGAATTGGCTGAACTAAGAAGCCAGAATGACATATTGTCATCAGCCAGTAAGGAGCAGGAAAATCTCATCGGAGAACTCACTTCCCGGAACAGCCAAGAAGGCGAAGGTTCTGGAAAGAGAAATATGGATGAGTCTGATGATGATGATGCTGCTAGACATCAACATAAACAGAAAAGAGAATTGCAGGGGGAGTTCCGAAAGATCAAACCTCCCTCCTATGATGGGGAGAAGGAAGAAGATGCTGAAGCTTGGTTGCTGAACATGATCAAGTATTTCCAAGTTTATGAATATGAGAGCAATCTGAAGGCCAGATTAGCTATGTACCAGCTACAAGGAAAAGCTACATTGTGGTGGGAAGAGACAAAAATGGTTCATGCCATTGATGAAAAGACAGTTACTTGGGAAGATTTTCAGGCTAAGTTCAAAAATCGTTATTTGAACGAGCGTTATTATGATGATAAAGCAAAAGAATTTCATGAACTTAGGCTAGGACAGCTCACTATCGATAAGTTTGTCACTAAGTTCACCAATTTATTGAGGTATGTCCCTAACATTAGGGAAGAAAAGGCAAAGGTCCAAAGGTTTTTAAATTGTTTTCCTACTGTGTACAAAGAGAAGATTGAGTTTGACAACCCGAAGACAATGGACGAAGCGGTTAGAAAAGCAAGATTATGCTATCAACAGTTTAAAGGAAAGGCTGAACAAGGGAAGAGCTGGTTGAAAAAGAGTGAGTTCAAGGGGGAAAGACAAAAACCAGCATATCTAAGGAATTTTGGGAGAGATCATCAGCGGAAAAAATTCAATAAACCAAAATAAAGCCAAACTGCTCAGTCCCAAGTGGCTTGAAAACAAGTAGAAGGGAACAATAAAAAGGAAGGGACAGCCAGAATGAAAGAACCTTTGAAATGTTGGGGCTGTGGAGAACCCCACATGATGAGGGACTGCCCCCATCGAAATATTCATATGATCAGCAGAGAATGAGAGGCAACAACAGTCAATGACATAGCCAGAAATATACCCACTATCAGTGCAGCATTGGAGAATCGGCAAGCAGAACATCAAGCAACCATGGTGGAAATGGAGGTTTCTGACTTACCTATTACTGTTTTGATTGACCCAAGTGCTTCTTTGAGTTACATTAGTCCTGGAATTGTAGAAAAATGTAAAATTAAACCTGAAAAATTTCAGCAGTCATGGTTGGTACAGCTGGCCACTGGAACTAAGAGAAAAGTAACACATAAATTGCCTAAAACAGCAATACAATTAAATGGTTTTCCAACAGAAGTAAATCTGAACATATTGCCGTTAGTATCCTATGATTTACTGATAGGAATGGATTGGCTGGAAAAGAAGAAAGCCCTGATGAACTACTGGGATAAAACCCTGCATTGTGTGGATGAAGAGGGGAAACCTTTTACCTTAAAAGGAAAACCAAAACCCATTTCAGTAAGACAAATATCAGCCTTACAATTGAAAAGAACAACTAGAAAAGGATACCAAGTCTATGCTGTACATGTGGAAGAAGTAGAACAGAGAACTGAAGAAAATCTGTTGAGTGAATTACCTGTGGTAAGGGAATTTAAAGAAGTTTTCCCAAATGAGATTCTTCATCTCCCCCCCAAAAGAGAAATTGATTTTTCCATAGATCTGGTGCCGGGAGCCACCCCTGTTTCCCGAGCCCCCTATCGAATGAGTCCACCTGAAATTATGGAGCTGAAGATGCAACTGAAAGAATTACTGGATAAAGGGTACATTAGACAAAGTGTGTCTCTGTGGGGAGCATCGGTCTTATTTGTGAAAAAGAAAGATGGGACCTTTAGGATGTGCATTGATTATCGTCAACTGAATAAGTTGACCATTAAGAATAGATATCCACTCCCTAGAATTGATGATCTTTTTGATCAAGTGAGAGGGGCCTCAGTGTTTTCCAAGATTGACTTAAGAACTGGGTACCACCAGCTCAGAATCAAGCAAGAAGACATTAGCAAAACAACTTTTCGAACCCGGTATGGACACTACGAATTTGTAGTCCTACCTTTTGGATTGACAAATGACCTTGCCACCTTTATGTGCCTGATGAACAGTGTGTTAAATAAGTATTTGGATAAATTTGTTCTGGTGTTTATAGATGATATTTTGGTTTACTCCAAAAACAAAGAGGAACATAAAGAACATTTTCGGATAGTGTTACAAACTCTGAAAGAAAATCAGCTATATGCTAAGTTCAGTAAATGTGAATTTTACAAGGATAAGATTCAATATTTGGGTCATATTATTTCTGAAAAAGGCCTTGCAGTTGACCCTGAAAAGATAAAAGCAATTAAAGAATGGCCAGCCCCAACTGATGTTTCAGCAGTAAGGTCATTCATGGGGATGGCAGGCTACTATCGTAGATTTGTGGAGAATTTTTTTGCCATAGCACATCCTATCACTTCATTGCAAAGAAAGGGTGTCAAGTTCATGTGGACTGAGAAATGTGAAATCAGTTTTGAACAATGAAAACAGAAACTTATTTCAGCCCTTATATTAAAAATTGCTGATCCTGATAAAGAGTTTGTGGTGTGTACAGATGCTTGCAGAGAGGGGTTGGGGGGAGTCTTGTTGCAGGAAAATTCAGTTATTTCCTATGAATCTAGGAAACTAAAAATACATGAACAGAATTATAGTGCCTATGATTTAGAATTTGCAGCTGTTATCCATGCTCTGAAAATGTGGCGGAACTATCTTCTGGGGAAAAAGTTCACATTGATGACTGATCATATTAGCCTTAAATATTTCTTTTCCCAAACTGACCTGAATGCAAGGCAAGCCAAATGGCTGTCCTTTTTAAGTGAATTTGATATGGACATAAAACATATTAGGGGAAAATAAAATAAAGTTGTTGATGCATTAAGTTGGAATGCTTGGCAAAAGCTAAACAACATCGGGAGTAGTGCCCAGATGGAGGTGGAAGAAATGGTGAGAAAAGTAGTAAATCAAGATCCCCACTATGAAGCACTCTTAGTGAAACTACAGAAAAGGGATAAAATTGATTTCACTCAAAACCAAAAAGGGCTACTCTATTACAAAAACAGGTTGTATATTCCAAATGTAGAGTTATTAAAAAGAGAAATTTTAGATGAATATCACAAACAGCCCTATGCAGGACATCCAGGATACCAAAAGATGTTAACAGCCTTCAAAAAGAAATTGTTCTGGCTACGAATGAAGAGAGATGTGGCAAAATATTTAAGTGGGTGCATGGAATGTCAACTAGTCCAAGTTGAGCATCAACATCCATCGGGTCTTCTAAATCCCTTGCCAATTGCAGAATGGAAATGGGACACAGTTTCCATGGATTTTATAACAGGACTACCTAAAACCAAATACCAACATGATTCTGTAATGGTGGTAGTAGACACTTTAACCAAAGCTGCCCACTTTATACCAGTGAAATCTACTTTCGGAACAGCTCAAGTAGCAAATGTTTTCCTAAAGGAGATAGTAAGGCTTCATGGAGTTCCCAAAGTAATTGTGTCAGATCGAGATGCTAAGTTTACAGCAGCATTCTGGAAAGGATTGTTTGGAGGGATGGGTACTAAGCTGAATTTTAGTACTGCCTATCACCCTCAAACTGATGGGCAAACCAAAAGGACGAATCAAATTTTGGAGGATATGTTGAGAATGTATGTGATGGATAGACCATCAAAGTGGGAGGAGTATCTGCATTTAGCTGAATTTGCTTATAATAACAGTTACCAATCTTCTATTAAAATGAGTCCGTTTGAGGCACTATATGGAAGAAAGTGTCGTACTCCTTTGAGCTGGAGCCAACCAGAAGATAAATTAATGCTAGGACCTGATGCCTTACAAGAGATGGAGAGAACTGTTAAACAGATACAAATAAATATCAAGACAGCACAAGATCGCCAGAAAAGCTATGCTGATAAGAAAAGAGTGCACCGAGAATTCAAAGAAGGGGATCATGTGTATTTGCACATCAAACCCAAAAAGAGCACACTTTATGCTGGAAGTTGTGCAAAACTTGCTCCTAGATATTGTGGGCCTTTTGAAATTTTAGAAAGGGTGGGACCAGTGGCTTACAAGCTGGCCTTACCACCCCATGTTAGAGTGCATGATGTGTTTCATATTTCATTACTAAAAAGATATGTGCATGATGCTTCTCACATAGTTGATTGGAATGTTGTACAGGTGGAACCAGAAGGGGATTTTATGCCAGAACCGCTTCAAATATTGCAGCAGGAAGAAATTGAATTGAGAAACAGAACAATGGCCAGAGTAAAAGTGAAATGGAAGCACTTTACTGCTGAAGAAGCTAGCCGGGAAAGGGAATCTGAAATGATGGAAAAATATCCATTTTTGTTTAAGTGAACTCTAGTAGTTCAATAAAAACACCTAGGACGGTGTTTATTTTCAGAGGGGGAATATGTAACACCCCCAATTTGTGTGTTGAACTTTTAAAGTTAGACATTTGAACTTTAATCCTAAGGGGGTGGACCCAAAAGGATAAGTATGGTGTGAATGTACTTCCATATTTAATTTGAGGAAATAAATAAAATGATTGTGCATTTTGACCAAGATGAGAATTAGAGATCACTTGCCAAATCCATGAGGATGGATAAGGCAACAAATCCCCACAATCTTTCAAAAATCCTTGAAAGAAATTAATTTAGATTTTGAGGAGAAATCTAAATTTCCCCAATGATGAGGAAAGTAGTTGGGAAGAGGTAAGAAAAGCTGAAAAAGTTGAGGAAAAGCATAAAACAGCTTTAAAGAGTCCCAAAATGGGAAGCCTAGGCTAAACAGGAAAGAAAGCATCCTGCTATTTTGGACGCAGAATTAGAAATATGCTTTGGGGAAATATGAGCTTAAATAAGATGCTCCTAAGGAGATCAGAGGGGGATCTGTGATGGAGGTGATCTCAGCTCGGGGGTGAGTCCTGGGAGACAAAGAGGACTCTAAGGTTGGGAGGTTGGTCATTTGCAATTGTGGTATGTTTCTGAAATTCTTGTTATTTTGTTTTATGATGGTATGAATTGGCTACATATAAAATTAAATTAAATGGTATGATTGATTTTAGTACTACATTTAATAGAGTCCATCCTAAGGCACTCACCTTCTAGATTCTGTTTAGTTGTAGACTAGAAATCCATAGAGTAGAAACCCACAGAAACTTTAAACCAAGTTCGGTTTAAATCTGAAGGTACTTAGTCTCCACAAAGAATTAAACATTAACTGGGTTCATATATATACAAAAGTGAAATTTTAGGCTCATATGTATGCTAGAAAAATATGGTAGCAGAACTGAAATCTACATGGTACAAAAAAAAAACCAAGGAAGCAAAGACCTTAGAATATGTATTTCGAAATTGTTCTAGATCCAGAAGTAATTCTACTCTATAGGAGTATTATAGCATTTATAACAATTACAGTAATCTATCTCTAAAACCTTGAAATAAATATCATAGCCAAGAGACTTAATCTATGCCTAAGGTACACTACCAAATGAACTACCGAGTACATGTATATGCATTCAAAACACTAAATAAGTACCGAGCGCTAAACCAACAAATTATTTCCACATCGATTACAAATGAAATATAGATGCGAACCCTATATGTTAAAATGAAATATAGATGCGAACCATATATGTTAAAATGAAATATCTATACGAACCTTATCGCTATTTGGATTCATATATAGTCAAACTACATTAACTCATAGTTGTTATTAAATTTACTAGGCCTTGGGCCTAGGTCAAATAAAATTCTCCAACTGTAACGACCTTAATATCCCCGGCATATTAGGTCCTTTTGAACATTATACGAAATGATTGGAGGAAAAATTGAAATGATGATGTGATGCGTAAACAACAATTTCAACAATAAAAACTATGAAACCGCGCATGGACAATCCTGGCCGACTACACGGTTTTTACACTGTATATTAATCTCCATGCAACGTATTGGGATAAAATTTATATGCAGTAAACTATGACATTAAAATACCACAGGCAGCGTAACCTTACTTATGATTATGAGGAACGCTACCATTATTAAAACAACAGGAACAAATAGTTAAATTTTAGTTAAGGGATGAGTATCACCGATGTGAGAACTCGGAATCTTCCCTGGCAATAATCGTTTTTTTTTCATTATGGTCGTTAAGTGAAACGAGGCACAAATCGAATTAGTGTAAATCTGATTGACCAATACGCATTTAACCCTATTTTCGACTGAGAGAAACAAAATAAGACATATAAACGTAATCATGAAATAGGTCCTAACGGTTAACGGTTGAGTGCAAACGATATCAGATGTATGAAAGCATAGACTAACGAATTAGATGCATCAACCTCTGCAACCGAATGGATGAATTAGGGTTTACCTGTGTATAGGGTTTGTTTCCTACCCTTACGTCGCATTGATGTTAACAACAGTACAAACGAGGAATTCATACACTGGTTATAAAGATTAGAACGCCGGCTGGAGAGACATTAACCAAACTGGATGCAGAGAAACCTAAGATCCCGCTCCAGGACTTAGAAAAAACAAACAAATAATAAGTTAACAAAGGCCTCAGTGTATAAACATTTGAACCGCCTGCGAATAGTTTCTACACGGTGATGCTTTCTGAATGCAGCTGTGATAGCGCGGTGAAATAAAACTCTTACAAGCAGAACCATACGGTTACAGCAGAGCAGTCTAGAAAAACTAGGATAAGAAAAATAACTCGGCGTATGTATAAGTGCAAAAAGAGCGCAGCTAGGCATATAAACTGAGGATTAATAAGCTCTAGAGAACCGGCTAGGTCTCCGCTCTCCAGTAAACATCCTGGGATGCCGACCCTCTGCCCTCTCTGCAAAAAACAATCAGTAGATGGATGCGATACTGTCTCAAAATGTAAGGAACTATAAAAACAATGGAACTCAGGGATAACGTGAAACCTTATGATTGAATCTCCTTGGCACAGTAGTCCGACACCTTAGTGATGACTTAGGCTCCCTACACATGAGTCACACAAATTGTAGCCGCGAATTAGGTGAAGCAAAGCAGGAATGGAGACAAGCACAAAACAAGAGAATACAAATTGTAACCGCAACCTGATCCAGCTATACCATCAACGACAGGCGAGGGGAGCGGTGAATAGCAACGGTTCTATATCATAGAAATAAATGGGAAGGGTCGGATGAATAAATCGGCACAAGAACCCCAATTAAAAAGAAGAAGAACCCTCGTAACCCTAATCCCACTGCCCCAGAAATTCAGAAAATCCTGATGTCGATTGAGAAAACTCAGCCACGTCGATAGGCGGGTACTAGGCGATATTAAGGTGCGCAGAGAAGGTATGGGGAGATGCTACGCATCGTATGAGCGTAGGTAAGGAGCTACCCTAGAACTAATAACTTCCCGAGGCATAACTTGACATACAGTACTGGGACCAGTCAGAGATGACAAATAGCAAGCCACACGTCAATTCCTGCTGGGCATGGAACGAGTTACGCCCGCAGCTGGTACTTCCCTCTCCGGAGTGAGATGCCGTCCCTGCCTGCAAAATCATCGAAACAGCAAAACCAAAATCAGACGTTAAACTCAGTCGAACAAAGCACAGTGCGACACGGATATTACAAACTTATAATCAAAACGCATATTTCGCACTCCCCGTATGAAATCAAAACGTGTATGCACTGGTTCAGAATCCAAATGATGATAAACCGCCGCAAGGCGAAATGAGTTCGGATGTGATGTGAGTTCAGCTACGCCGATACGCAGATCTGGACATTATTACATGAGATGCTAGTTGTATAATTATAAACTGATAACGATATGGCCGCCGCGACGAATTCTGACAAGGAATTGAAAATAAACAATGCCAAAAAGGATTACGATTAGGGTTAGGTAGGTCAAAAAAATTCATAATTAATAGAGGAGGTGCTGACAGGTAATTTTATCAATGGTTCGAACGCCCTAAATCCTTATTATGATAGACTTACGCGGGTATATAGATCTGCGTATATATATGGAGTTAATCGAAATGTATATTAGGTATTGTATACATAATCGATATCCCTAAGTGTTGTCAAAGTATGATTGTACTATGTATTTTATATGTTTGGGAGGATACAATAACCTTTTCAAAGGGTAGATATATATATATATATATATATATATATATATATATAATATCTATTACACGCCGATACATGTGAGTACCCAATGATATTAGTAAAGGGGGTGTTTTATATATATATATATATATATATATATATGCGTTACATATATATCTAGATGTGCGTTCAAACAATTTTATCAAAGTATATATATATATATATATATATATATATATATATATATATATATATATATATATATGGGATATATATATGTGTGTTATGTATAGGTATGCACATTCAAACAACTTTATCAAAGGATATATATAGATATGTATTACATATATAAGTGGTATGTGTGTTATCGAAGGATAGGAATGTACATAGGGTTTAGACCTACACTATGTCTAGGGGGAGTATCCCATGTTGGTATAGAGGGGGTATAGAATTTTATATCCATGGTTTTAATGTACACATGGGGAATATAAATCCAATTTCTGAACTTAATATTCAGATAACCAGGTAAATAAAAATGAAACACCAGTATATATGTGGGAAGAAAAAAAAAATTTCCCTTAAACTGGAGGTGTTACATATGTGTTGATGAAAAAATTCATAATTTTTTCTTGTATGCTTGCTTTTGAATATTTTCTTTTAATTCCATGCTAATCATAGTAACCGATTCTAAATTAATTTGCAATAAAACTCTAGTATATTCTCATTCGTGTATGTCTTAGATGGAATGAAATCATTGACTCCACTTGTGACATTATCCTCATTGTTTTTTTGTGATACTTTTGTCATTTATACTTCAAAGTATCAATCATGGGTTTATTTTTTCCCCATTTTTTGAGAATTTCATTATTTCCCTCTCTCTAATATCGTAAAATTTGACAAGTAAGAGTAAACCATACGTGGTTCAATCTAGGCCCACATACCTAATGAGCAAACAATGTGAGGTGTGATTGAGACTTCACACTGGGGAGACGACATAATAATTGGTTGCACATTTTATCCGGTCAATAGATTTAGTGCTAGAATGAGGGTAGATGGCAAGATGACCCTATGGATCCTATATCTAAACATTCTATCTTGGAATGACTCCATCCCAAATATTTATTCTGGGTTGTTTTTATAAATGAATAAACATTTCAATTACTGTAGAGATAGTTGATCTCTCATTGTAGAATAAGTTTGATGGCAAGGGTGAAATATCTGTATTGGAACACACATTTAAATTTCTTACATATTTTTTTTCTAATGATGTTCATTGTGAAGACGTCACTTACAAAATTTTCATTCTTATGCTTGAAGGTTGCATCAAAGAATTGTAAAAAACCTTACTAGATGAATCTATTCATTATTTTCAACAATTATCTATGGAGCTTCATTATGCTTTTGACATGTATGATTGCAAAATTTTGTTTAAAAATATCAATAAGCTTAGAATTAAACAAAATGAATAATAAGAATATTTTTCTAAGATATTTATCCATATTTCTTATCAATTTTGATGTAGGAGCATCCAACTGAAAAAATATAACTTGGATTGGTTACCTTCTACTAGACAGAAGTAAATTTTGAATATAATCTTTTGTTTAAAAAAAAAAAGTCAAATTAGGCTAACACAGCCATCGTAATGTTCCGTTAAGGAATAATTAGGTTAAATTAGTTAAGCGTTAAGATTAATTTTGATAAGCAGTTCTGAAACTGAATGGAAGTTTCTCAACTACATGGGGGACTCTGGAAAGGTATAAACCATCAAAAAATCCACCCTCTTGGGGGTCTGCCATCCTAAGGGAGAAGAATAGTTAGAATAGTTAATCTGTGTGTGTGTGTGTGTGAATACAATACATTGTTCAAATTATATTCTCAATAAAAGTGATATTTTTGTATTTTGAGGCTAATCTAAATATCAAAAAGTGCTATGAGTTTTTTTAATTGAAAAGTAAAGGAAGTTAAAGAACCCAGAATTTCAAACAGGATGAAGTCAAATTGAGTCAAGCAAGAACCATATAGTGGAAACGGTATTAGACTCAAATTGAAGCAAGAACAATATATTGGAAATAGAATCAAAGGTACACTTTAAAAATCATTTCATAATATATTCCCTATTAGTCTTTCATTCTTAAAAGTCTATGATGTAAGTCAAACTGGGAAGTATCATTGGAATAATATAAGCTAATTCAAAACAACATTGAATAACGAACTCAACAAGGGTTTTACAAAATATATAAACTGAAAATTAGCTAGGGTTTATACCCTATTTTCAAAACTGTAAGCACACCAAATCACAGAAAGGACGCTGACTGGGGTTTTTCCCTATTATAAAGTAAGCCAATAATAAATTAAAGGACAAATAAATTTGATAACTTATAATACTAAAATTCTACAAGAATATAAGGGAAAGGTACTACCCTGATGTTCAAGGAAGACTTGGAGCACAACGACAAGAGGAGGCTGCATTAGGCTTGATACTTACATCCCATATAAGAACACCCAGAATTTTAGAGAAAAATTATTTAGTTGATACAAAGGAAATCGAATTAGTGATAGAGAAGAACATTCTTGTGTCTTACCTGAAGTAGAAAACCCCAATGAACTAGGTACAAAGGATCAATGCAAACACCATTATCAATCCATTAAAATGAAGTCGAGGAGATCATCACCTACTAACTAAGGCACCTAAAGGTTAGTAAGGAAAAAACTAAGACCAACAGTAAGAACCAGAACACTGAGCAACACAAGAATGGACTAACTACCTCTTGTGGATCATAACTCTTGTGACTGTAGTAGAGACTAATGCATGTGGGTTTTGTTCTAACGGTAATCCTGATTCCAAAAAGAAGAAGTGGAAGCAGGAAGGAGTAGGCATCCTGAAGGTGATGATGACAGTGAGGGTGAAACAGTGACGATGAGAGATGGTTCAAAAGCTGAGACACTAGAGATCAAACTATCGAAATTAGTTTTGATGGCTAGCAGCAAACTAAGACCATAAATTTCTAATTATGATGGCATCCTCTCCACAGAAGCATTGTTGGACTGGATAAGTGAGTCAAAAAAATACTTCATGTATGAGGAAGTTAGTGAGGATAGGAAAATCAGGTTTTTTGTTACCAAGTTGAAAGGACATGCAACACTATGGTGGGATAGTGTGCAAGAAGAAAGGATGAGATTCAACAACCCCTTGATCAAGAAATGGGACAAGTTCAATGTGAAGATGAAAATAAAATTTCTGCCTAAAGGCTACCAAATTTCTCTTTACATACAAGTGAAAAATATGAGACAGAGAATGAGGACAGTAAAGGAGTATATAGAAGAGTTCTATAAAGTGAACTTGAGGGTTGGGTATGTTGAAGATACGCCTGAGAAGACACCAAGATTTTTTAATGGTCTACGGATGGAATTCATAGACGAGATCAACATTATTTCCCCTAAAACTATAGAGGAGTCATATAAATGTGCTTTGAAGGTGGAATAAAATATTACCAGGAAGAAAAACGCAAAGAGAGGGCATTGTTCTGGTAGAGGAATGGGATAGTCCTTTGGCAGAGGTAAAACTACAAGCAGTAGTGAAGAAGGTAACAGTTCAAAGACTTCGGGACAGACTAAGATAGAAGGTAGAACCATAGGTGGAAGGCCATACTAGCGTGGAAGAGGTAATGGCAGAGGCAGAGGAAATTCCTACCAATGTTACACGTGTCACAATGGCGGCACAGGTCATTTGAATGTCCTGAAGTTGAGGAGGTTGGATAGTGGGGAGAATATGTTTCTTAATCCAAAGCGGAACAGGTACTACCACAGAAGGTCGAGAACATGCCTGAAACAGGTGAGGCCTTGGTGTTGAACAATTTTTTTCTAAAACCAACTAGCAAGTGATTGACATGAAGCGACAGAAAGGATTATTCTGCATGGTGTGCAAGTTGCATGGAAAATGTGGCAAACTAATTATAGATAGAGGGAGAACTGATAACTTGGTAGCCACTAGGATGGTGGAAAAATTGGGCTTGAATAAGTTGAATCACATGACTCCATACAAGGTTTCTTGGCTACAAAAATGGCACCAACTGTTGGTTGATGAGCAATGTGAGGTGGAGTTCCACATTAGGAAATAGAAGGACAGGGTGACTTGCGATATCATGCCTATGGACGTGTGCCATATTCTAATGGGTAGACCATGGAAATATCACAAAAAGGTCATCCATGATGGGTAAAATAATCATTACAAGTTTTTTAAGGATGGGATAAAGCATATGCTTATTCCCACAAAGGAGGAAAATGTTACAGAAACTAGCGGGACTAAAACACTGTTGATAGGTGGAAAGGACTTTCTGTGACAGATTAGCGAAAATGAGGTAAATATGCAGTTGTATGGAGACCATGGGTAGTATTGCTGCATATCTAAATTACCGATTTCCCTGTGGAGATACAGGACATGTTGCAGGAATTCAACGACATTATGGTAGATGATCTACTGGATAAATTACCACCAAAGTGGAGAATTAGTCACCATATTGATTCCATTTCGGCAGCCAGTTTTCCAAAAAAGGTTTCTTATCGAATGAGTCCAAATGATAACGAGGAGATCATAAAACAAGTAGAAGAGTTGTTGGACAAAGGGTTGATTTAGGAAAGTTTTAGTCCTTGTGTTGTTCCGACTATTTTAACTCCTAAGAAAGGAGGTGAATGGCGGATGTGCATCGATTACAGGGTGATAAATAAAATCACCATCACATATAGGTTTCCTTTACCTCATATAGACTGTATGATGGATTTTTTGAGTGGAATAGCACATTTTTCAAAAAAAGATCTGAAAATCGGCTATCACTAGATCAGGATTAGAGAAGGTGACAAGGGAAAGATGAATTTCAAGAATAATGAAGGCTTGTATGAATGGTCGGTCATGCCATTTGGACTAAGAAATTCTCCTACAACATTCATGCATTTGATGAATGAGATGTTAAATGAATTCATTGGAAAATTCGTGATCATATATCTGGATGATATACTCATATTCTACAAGACTAAGGAGGAACATTTTCGACGTCTTAGGTATGTGATGGAAAAGTTACAACGAAATAAATTTCTCATAAATCTTACAAAATGTTATTTTTTCAAGAAATAATTGATTTATTTAGGATTTTCAATTTATGAAACTGAATTGAAAATGGACCTAGAAAAGATTGCATCCATAGTAGGCTGGCCATCTCCCAAACATTTGTTTGAGGTACGAAGTTTTCGTGGACTGGAAAGTTTTGATCGGAATTTTACTGAGAATTTTAGTGGTATTAGTGCACCTATGGTAGATACCATTAAAAATGAAAATCAACCTTTTCATTGGACAAACTTAGCTGAAAAGATTTTTTAGCTTTTGAAGAAGAATATCCCCAAAAAACCAATCCTAAAACTACCACACTTCAACAAAATTTTCCAAGTTCATTTTGATGCGAGTGGGACAGACATTGGTGCAGTTCTTAGATAAGAAGATAAGCTAGTAGCATAATTCAACGATAAGTTAAATGAGAGCAGGAAAAAGTATACATCTTATGAAAAGGAGTTTTATGTAGTCGTCCAAGCATTGAAGCATTGGAGACATTATTGTAGGTTTTAACCATGTACAAAAATTATCTACGAACAAAAATTTTAAAACAGAAAATAAACAAAAGCTAGAGCATAAAACATAAAACAGATAAACACAGATATTTTCCCCTAGATCCCAAATCAGGACGACCAACTTTATTTTTCATTATATTCCTTTTAGTGTTACAACACATATATATATATATATATATATATGTCAAAGCATAGATAAAACCCAATCCATTAACCATGTATTAGAACATAACCGTAGTTACCTTGATCAGATCTACAAAATACCAGGGGTAGAAAACCGTCATGCCCCAGAACCATGTGCAAACCCATGCACAAAACCATGGGCAGGTCTGCCCACTGAAAATAATGACCAAATTATTTTTTCCGGGGTGTTTCCCCATATCCCGATAGGGGGGGCTACTGTGCCCCTTATGACCTCCCCGTATGTTGTGCCGAGTGCAATGTACAGGGGGGATATCTCCCCCCCTGTTACCCCCCCACAAGTGACTAGTCGTGGAAAGAATATAACACACACGCAACATTCTCCCACTAGAAACCTTATTCTTGTTTCTGTTCTGGGACCTTCCTCGTACAGATAAGGCATCTCCATTCTAACCCTCCATATTTCTCCATCGCATTTCCTCTGACAGCAAGGCTGAGACAATGTGATCAAAATTCAAGGTAGTTGTATTGCTACCTATTTCAATAACTAGACTGACCCACGAATCTAGTAGAGAACATAACAAACTGATGCACTTAAATTCATCTGAGATTTTAATATAAACAGATAACAGCTGACTTACCACAGTATTGAAGGCGTTCAAATGCTCTGTCATCGAGTCGCCATCCTTCATCCTCAAGTTATACAACTTTTTCTGCATGAACAATTTATTCACCAAAGACTTAGATTGGTACAAATTCCTTGGCTTGTCCCACAAGGTCTTCGTCGTAGCTTCCCTAGATACATTCAACAATATTTAATCTAAGACACATAGCCATATTGTGCTCTTCGCCTTCTGATCCAGTTTCTTCTAGTCTTCATCTCAGATTGCCATTGGTTTGTTACTCAAATCTACCGCAATCCACTGGTCCTTATCCACCAGCATATCCTCCATCTTTTTCTTCCAAAACTTAAAACTCTGAGCATCAAATTTCTCGATCTCTATCTTCTCACTCCTTTCCATATTCTTTCACCGCAAGAATCGATCCCATAGATCTCCCACTAAACAGGGTCTGCCACAAGCCCGATCAAAAAACCCCTTAGCAGCAAAGGCATGCCATTGAAGATGAAACAACTCTGATAACAACTGTAGGTTTTAAACCTGTACAAAAATTTTCTACGAATGAATCTTTAAAAGAGAAAATAAAAAAAAGCGAGAGCATAAAACATAAAACAGATAAACACAGAGATTTTCCCCTGGATCCCAAATCAGGATGACCAGCTTGATTTTTTCATTATATTCCTTTTAGTGTTAAAACACATATATATACATGCTAAATCATACATAAACCCCAACTCATTAAGCTTGGATTAGAGCATAACCATAGTTACCTTGACCAGATCTACAAAATACCAGGGGTCGAAAACCATCATGCCCCAAACCCATGTGCAAACCCATGCACAAAACCATGGGCAGATCCGCCCACTAGAAAACAAGGACCAATTTTTTTTTCCCGAGGCGCTACCCCTGAGCCTGACAGGGGGCCCTATCACAACCCCTGTTACCCCCCCTCCCCCACACGCGCGTGACTAGTCATGGAAAGAATATAACACAAATCCAATAATTATTTGTTGGCCAATGAATTTGTCTCATTTTCAAAAAATTCTATGTTGCGGTATATTATCTAGCAACACAAGCTAAATCATAAGAATGAAAAATAGGTGGAGGACTTACAGATTTTTAAATTTGTTTTAAAGCACATTAGCAGTCAGGCCAACAAGCTGTCAGATGCGTTAAGCAAGAGAATTTTAATATTGCAAGAAAGAACAATACAAGTGTTTGGATTCGAGCACCTTAAGGATTTGTATGAGATGGATGCAGGTTTTAAGGAAGCTTATGAATCTTTCCAAAATCCACTATTGAGAGACAATAGCCCATGGATAGACTATAACATGCAGGAGGATTTTTTGTTCAAATGAGGATAGTTGTGTGTTCTGCAGTGTTCCATGTGGGAGAACTTGATTCAGGAAAAGCACAGTGGAGGTTTGCCTAGACATTTTGGCGTAGATAAGACTTTGGATCAGCTAATCCATTTATTCTATTGGCTGAGAATGAGGAGAGATGTACAAATATTTCTAACCAGGTGTAAGCTTTGTCAGCATGAAAAGGGACGCAACCAGAATGCAAGGTTGTATACACCTTTACCCATTCCAAACAGACCTTTGGAATTGGGAAATTTGGACATTGTATTAGGTTTTTTTGAAGACATAACAGGGTTACAGTTCCATCATAGTGGTGGTGGATCATTTCACCAAGATGGCGCATTTCATTTTGTGCAGGAAGACAAGTGATGCCGCGCATGTAGCACACTTGTTCTTTTCAGAGATAGTCAGATTACATGGCTTGCCGAAGTCCATCATCTCAGACAAGGATGTGAAGTTCATAGGCCATTTTTGGCAAACATTTTGGAATAAATTAAACACCAAACTAAACTTCATTTTTGCTAATCATCCATATTCAGATGGAAAAACTAAAGTTGTGAACAGGAGTCTGGGAAATTTGTTGAGTCTGATTGGTGAAAATTCCAGACAGTGGGATTGTGTGCTTACATAGGTGGAATTTTCCTACAATGTCTCACCCAACAAAAGTACGTGTAAAAGTTGTTTCCAAATCCTATATGGAATGCACCCACGTAGAATATTTGAGTTGTGGGACTTATGTCAGTTCGAGTGTAGGAGCACTGACGGTGAATATTTTGTAAATGCAATCAACGATCTTCATGAGAAGGTCAAAAAGAAGCTACAAGAAAATAAAAAAAAATATAAATATAGAGAAAATTTGAAAAGACGAGAGGCAAAATTGGAGGTAGGATACCTAGATTAGCACACTTACGCAAGGAGAGGTTTTCTAAATGGGAGTACAACATATCAGGCCTTACATAATCCTTCAGAATTTTTCTGCAAACGCTTATGATTTGCAGTTACCTATGCGTGTAGGAATCTTTCCCATTTTTAATGTCACAGATCTGTACCCATATGTTGTGGTTGAAGTGGAAGACAGTTCAGAAATATGAACACGAGATACCAAAGATGAGGAGGAACTATGGTTTAAGTATATGTCTTTGGCAGAACCTTAGGAAGTTGAAAAATTTTTGGAGACACAAGTAGGAAGGAATAAACGAAGAAAATAATATTTGCAGTATCTGGTAGAGTGGAAGAACCACCCTATTTTGGGTTTTTCTTGGTTGGACGCTACATGAATTGAAAGCACCGGGTACTCCATTGAAGAGCTCATGGAGAGGAGCCATGAGTTCAATTTACCCCTTGAGCCTCATGCCAGAGCATCGAACCGAAAAAATATAGATGGGACTAGTTACCTTCTGCTGGACAAAAGTAAATTTTGAATTTAATCCTTTATTTAAAAAAAAAAATCCAAATTAGGCTAACACAACCATTGTAATTTTCAGTTAAGGAATAATTAGGTTAAATTAGTTAAGTGTTAAGATTAGTTTTGATAAACAGTTCTGAAACTAAATGGCAGTTTCTCAACTACATCGGGGAATCTGGAAAGGTATAAACCAACCCAAAATCCACCCTCTTGGGGGTCTGCCATCCTAAGGGAGAAGAAGAGTTAGAAAAGTTAATATGGGTGTGTGTGAATAAAATACATTGTTCAAATTCTATTTTCAATAAAAATGGTTTTTCTATATTTTGAGGCTAACTTGAATATCAAAACGTGCTATGAGTTTTTTTTAGTGACAAGTAAATGAAGTTACAGAACATGGAATTTCAAATAGGATGAAGTCGAATTGAGTCAAGAAAGAACCACATAGTGGAAATGGTATAACAGTCGAATTGAAGCAAGAACAATATATTGGAAACGAAATCATAGGTGCACATTAAAAGTCATTTGATAATAGATTCCATATTAGTCTTCCATTCTTAAAAGTCTGCGATATAAGTATAACTGGGCAATAGCATTGGAATAATATAAGCTAATTCAAAATGACATTGAATAAGGAACCTAGTAAGGGTTTTACAAAATATACAAACTGATAATTAGCTAGGGTTTATACCTTGTTTCAAAAACTGTAAGCACACCAAATCATGGAAAAGACATTGGCTAAGGTTTTACCCTGTTACAAAGTAAGCCACTAATAAATAAAAGGAGAAAGAGATTTGATAACTAGATGCCTCAAAACCCTCTTGGGATTTTCTGATTATAATACTCAAAAACTACAAGAATACAAAGGAAATTTCCTACCCTATTGCACACGGAAGACTTGGAACATGACGACAGAAGGAGGTCGCACTAGCTTTAATACCTACATTTCATAGAAGAACACCCAAAATTTTAGAGCAGAAGTATTTAGCTAATATACAGAGGAAATCGAATAAGGGACAAAAAATATCATTGCAATGTCTTACCTGAAGTAGCAAACCCCAACGTACCAAGGATGAAGGATCAATAAAAACACAAAAAAAAATCCATTGCAGTGAGGTTGACGAGGCCTTCACCTGCTAGCCAAGGCACCTAAAGGTTAGTAAGGTAAAAACTAAAACCAACAGTAAGAACAAGAACACGAAATCACCTTTAGGAAATAGAAGCTGAGCAACCTAGAAATGAGATTAACACATGTTGAATGCATAGAGGACAGGTTTTAAAACCACAATAATTATAGAAAATGGTGGACAGAGGTAGAAGAATAATGAGAAAATAAGTTTGAGTGTTACCGAGAAGACCATGTGTTCTTCGTGAGGACGGACACTCCACAAAAGAGAAACCAAGTTCAACACACATAGTCAAACAAATAGCCAAATTTATAGGCGACCACAGTGTCAAAACCCCTGCTCAACATTTCCTCTCTAACCCTTGCAATGAAAGTCTAAATGAAACTCAAACCCTAAAATGGGAAAGTGAAACACATTTAAACTTTGAAGCTTAACCCACGGTTTTGGGCCCATGATCACATGGTGTCAAGAGTATTGTGAAACGAGTGGGATAAGATATTTTTATTTAAAAATAAATTTTTATGTTAGTAACATGTTAATCATGTTTTAAATCAAATTTTTAAATATCATCCTCATGTACACACCAAATTTATTAATAGAGATGTGAACTGGAGTGATTTGGGTGAAATTGTTTGACTATTTGTCTTCCTTGTTCTGGAAAAAAACTTTAATTTGAAATGAATGTTGATAATAAACCATCACATGATTCCGGTAATGTGCGAGTTTCAAATAGGCCATATTTTATCCCTACTTTCGCCATGTCCATTTCTATGAGTCGGAGAAAATATTGACCCTCGAAGATGTTATTAATAATTGAGAATGGGTGCCTGACAGATAACATACCATGGGTAAGAAAAACCAATACATGTTGATTATTGACCTGTATTAGAGATGAAGATGCAATTGGTTAGACTTATTATCAATGGGTCTAGTTCATTCAATTTAAGCTAATGATTTTAAAACAAATTTATCATATACACTGTAATATCCCTATTTTTACTTCTTTTATCAGAGAGTTGAATAATCCTAAAGGTCAATTGGACCCAAAGGAAAAAATTTATTGTGGACATATTCTATTATTTTACATTGAATAAAAATGGAAATTCAATTATTGTGCAAAGACTAGAGTATAATTAGAGATGAGGAATTGAAGTCCATGAGGATGGATAAGATTCCAAAGACTTTCCCAAATTCTCCAAAAATACTTGGAGAAAATAAATAAATATTTAAATATTATATTGAAGATAAAAATCTAAAAATAAACCTCAGTAGAGTGGAAAGTTACTGGGAAGAGGTGGAATAAAAATAGAAAGAGGAAAAATCTAGTTTTAAAGTAGTTTTGTGGAAAAAACAAAAGGAAAACTTAGGCAAAAACGAAAACAACATCCTGAACATGCTGATGGGAAAGTAGGCTTAAATAAGCCATTCCTGGGCAGACAAGATGTTGTCTACATCTTGGAGGAATTGGTCTCTGCTTAGGGCGAGTTGTGGAGAGAAACCTCAAAGTTGGGTGGAAAATAGTATTACCAGAAGTGGTATGCACAATTAATTTAATTATGGATTATGATTATGTATTTATGATTAGAATAATATTTTAGAGAGATGATGTTTTATGTAGAAAGACAAGTGGGAAATTATATTTTTTTATTTAATTAGTATAATGGAATTATGTTAGTTTTAAATTGTAGAGTCTGATGTATTTAACAGAACATAACTATAGTGAATAGGTAAGTTCTCTATCGTTACATAGACAAAATAAGTTAGTGAACCAACAAACAAAAGGTCTAAACCCAATTAGGAGGGTTTAAATTTGTTTTTAGGTTATAAGAATTTCTATATTCAATTAATAAAATATATCATACAAAGTAGAACTAATGTTAAAAGAAATATTTAACATAATTGTTCTGCAAATCAAAATGAATTAGAAATCTAGGTACTAAGGGAGATAATTGTCAATCTATAAAGAAACATGGTTGTACAAACCAAATCTAAATATCTCTATTGTACTTCAATTACAAATGTAACATATATCTATTCATTCTTTGGGCATTTAAGAAATTAAATACTAGACATATATTGAAGTACTAGAATATAGTACAATAACTAAAAATAAAAATTCATGGCTAAAAATATTATCCATTGGAATTACTACAAATTTATATGTAAACCTATTATAAAGATTAAGTCTTATCATCATAAGAAGAATAGAGTTGATGGTAAAATTGATAAAAAAAATATCATTATACACTATCATAAATACATTGACAGAAGTGAAATGTTCTTTCTATTAAGTAAAAAAGTAATACAAGAATACTTATCCTTGAATTCAATGGATTTAATTCTAGCAGCTTATATACCAATCCGTACATAGAAGGAATAAAAGAAAGTGTCAAGGATTGTGAAAGGAATTCACATGTTAACGAGAAGAAAATTGTGAAAGGTGCAATACCTATACAATAAACCCATAAGACATAGGGTTATAATTTAATTAGTAAGATAATTAAATAAATTACATTAAATCTGAGAAAGGGAGAACTGAAATTTTAATATCAATTTACCTTATGAGTCAAGGGAATTTTCCGAAAATCATTTCTATGTACAACTAGCAAAATAAATTAACTTACAAGGAAATAATGATACATATAAATATACGGTAAACGAATACTATATTGAATAATAAACTTGAAAATTACTTGTATTAGGACAGAGTAAATACTTAAGGAAATCTCATGACTACTCTTAGGACAGAAAGGAAATGGCCTGCAAAACAAATCATTTTATTATTCAAGGGTACTTAATAAAATGATAAGTACTTCTGAAGAAAGAACTTGAATATATTTTATAAAATTATTTTCAATGGATCTCAAAAATTATGAAGGCAATTATAGAGATTGAAAATCAATAGAAGATACATGCATAAGTTATACCTAAAAATTTAGAAATATACTTTTGCAATTAAAGACAGAGTAATAAAAATTACTTCTCTGTATAAAACCATGTAAATTAAACTTCAATACCAGTCATTCAGAATCCTCTGGAAAAACCAAGGATTTTATTTATGCATAGTTGTGAAGAAAACCAGAACATTTTAACACATATATTTTTTCAAAATGA
Organism: Pinus albicaulis; assembly: GCA_034641835.2. Lineage (NCBI taxonomy): Eukaryota > Viridiplantae > Streptophyta > Pinopsida > Pinales > Pinaceae > Pinus > Pinus albicaulis. The sequence continues at coordinate 994,717,348 of CM076583.1, forward strand.
AATTGGAGAAATGTAATCAGAGTGATGATAAATTTCTGAAGCAGTCATACTTTCATATGAAATGTAAATAAGTTTTAGAGTCAGAATAATATAGTGGTGGATTATGAAATTTAATCGACCTAAGATCAAATATCTTGGAAAGGAGATAAAATTTTATACAGGTAGCCATAATTGAATTACAAAATAAACCCAGAATGCATCCTCAGAACTCTGAAAGGATTTCAAGTATATAAATACGAAGTTCATACAAATTTTATATTACCAACAACGAGGAGATAAGTTGAGAAATATTAAACAACCAATGTATACACTCTACAACTCAGAATGTTTTCCTTTCTGGAAAAATGAATTCCATATCTATTAACCGAAAATTTAGAGAAGGATTGGATAGAAAACAATTTAATGATGAACAAAATCCCCAAAAAGGAGTAAGTGTAAGGAATCATCCACATCGCTGATATGATTCAAGTTCAAATATAATGGAAATTCATTTTCAAAGACTGAATACATTATTCAATTAGATATTTTCTATGGAATTTCCAAAATGATATAATAGGTGGGGATGCGTAAACCAAATACAAAAATAAAAATTTTCTCTATAATGATTTCAGAATCAAAATATTCTTACCTAGATTATGTTGGCAACCAATGGCGAAAAACCCCAATTCAGACACCATTAAACCTGCAGTAAAACTTTAGTTACGTTAATGAGAAAGGAATAACAAAAACTTAAAGGAATGCTAGTTATAAACTTAACAACGAAATGGAATGTGAGTAAAATAAGTCAACGAAAGAATACTTTTACTTTGACGAGAGACACAGTCTCATGAAAGAAAAATGAAAAACCCCATAGCAACGATGCCTTCTTGCATACATTCAATCTGCGTAAATCTCTGAAACAACATTTTCAAACTAAGGTTGCGTGGATCAAGCCTTGTTGCAGGTTGAAGACACAAATTACAAAGTGAAAAATGACAAAGAAAAGTTAGGGTTAGATAGTCATAAATTCATTCATAAAATACGAACTGATCCAAACCATCCACATGGATTGCATCCAAAGGGAGAAGCCTAAGAGTCATGTGATTGTCATAAATGGAAACGTGCAAGCAACATATAAATCCCAAAGTTATAAATGCAAATCCTAGTACAAAATGCTAAAAATAAATCCCAAACCAAAAATCTGATATACAATTATTCAAAACATTAAAATGTGACAGAGATGTCATTAAATTGGAATTGATATATATTATTTCACCAAATCCAAACGCTATTCATAACATATCATTGGAATATGGAGACAATTAAATATAGTAGTTGATTAATATAAGGTAGTGTGATGGAAATAATAAATGGAGAACATCAACATTATATTGTATTCCTAACTATGGTATTAGAAATTCGAATTATTTCATATCGAATACAAATAAATGCTACTAAAAGGTAATGAATACAATAAAGGTTACTAAAAGGTAACAATTCATAATTCAGTAAGAGTAGAGTCTATTGGCATAAGGAGAAGAAGTCCTCTGAATAGACTAAAATACCTTCAGAATTATGAACCCAGGGGTTTTAATAATAAATAATAATCAATAAATACATGAGGGTAAAATAACAGAAGACAATTAATGTACACTAAATGTAATAGTTGGAAATACTATTTAAATATAAATTCATAACTAACATTATAAAGAGGTTATGACAGACATAGCTTAGATTAGGAAAATGATAATAAAATGAACAGTGACATTATAGAATCCGGTCAAGCAGAAATCATTATATAAATATATAGCCTTTCACTTCATAAATTTCAGAAAAGAGTAATCAAGTGAATTCGTCTAAGAATGAAGAAATAGAACATATTTCGTCAAATAGTAACGAGCAGCGGATCACAAATTAAAAAATTATACTATAAATAAATAAGTAAATAAATTATCATAAGTGGAGTTGTTACATACATTTAAATTTAGTGAGATAATTCACTCAATTTATTTTAATTATTTTAAAATAAAATTGTCATAAAAGATATTTTCATCTTACTAGAATTCATATTAAAATCATTTTCACTAAATTATTAAATCATTTATACTATAATTTAAAATTAAAATATCCCCATTTAATTTTTTTAAATAAAATAAAAAGCTCTTACACATTTCCCTTTAACTATTAACCTGTGAAAGACATATTCTAATAATCATATACGTTGCATATTATTCTAAAGTAAAATTAAATTTCTATTATTAATTAAAAAAATATTAATAATATTTTATATTATGTTGAATAATAATGTAAATTATTTCTGGATTTATTAAGTAATCTCGATTTATGGCCATCAGGTTCGTTAGAAATCCACCAAATTTTTTTAACGATATGTGGTAATTATCTTGATTTGAATTCTTATTGTTATTATTAGTCCGTGCCCCTTTGGGGCTGGCAGGGACTATTGTAATCAATTTTTTCTCAGTTTGATTAATTTGCAAACCAATGAAGCTGCAAACCAAGTAATTAGCCTAAAATTTTTAAAGTTATATTTTATAAATTGTTTTTTTACAATCAATAAGAAAATTTTCACAGCTATTCCAACCACTCAAGAATTTAGAGATCTTATTTGGCCTCATATCGAAGCAAGATATGAGAAAAACTTAGGATATGTTTCAATTCATTGGGAATGTTTTAGTGAAATTGATTAATGCTAGCATTAATAGGCAAGAATTTTATGCTAAAATTACATGATGTTTATACATGCTCCCATCAAAGTTTAAAAGAGTGGCATCGAAGTTTCATTCAAACACAGCCACATACACCACCATGCATTCTGCCACATACACCTCCGTGTGCATGTTTGGTATCACCTACACCGCCTTGGATCGCCTTGCAAAAACACACCCCTACCAACCTGCAAACCTTTTATTTCAAGCAGCTGCCTTGCAAAAACACAATCGATGTTAGGCAGATACACCACCTCTTCCATCTGTTTGTACAGTCTACTCAGCATTGCATATATCTCTACTATTTGGGGATGAGATCTATCTTCTGCACAAATGTATGAATCATGTTCTTGAATTCAATTTAGCTTAAGCCTGGCTTCTTTTTTTTTCACTCCTCTGTCTTTCATCATTGTTTAGAATCATTCCCATATCCTAGCCACAGCATGAAGATTTGATAACAGCACTCTTCTTTATCACTTCTCTATCTTTCATCATTTTTTGGAATCGTTCCCATCTCCTAGCCACAGCATGAATATTTGATAATAGCACATATGGCGCAGTCATTTTTTTTTTTGTTCCAGTTGGAGGAGATGCTCTGCTGCATATTTTCCCAGCTACAAATTGACATGAATTCTGCAGGCCCCTAGCAAGGATCCTCACACAACAGCACTAGCTGAATTGGCATCCTATCAACAACATACTGCCAGATACTGCAACAGCATATTAGCAATCGTAGGAAGATTATTTAGTTTACCCATGAGCAACAATTTCCTCTCTGCTGGGATTATTCAATTTAAGGAGATAGTTCCGACGCTACGATTAAACTACTTCTAGACTAATGACTAGAGGAAGTGACTCTTAAACTGCATCACATATAAATATCAGGTAAATATGAGTAAAAACCCTTATAATTTATGCATTTTGACAACAATTAGACCTAGAAAGTGATCTTTCATTCTGTCCTCTGGTTTTGTTAGGGTCACTGCAATTTTGTTGATTGTTTGTCATAACATAGTTTGTTATTTTGAAGGTATTTGCGAGTGAATTTGCAAATCAAGAATAGCGATATAACACATAGTTGCTAAAAAGCAAAAATACCCTCTTTCTCCCTCACGCCTATCTACTACGTTTAGTAAACGAAGATAAGATTTTTTTTATAACAAATAAAAAATGAAAAAATTTCAATATCAAAAGCTTATTATAGTGGCATTCAACAAAATCGCAGAACATTAACAGGAATTCATAAATCCTAGTGTTCCAAAGGGATTACATTAAAATGTTTCTGGAAAAGTGCAAATATTTTAGTATCAAAAGCTTTTTACAACGACATTCAACAAAATTACAGAACACTAACAAGAATTTGTAAACCCCAGTTGTCCGAAGGGCTTGACTGTTTTCTAGTTCTTTTGCAAAATGCTAAAAACAAACCCCTAACACCCATGGACATAAAGAATCAATTTGACTTGTTAAGTCTCATCTATAATTTGAAAAATGACAAAGAAATGACTGTTATTTGAAAACTAATAGAGAAAACGATATTACATACCAAATATCTTATGTCGAGTTAAAGAATCTCCATGTTGTGGTACCTCGCTACCATTACACACATAATAATCCTTGTCAGATCTACTACCATCACAACCAATATGAATTATGCTACCATCACACACCATCTGATCCTTGTCAGATCCCAAAGCATTGGAATAATCAAATCCAAAAGCATAATCACTAGGAGATCGATTATTACTTGAACCAGAATCTTCATCTCGCTTACAAGCATTAGAATCGCATTAGGCTCTTCAGCTCAAGCATTCGACTCTTTCTTCCGATCACTATACTTAGGCTCTTCCTTTAGATCTATAACATACTAATATCCCCTCTGAACACCTGACTCTTCATCCTGATGTCGATATGTGTCCATCGACACTACCTTGTCTCTGCTGCTCTAGCTACCTCTACCTCTCGCCCTACCGCTGTTGCTGCTTGCTATGTTTCCTCTATTAAGGAATTTTGTTGGAATTAATTTCCAACTGCTGCATAAATTAATAGCGCAAGAATGGGGGCGACAGTCCATGTCCGCGGGGGTCCAAAAGTCTAGGCAGGCAGATGGGTGAACCCCATCGGAATAGCCGTTGACGTCATCAACAAGGAGGCCCCACACAAACGTATTAGGTTTTAAAACAAAAGTTGTTTTAATTTATTTTTTGTTTGTTTGTATTATGTTTTAATTAAAAACATGTCATATATATTTATATATATAATGACAAATCCCAGCACATTGTAAAAGCCGCGAAGCATATGTTGTAATTTTTATTACACAGCAGTGTAAATAAAAAGAAAGGAAAAGACAGCAGTGCAAGAATGTTGTAATGTTATTACACAGGAATGTTTTTTTTGAAAGCACAACAGTGCGGGAAGGAAGAAAAGAACGGCAAGCAAAATCTGTCATCAATGCACTTATCAAGCGGTGCTGACAGAAGTTATTGAAGCCATTAAGATTGTTAAGCGGTGAATTTTCTGGTTGAGTCAATTAATGACATTAATTGAACAGGGCTGAGATATTTTGTTTTAATATACAAAACAGAGAGTTGTAATTTTATTAATATAGAACAATAGTGTGTGCACAACAGTGCGTTGATTTACACAGAGCAGAGTTTTATGCACAGCAGAGTGCATTTTGTAAAAGACAGAGAGCTGTAATTTATTTTATTACACACAGCAGAGTGTTTTAGAAAAATACAGAGCATACACAACAGTGTTTATTTTTAGTGAAACAGAGTTTTATTTGTTCACTGTGACATCAACAGTCACAATTGTAAATCCCTCTTTTGAGGAAGAATTGTAAGAGAAGTTTTTTTATGTATGGAATATAAATTTTTCTGAGTTGAAAACTCTGTCTCTAAGTGAATTTTAAATATTTCTCTGTGTTAAGGAAGGCAGTTTTATTGTTTTGGAATTTAGAAAAATTCCAACTTGGTATCAAAACCAATCCAGGCTATTTGAAGGTCAAATAAGCTGAAGGAAAGGAGTTCGTTTTTGCAGAAGCCTCTCCAGCAGAGTGAAGGTTCAGACAAGAAGAATTCGAAGGTATTTCTCTATATAGTTTTGTGTTACTATTGCAGTACAGTTGATTAGTTTTAAACACATAGTCAAGTGTTTTTGAGATCATAGTTAAGAGTGCAGAATGGCTGGAGCCAGCACAGGTATGAGTTTGGGAAATATCCATCTCCCACAATTCAATGGAAAAAATTATGACTACTGGTCAATAACTATGAAAGCTTTATTTACCTCACAAGAGTTATGGGAATTAGTTGATGATGGCTTTGAAGAGCCAACAAATGAAGCAGAGTTTTTTTATTTTAACTCAGGCAGAAAGGGAGTCACTGAAAAACAATAAGAAAAGAGATGCCAAGGCTCTTTTCTTTTTGTATCAAGCAGTGCATGAGAGTGTGTTTCCAAGGATAGCAGCAACTAAGAAATCCAGTGAAGCATGGGAAACTCTCAAGACAGCTTATTAGGGAATGGAGAAAGTGAAGACAGCAAAACTTCAATTGCTGAGGAGAGATTTTGAGACTGTCTCTATGAAGGATTCAGAGAATATTGACTCATTCTTCACTCGTGTGATTGGAATGGTCACACAAATCAGATCTCATGGAGAGAATCTTGAGGACAAGAGGATTGTTGAAAAACTCTTGAGAAGTTTACCCTCAAGATTCAATGTGATTGTCACCACCATAGAGGAGACCAAAGATCTCACAAATTTTTCAGTGGATGAACTTCATGCATCACTGATGACCCATGAACAAAGATTGGTTAGGAGTGAAAACTCATCTCTTGAACATGATTTTAATTCCCAGATGTCTTTCGGAAGAGGAAGAGGGCAAGGCAAAGGAAGAGGAAGAGGCAGAAGCCAAAACAGAGGTGGAAGGAACATCCCTTCACATTGACATGGAAGGTGCAACAGTCAAAATCACAACCACGGCCAAGGCAGCCAGCAGAATGGTCAGCAGAATGTTCAAGGACAAAGGTATGAAAAATCCAATGTCCAATGTTACAATTGTAAAAAATATGGTCATTATGCTAATGAATGTAGAAAGAAGAAACAAGATATGAGAAGTGAAACTAGTGCAAATTTCACAAAAGAAAATATCAGTCAAAGCAATTTGTTTTTAGCTTGTAATATGGCTGAAGAAAAATCTGAAGATTTATGGTTTCTAGACTCCGGTTGTAGTAACCATATGACAGGAAACTTAGCAATGTTTTCTATGTTAGATGAAAGTGTGCAGTCACAAGTCACACTAGGAACTGATAGCAAAGTTTCTGTTAGGGGAAAAGGAGATGTAAATGTTTTAACAAGATTAGGTGCAAAGAAAACCATAGCAGATGTTTATTATGTTCCAGGAATGAAGTGTAAGCTCTTAAGTGTTGGACAGCTTGTCCATAAGGGGTATAATGTTTTCTTTGATAATGATGTTTGTACCATCATGGATAAACCACCCAGCAAACAGTGTATTGCTGAAGTGAAGATGACAAGGAACAAGATGTTCCCTCTCAGAATGAGAGCAGACTTGAAGAATGGTGAAGAGAAAGCAGCAGTTGCACAGGAGACTTTCCAAAGCGAACCAAAGGATGATAATTGGTTATGGCACTTGAGATCAGACATCCACCTTGGAGGCCTGAATTGTTGATGTGTCAAAGGAGAGTGCAAGGGTTTACCATTGATATAAACCGTGACAAATTTTTGTGAAGGCTTTCGTATTCTCGAACAATGACAGAAAGTTTTCCTTTCAATTAAGCAAAGGGCAAAAGCACGCACAGATTGGCCCACTTCGTATGTGTGGTGGGATCGATGCAACTCCATCACTAAGTAATGCAAAACAGCCTTATGTACTAACATTCATGATGATTTACAAGAAAACCTGGGCTGCATTTTTGAAAAATAAAGTGAAGTGTTTGAAAAAATTTGCAATTTCAAAGAACTTGTTGAAAACCAGAGTGGGCTGCATATAAAAGTCTTAAGGACAGATAGAGGAGGTGAGTATATATCTAAATATTTTCTACGTTTTTGTAGAGAAAATGGTATTCAAAAGCAGTTTACAACTAGATATACTCCGCAGCAAAATGGAGTAGCCGAAAGGAAGAACCGAACCATAATGGACATGGCGAGGAGTATGTTAAAGGCAAAGCATTTGCCGAATGATTATTGGGCCGAAGCTGTACATTGTGCAGCGTATATCTTGAACAGGTGCCCTACAAAAGCAGTAATGAACAAAGTGCCAGAAGAGGCATGGAGTGGCGCAAAGCAAAGTGTCACACATATGAAGGTTTTCGGATGTGTGGCTTATGCACACATTCCGGATCAGCTAAGGAAGAAGTTGGACAGCAAGGGGGAGAAATGTATTTTCATTGGATACAGTGAGGAATCCAAGGCATACAAGTTATATAACCCATCCAGCAAGAAGTTTCTTGTGAGCAGAGATGTTCAGTTCATTGAAGAGGAAGCTTGGGATGGAAGCATAGAGAAAACAGTGAATGTAAAACATTGTTTATCTCATGATGAGAATGATGATGAGTTGGCTGAAATACATCCCCAAACAGCAACACCAACAAGAGAGCAGCAAAGCACACCCTTGAGGAGAAATGACAGTGCTTCTCCAAGCACACCACAAGGAGGAAATTCAAGTGCTTCTTCAAGTACTTGTACACCTACTGAAAGAGGTAAGAAATTTAGAAGTTTGAAAGATATTTATGAAAAAAATATAGCTAATGAAGGTATCAATTATTTGTTTGCTTTATATTGTCATGTTGATGATCCTGTTCATTTCGAAGAAGCTATCAATGATAGGAAATGGATAGAAGCTATGGATGAGGAAATAAATTCCATAGAGAGGAACAAAACTTGGGATATGGTTGAACTCCCAAAAGGTAAAGATGTCATTGGTGTTAAATGGGTCTACAAGACCAAGAGTAATGCTGAAGGAAAAATAGAGAGACACAAGGCAAGGCTTGTTGTCAAAGGTTATAAGCAGAAGCATGGGATAGATTATGAGGAAACTTTCGCACCGGTTGCTAGAATGGAAACCGTGAGAGCAGTGTTGTCAATAGCAGCACAAAACAAGTGGAAAGTTTACCAAATGGACGTGAAGTCAACATTCCTAAATGGAGTGTTAATGGAAGAGGTTTACATTGAACAACCTCTCGGCTATGAAAAGAAAGGTCAAGAGCACAAAGTGTGCAAGTTGAAGAAAGCTCTTTATGGGCTGAAGCAAGCGCCAAGAGCGTGGTACAGTAGGATAGATTCCTATCTACTGGAAAATGGATTTGAGAAATGTGAGGGAGAACCCACCCTCTACATCAAAGAAAAAGATGGTAAAATTTTGATTGTAGTCTTGTATGTTGATGATGTTATTTTTACAGGTAATGATGATTGCCTTATTGAACATTTTAAAATAGTCATGAAAGAAGAATTTGAAATGACTGACATGGGTTTGCTGAGATACTTCTTGGGAATAGAAGTAGAACAAAATGAAAGTGGGATTTTTATCTCACAGGCAAAGTATGTTAATGAGGTACTTGAAAGATTTAACATGCAGGAATGAAAAGTAGCAATCACTCCCACAGTGATGGGATTAAAACTCAGCAGAGAGGATAGCAGCAAGGATTTTGATACTAGTTTGTACAAGAGCATAGTTGGCAGCCTCATGTATTTGACTGCAACTAGGCCGGACATAATGCATGTTGTTAGTTTGATTTCCAAATTCATGGAAAAGCCAAAGGATGCACATTGGCAAGCAGCAAAAAGAATTTTGAGGTATGTTAAAGGTACTAAAAGGTTTGGTATTTTTTATACTACTTCAGAATGTTTAGATTTAGTTGGATACACAGACAGTGATTGGGCTGGAAGTGTTGATGATCGGAAGAGCACTTCCGGTTATGTTTTTCACATGGGTTCAGGAGCCATTTCATGGGCTTCTAAGAAACACCTGCTAGCGTTGTCTAAGCAAGAGAGGCATTATGGGCACCACACAGCAACGTGTCGGGCGCGTTGGATGCGCAGCAAAGATGATAAGTAAACTTTATGGCCGAAGAAATATAAAAGGGACAATGGTTTTTTGTGACAATAGCTCAGCTATTGCATTGTCTAAAAAATTCTGTTTTTCATAAAAGGACAAAGCACATTGACACCAAGTTTCATTTCATACGGGAATTGGTTAGCAATGGCGAGATTATTTTGCAGCATTGCAGAACAAAGGATCAATTTGCAGACATCCTCACAAAGCCACTTTAGCAGAAAAGCTTTGAATATTTCAGGAAATGCATGGGTATGCAGGAAAACCCAGCAGTTGAAATTAAGGGGGAGTGTTGGAATTAATTTCCAACTGCTGCATAAACGAACAGCGCAGGAATGGGGGTGGCAGTCCATGTCCGCGGGGGTCCAAAAGTCTGGGCAGGTGGATGGGTGAACCCCATCAGAATAGTCGTTGACGTCATCAACGAGGAGGCCCCACACAAACGTATTTGGTTTTAAAACAAAAGTCGTTTTAATTTATTTTTTGTTTGTTTGTATTATGTTTTAATTAAAAACATGTCATATATATTTATATATATAATGACAAAGCCCAGCACATTGTAAAAGCCGCGAAGCATATGTTGTAATTTTTATTACATAGCAGTGTAAATAAAAAGAAAGGAAAAGACAGTAGTGCGAGAATGTTGTAATGTTATTACACATGAATGTTTTTTTTGAAAGCACAGCAGTGCGGGAAGGAAGAAAAGAACAACAAGCAAAATCTGTCATCAATGCACTTATCAAGCGATGCTGATAGAAGTTATTGAAGCCATTAAGATTGTTAAGCGGTGAATTTTTTGGTTGAGTCAATTAATGACATTGATTGAACAGGGCTGAGATATTTTGTTTTAATATACAAAACAGAGAGTTGTAATTTTATTAATATAGAACAGTAGTGTGTGCACAGCAGTGCGTTGATTTACACAGAGCAGAGTTTTATGCACAGCAGAGTGCATTTTGTAAAAGACAGAGAACTGTAATTTATTTTATTACACACAGCAGAGTGTTTTAGAAAAATACAGAGCATACACAGCAGTGTTTATTTTTAGTGAAACAGACTTTTATTTGTGCACTGTGACAGTAGCAGTCACAATTGTAAATCCCTCTTTTGAGGAAGAATTGTAAGAGATTTTTTTTTATATATGGAATATAAATTTTTCTGAGTTGAAAACTCTGTCTGTAAGCGAATTTTAAATATTTCTCTGTGTTAAGGAAGGCAATTTTATTGTTTCGGAATTCAGCAAAATTCCAACTAATTTTCCTGTGGGGCTTGGCAGCACCTTTGCGATGGCCAAGGATTTCATTTTTGGAACTCAAATAAGCACACACCTACATCAAAGGGATTACAAAATGATCAGCATTATGATATTATACTTACCAACACAACCGCATCTCTCTCCACTAACAACACCTGTGATTCCATTAACTCCATTCAATGACAAATATATTATTAAAAATTAAAAATATAATGACTAATTTCTATTTATTTATAATTTTATTTACATTTTGCAGTAGACAAACGTAACAGGTATGAAGATTGAATATATCAGTTCTAATTATCGGCGTCAATAATTCTACCACCTGGCTCCAAGCTTCTGTCCCCGTGTAAAACAAAATAAAAGATTTATGTTGAATGTTGCCCCAGAACATTTAAACATTAGTTTGTATTTGCATATGAGTTACAAATAATACATCTTAGCAAACTTTCTTATCAGTGACAGTTTTTAAATAATGTAGGCTTGATAATATTGACGATGGTGCAATTAGTTTAATATGCTTAGTATATTTGAGCAAGATGGTTACTAGCCGTGCATATTATTGGAAAATAGTTATTTTCCTCTAGCATGACCAAGGTTATTTTACTCATTGGAAAATACAAAAGTAAATGAATAAAAACATTCTTGCAGATTTGGATTTGATATTTTCCTTTGTATTTTTTAACCTTTGGTATGTGGTTTTTCTAGGACTTTAAAATAGTTCTGTTCATATTGTTTTTTATATGTTTTCAATGATTTTTACAGAAAAAATAATGGTTATAATTAGACTTCAGCTAATGAAAAAAAAATGTTGTTAAAGAAAATTTTACTGATATTTGATGCAAGAAAGAAATTGACTACATAGTATAACTCACTGTGAGGTTAAATACACTTGCAGGAATCATATAATCCAACAGAAAATGTTTTTCTCACCTAAGGGAAGCAGATGTGTCAGTAAAAAGCCTCAGATGGGTTGGTGAAGCCTTCAGTTTTAAGTAAGGAAAAATCAAGCTTTGACTCTCATTCCACTGCTAACTCACTTCAACCTTCCAGAGAGGATCAAGCACTGCTCAGAGGTCATAGGTCAACAAATGAGAAGGAAAAGTCATAAAGGAGTTCAGGCAAGCCTTGAAAATAGGGCAAGCTCTGTAATTCAGTCTAAAAATATGTTCACAGGTGTTGTTCTTCAAACAAGTGGAAAGTGGGGAGAACAAATATATGAAAATGGTGAGAGAATATGGCTGGGTACCTTTAACTCAAAAAAAGAAGCTGCCTTGGGTTATGACAAAGCTTCCATCAAGTTAAAAGGAAAATATGGCCCCCGGAACCTACCAAATGAACCAATATCCGAAACAGAGCTATATTTTCAAAATCGCTTCACAAATGAACAAGTTGTTCAAATGATCAAGGATCATTCCTATAATGAAAAAATACATCAGATGAAGCACCTTCTCCAGTTACATAAATCAACAGAACAGGGTGAACCTAATCTACAACAGTTGGACAATTTACTTACAAGCTCATCTACAATGTATAAGGAACATCTATTTCACAAAGAGTTGACTGGTAGTGATATTGGTTCTATAAACAAGTTTTTGATCCCAATACAACATGCTCTGCATCACTTTCCTACAGACATCCTGGAAAATAACACATACAAATTTCTTAAATTTATAGATAATGAAGGTAAAGAATGGAAATTCACGTTCACAAAGTGGAAGGGCAGGAGCGGTTTCACCTATGTCCTCACTAGAGGATGGAGAAGATTTGTGAAGGCTAAAAAACTAGAAGTAAGGGATACAGTTTACTTCGCCCATGACTACACCATGGCAGAATGCACCTTTTACATTACTGTTTGTCGTTCTCCTGAAATAAAAATATTACAGGGTTTTTCGAGAACCAATTTTACCTCTGAGACTGGTATCAATCATGAGAGTTCTATCACTACTTTTTAGCTATCATCATTTTCTATGCTATGATCAAAATGTATATCAACGAATGTCCCGATGAAGGAACTCACGTTCATATTTTGTGGTTAATTCTGGCTTCAGCCAACTTGCCTAGGTGCTGCTGAGTAAAGCATGAAGGAATTTTGTCAAAGGGACCTTTCTGAGACATCGCTGCTGCTGACGCTGAAAGCATATCAGTAGGAAATTTATACTCCTATCACTTACTCGGTTAAGACTCTCTCACAACACATACATTCGCTCTGGTAGTGACTTGCTCTATTTTTACTCAGCAGCAGGGCTCACAACACAGACATTTTCTCTAACAGGCACTTGCTTTCTTTTTACTCAGCGGCAGGAACTTGCTGCCTAGCAACCTCCCTTGTTCAATATTTGTTCATTTTCATATATGATTAGGAAATTCGTATGATCTTGATGGAATTTATCATATATTTTAATTATTAATTAATATATATATATATATGTGTGTGTATGTATGTATGTATGTGTATGTATACATATACATATACATATACATATACATACATACACACACACACAAACACACACACACACATATATATATATATATATATATATATATATATATATATATATATATATATATATCTTAATTAATATATTTAAATTAATTTAATAATTAGAACTAAAAACCATATCTAGTTGTTTTAATTTCAAATAATAAAATGACTTTTGTTTGTATTTCGAACAAGAAAATAACATAATAAAGAAAAAAATTAGTTGTCAGTCTTTTGATTATTCCTGAAACAAGCTCTTTAAAATCTCGGTATCCACTTCAAGCCTATGGTAACTACTATGCCTCTCTTTTCCCTTTGAGAGGCCTTCAATATGGACTTCAACTATCGAATGAGTGCACTTCCCTATGCATAGCATGCCTAAAGCCTTCTCCCTTGACCCTTGATGCTGTGATGATGAGCCATAAATTTAATAGTAAACCCAAGCTCTTGTCTCTTTGTGAAATGTCTAGATGGGACCCCCCTCTCTCTCTAAGTGAATAGTAGCTCAAATATTGCAAACATTATGTTTCAAATTTACAAAGAAACATGTATTCCCTTTTCTGAGTTCAAGTTAGTGCACAGTCATCAGGTGTTGTGGAATGACTCTTTAGTATGTGTTATGGGCATTGGAAGGGACACTACAATCCTAGTTTCCTTTGGTCTGTTGGGGGTTGCCCAAGGCCAAAACCCTTTACTACCACAAACCTACCAATATTGAAGCTAAGGTAGAGGTCCAACCGTGAGGGCTGAAGGCCAATCACAAAAGAAATAATTCAATGAAGCAGCTAAGGGATCCAACTCCATTTATGTTCTTAAAGTCCTGTCAGGCACATCCACAGGGGCTTCACTGGGAGAGTAGTAACATACCACGTGTGTTCATATTTGGCGCTATATACTGAGGAAAAAATAACATAATATATTGAATATATAATATGGGGTAAAGGATTTTTATATTGGTAGGTATAAAAAATGGAGGTCAAAGTTAGTAAAAAAATATAAAGGGGTATTCAAAATGTTAATGAAAAAATGGATACCTACAATATCTAGTGAAAGTAGAGGTTTTTTAAATTAGGAAGGTGTATTGGGTTTGTATTGATAAGGAGTTAAATAATGTGATTTTTATACGTATTTTCCAGTATGTTGTCAAATTAAGGGTATTTTTTAATATGCCACAAATGCATGTGATATGTTCGAGGTTCATTAAACGAAGCCCTTGTGGGCCCACCTTTCATCATTGAAACTTAAGACGAGATTTCATCTCTTAAGGTAACTAAAGATTTCTCTTTTCAGAAATCTTATATTCATGTAAAAAAACACAATTATATGTTGGTTTAATGGATTATGGACCTCATCTTTAGCTTTAAGATACTAGTTGAAAAAAACCTAGACTACAAAATACTCTCTCCATCTCTATCCTAAGGGTTATTTTGTTGTTTCCTTCAATAACAGATAATATTTTCTAAAGACCCTTGAACAAGGTCTTTGGTTCCAAGCGCATTCAATCCTCTCTTTAGAACCCTGGTTTCCCAGCTTCAACCCTCTAGAAATGGAGGGCATGAAGACTCTTATATGGGTTAGGCTTCCCAACCTGCCTATTCCCCTCTGCAACCCATAGTGATTGGAGGAGATAGACAATGATATTTGGTGCTTCCTCAAGTGAGACGAAAATTGATTCCAAAAAGAAAACTATACATTTTAAAGAATCTACGTAGAAATGGATCACAGTGATGACCTTCCAAAGAAAATCCATATAGAATGGCTAGAGGTCTCCCTCATGCAGCCCATAGACTATAAAAATATCACCCGTTGATGGAGATCTTGCCAAGGGGTTGGACATCTACAAAAAAAATTCCCTTATTTTCCCTTCTCAAGGCTATAGAAGAGAATAACACAAAGAGACTCACAAGCTTCTTAATCTTCTAAAAAAAGACCCTCTCCTCCAAAAATTCTAGAATTACTTCCCATAGCAGCTAATTAGTCAACCTTGAAAGCACCTTCTTCAGGAACTTAGGTCCAAAAGATCTTTGTTGCCTCTCCATCTCCTCGAGATGTCCCCAAAGCCTTCTCTCCTATGCTAGAAATTAAGCTTTCTTGGGTTTCGAGTGACCTTGAAGCTAGGAACGTGTGGACACCCAAAGGCTGGTTAGCCATGGTTCCCTCTCCAAAATTAGAATCATAGAACATGGAATTATCCTTAGATCACCTCCAAAGAGGACAAAAACATTCTCATGAGTTCGACAATTCAGATAGGTACAAAGAAGCAAGGATCATCTCTTCCAAAGCACTAGAATTAAACCTTGTGGAGAATCTTTCCATAGTGGTTAACCTCTTCCACCTTGTTAAGTTAGATCAACATTTGGGAAAAAAAAATGTATTAAATCGACAGAGAATTTTCCTCATATTTTCTTAGTATACTTGTATCATTTCTATGATGCTCCCAACAAAAACTTAACTTTGTATTTTAATAAAATGCTAATAAATTTTAGATAAAAATAATAAATTATTATAAAAATCGATAATTAATTAATTTAGACCAATTTTATTAGAAAATAAAATTAATAACAACTTATAAGATGAGGTGAACTTTATTTTATTTGAGATCAATCTTTTCCAGGAAAGATTATCTTCAATTTTATTTGATTAATTTAGACGAATTTTATTAGAAATAATGTTATGTGAGATTTCATTACCTTTGAGGTCCAAGTCAACTACTGCCAGGCAAGATTAAAGTTGCTTTTTGAATCGAAGGAATATTTAGCATGTGTCCATAATTATACAAGCAACTAAAAACAATTCTAAAAAACCAACGGTCAAGTGCGCAGATGCCACCGACGTGCACAGAATAAATTTTTTTAATATAATGATTAATATAATGATTATAAATGGTCATGTACAAATTTTAATAGGTCAGATGAATTTGATCTCTTTGCGAGATTTTCAAAAAATTCCAACCTCTATTATGATTTTTTTATTTTTCTTTTCCTTTTACAAATAGATTGGATTAAGTTGAAGTTAGGTTAGTTTAGAAATTTTAATAGGTCAGATGAATTTGATCTCTTTGTGAAATTTTCAAAAATAGCCAACCCTCTATTATGATTTTTTTAGTTTTCTTTTCCTTTTAGAAATAGATTTGATTCAGTTGACGTTTGGTTAGTTTCGCGAGATACTGGAGTTGGAATTGTGTTGTTTATGTGAAGATCTATTTATATGGAAAATATTGTTAGGAATATTTTGTTGGAATTAATTTCCAACTGCCCATGAGACAGGGCGGAAAGCAAAGTCCGCGGGGGTCTATGAGAGCAGGCGGACGATGGGTTGAACCCCATCGGAGTTGCTGACATCACCGCAGCGGGGTCCACACTTGATAATAGACAAAGGTTGCGGGGTTTAAATTTATTTACCCACTGCATATGTTATTTGTTTCAAATATGGGTTATATATATTTTTATGTCATAAATGTTATATATATACATAAGCCCAGCACATATATATTAAAAAGCT
Source organism: Pinus albicaulis (assembly GCA_034641835.2). NCBI lineage: Eukaryota > Viridiplantae > Streptophyta > Pinopsida > Pinales > Pinaceae > Pinus > Pinus albicaulis. The sequence continues at coordinate 994,734,364 of CM076583.1, forward strand.
GTGAAGTGTTTTATTTTTATTACACAGCAGAATGTAATGTTTTAATTACACAGCACAACAGTGCGGGAAGATAAAAAGAACAGCGGTGCCACCAACCAGTTTGCTATCAATGCATATTAGAGCGGTGCTGACAGAGTTAATGCAGCCATAATGAATTCAAGCGGTGAATTTTTTTATGGTTGAATGTCAATGAATGGCATTAAACAGGGCTAAGATATTTTGTTTTGTAATATGTAGAAACAGAGCGCATCTTTGTTATGTAATGTTTTGATACACAGCAGCGTATTTTAAAATAGAGACAGAGAATGTTTTTTTTATATGCACAGCAGTGTATTGTAAAACACAGTGAGCAGAATTTTTACACACAGCAGAGTGTTTTTAGGAAAAATACATAGCATACACAGCAGTGTTTATTTTTAGTGAGACAGAGTGTGTTTTTACATAGACAGTGAGTTTTATTTGTGCACTGTGACAGCAGCAGTCACAATTGTAATCCCTCCTTTGAGGAAGAGTCTGTAACAACAGTTTTTTTTTTAATAGAAATTTTTTTATGTGAAACTCTGTCACTGTGTATGAAATTCTGAATATTTCTCTGTGTTAAGAGAAGACAGTTTTATTATTTTGGAATTCTGAAAATTCCAACATGGTATCAAAGCCAATATAGGCTATTTGAAGGTCAAATAAGCTGAAGGAAAAGGAGTTCTTAGTTGCAGCAGCTTCTCCAGCAGTGTGAAGACTCAGCCAAAAGAATCCAAAGGTATTTCTCTATACAGTTTTGTGTTACTGTTGCAGAACAGTTAGTTAGTTTTAAAAACACAGTCAAGTGTTTTTTATCATAGTTAGAAGTGCAGAATGGTAGGCTCTAGCACAGGAATGAGTTTGGGAAATATCCATCTCCCACAATTCAATGGAAAAAAATTATGACTACTGGTCAATAACTATGAGAGCTTTATTTGTCTCCCAAGAGTTATGGGAATTAGTTGAGGATGGCTTTGAAGAGCCAGCAAATGAAGTAGAGGTTCTTATTTTAACTCAGGCAGAAAGGGAGTCACTGAAGAACAATAAGAAGAAAGATGCCAAGGCTCTTTTCTTCTTGTATCAAGCAGTGCATGAGAGTGTGTTTCCAAGGATAGCAGCAGCTAAGAAATCCAGTGAAGCATGGGAAACTCTCAAGACAGCTTATCAGGGAATGGAAAGAGTGAAGACAACAAAACTTCAGTTGCTGAGGAGAGACTTTGAGACTCTCTGTATGAAAGAGTCAGACATTATTGACTCATTCTTCACTCATGTGATTGGATTGGTCACACAAATCAGATCTCATGGAGAGACTCTTGAGGACAAGAGGATTGTGGAAAAACTCTTGAGAAGTTTACCCTCAAGATTCGATGTGATTGTCACCACCATAGAAGAGACAAGGGATCTCACAAAGTTTTCAATGGATGAATTACATGCATCACTGATTACTCATGAACAGAGATTGGGTAGGAGTGAAAACTCATCTCTAGAACATGCTTTTAAGTCCCAGATGTCTTTCGGAAGAGGAAGAGGGCAAGGCAAAGGAAGAGGAAGAGGCAGAAGCCAAAACAGAGGTGGAAGGAACAGCCCTTCACATTCAAATGGAAGGGGCAGCAATCAGCATCAAGGCCAAGGCAGCAGCCAGCATAATTATCAAGGACAAAGGTATGATAAATCCAATGTTCAATGTTACAATTGTAAGAAATATGGTCATTATGCTAATGAATGTAGAAAGAAGAAACAAGATATGAGAAGTGGAACTAGTGCAAACTTCACTAGAGAAAATAGCAGCCAAAACAATTTGTTTTTAGCTTGTAATATGGCTGAAGAAAAGAGTGAGGATTTATGGTTTCTAGACTCCGGTTGTAGTAACCATATGACAGGAAACTTAGCAATGTTTTCTATGTTAGATGAGAGTGTGCAGTCACAAGTCACACTAGGAACTGATAGCAAAGTTTCTGTTATGGGAAAAGGAGATGTAAATGTTTTAACAAGATTAGGTGCAAGAAAAACCATAGCAGATGTTTATTATGTTCCAGGAATGAAGTGTAACCTATTAAGTGTTGGACAACTTGTCCATAAGGGGTATAATGTTTTCTTTGATAATGATGTCTGTACCATCATGGATAAACCACCCAGCAAACTATGTATTGCTGAAGTGAAGATGACAAGGAACAGGACGTTCCCTCTCAGAATGAGAGCAGACTTGAAGAATGGTGAAGATAAAGCAGCAGTTGCACAGGAAACTTTTCAAAGCGAACCAAAGGATGATAATTGGTTATGGCACTTGAGATTTGGACATCTCAACTTTGGAGGTCTTAATTTGTTGAACAGAAAAGGGATGGTAAGTGGGTTACCATTGATAGAGAAACCGGACAGCCTTTGTGAAGGTTGTATTCTTGGGAAACAACACAGAGAAAGTTTTCCTTCCGGGAAAAGCATAAGGGAAAAAGAACCCTTAGAGATTGTCCACTCAGATGTATGTGGACCGATGCAAACTCCATCACTTGCTAGCAGCCACTATATCGTAACATTCATAGATGATTTTACAAGAAAAACTTGGGTTTATTTTTTGAAAAATAAAAGTGAAGTATTTGAAAAATTTTGCAATTTCAAAGCATTTGTTGAGAACCAGAGTGGGCTGCATATCAAGGTCTTAAGGACTGATAGAGGAGGTGAGTATATATCTAAAGATTTTCTACGGTTTTGTAGAGAAAATGGTATTCGAAAGCAGTTTACAACTAGATATACTCCGCAACAAAATGGAGTGGCCGAAAGGAAGAACCGAACCATAATGGACATGGTGAGGAGTATGCTTAAGGCAAAGCATTTGCCTAATGATTATTGGGCAGAAGCTGTACATTGTGCAGCGTACATTTTGAACAGGTGCCCTACAAAAGCGGTTATGAACAAAGTTCCGGAAGAGGCATGGAGTGGCACAAGGCAAGGTATCACACATATGAAGGTTTTCGGATGTGTGGCTTATGCACACATTCCGGATCAGCTAAGGAAGAAGTTGGACAGCAAGGGGGAGAAGTGTATTTTCATTGGATACAGTGAGGAATCCAAGGCATACAGGTTATATAACCCATCCAGCAAGAAGTTTCTTGTGAGCAGGGACGTACAGTTCATTGAAGAGGAAGCTTGGGATGGAAGCATAGAGAAAAAAGTGAATGTTAAACACTGTTTATCTCATGATGAGAATGATGATGAGTTGGCTGAAATACATCCCCAAACATCAACACCAACACCGCAGAGTACACCCTTGAGGAGAAATGAAAGTGCTTCTCCAAGCACACCACAAGGAGGAAATTCAAGTGCTTCTTCAAGTACTTGTACATCTATTGAAAGAGGTAAGAAATTCAGAAGTTTGAAAGATATTTATGAACAATATATAGCTAATGAAGGTATCAATTCTTTGTTTGCTTTATATTGTCATGTTGATGATCATGTTCATTTCGAAGAAGCTATCAAGGATAGGAAATGGATAGAAGCTATGGATGAGGAAATAAATGCCATAGAGAGGAACAAAACTTGGGATTTGGTTGAACTCCCAAAAGGTAAAGATGTCATTGGTGTTAAATGGGTCTACAAGACCAAGAGTAATGCTGAAGGCAAGATAGAGAGACACAAGGAAAGGCTTGTTGTCAAAGGCTATAAGCAGAAGCATGGCATAGATTATGAGGAAACTTTCGCACCGGTTGCCAGAATGGAAACCGTGAGAGCAGTGTTGTCCATAGCAGCACAAAACAAGTGGAAAGTTTACCAAATGGACGTGAAGTCAACATTCCTAAATGGAGTGTTAATGGAAGAGGTTTACATTGAACAACCTCTCGGCTATGAAAAGAAAGGCCAAGAGCACAAAGTATGCAAGTTGAAGAAGGCTCTTTATGGGCTGAAGCAAGCGCCAAGAGCGTGGTACAGTAGGATAGATTCATATCTACTGGAAAATGGTTTTCAAAAGTGTGAGGGAGAACCCACCCTCTACATCAAAGAACAAGATGGTAAAATTTTGATTGTAGTCTTGTATGTTGATGATGTTATTTTTACAGGTAATGATGATTGCCTTATTGAACATTTTAAAACAGTCATGAAAGAGGAATTTGAAATGACTGACATGGGTTTGTTGAGATACTTCTTGGGAATAGAAGTAGAGCAAGATAAAAATGAGATTTTTATCTCACAAGCAAAGTATGTTAATGAGGTACTTGAAAGATTTAACATGCAGGAATGCAAAGTAGCAATCACACCAACAGTGATGGGATTAAAGCTCAGCAGAAAGGACAGCAGCAAGGATTTTGATCCTAGTTTGTACAAGAGCATAGTTGGCAGCCTCATGTATTTGACTGCAACTAGGCCGGACATAATGCATGCTGTTAGTTTGATTTCCAGGTTCATGGAAAAGCCAAAGGATACACATTGGCAAGCAGCAAAAAGAATTTTGAGGTATGTTAAAGGTACTAAAAGGTTTGGTATTTTTTATACTACTTCAGAATGTTCAGATTTAGTTGGATACACTGACAGTGATTGGGCTGGAAGTGTAGATGATCGGAAGAGCACTTCCGGTTATGTTTTTCACATGGGTTCAGGAGTCATTTCATGGGCTTCTAAGAAACAACCCATTGTAGCATTATCTACAGCAGAAGCAGAATATGTGGCAGCTACAGCAGCAGCGTGTCAAGCAGTTTGGATGCGGAAAATGTTGAGAAGCTTATGTCAAGAACAGATAAAAGGGACAGTGATATTTTGTGACAATAGCTCAGCTATTGCATTGTCTAAAAATTCTGTTTTTCATAAGAGGACAAAGCACATTGACACCAAGTTTCATTTCATACGGGAATTGGTTAGCAATGGCGAGATTGTTTTGCAGCATTGCAGAACGGAGGATCAGTTTGCAGATATCCTCACAAAGCCACTACAGTAGAAAAGCTTTCAATATTTCATAAAATGCATGGGTATGCAGGAAAACCCAGCAGTTGAAATTAAGGGGGAGTGTTGGAATTAATTTCCAACTGCCCATGAGACAGGGTGGAAAGCAAAGTCCGCGGGGGTCTATGAGAGCAGGTGGACGATGGGTTTAACCCCATCGGAATTGCTGACATCACCGCAGCGGGGTCCACACTTGATAATAGACAAAGGTTGCGGGGTTTAAATTTATTTACCCACCGCATATGTTATTTGTTTCAAATATGGGTTATATATTTTTTTATGTCATAAATGTTATATATATACATAAGCCCAGCACATATATATTAAAAAGCCGTGAAGTGTTTTATTTTTATTACACAGCAGAATGTAATGTTTTAATTACACAGCACAGCAGTGCGGGAAGATAAAAAGAACAGCGGTGCCACCAACCAGTTTTCTATCAATGCATATTAGAGCGGTGCTGACAGAGTTAATGCAGCCATAATGAATTCAAGCGGTGAGTTTTTTTACGGTTGAATGTCAATGAATGGGATTAAACAGGGCTAAGATATTTTGTTTTGTAATATGTAGAAACAGAGTGCATCTTTGTTATGTAATGTTTTGATACACAACAGCGTATTTTAAAATAGAGACAGAGAATGTTTTTTTTATATGCACAGCAGTGTATTGTAAAACACAGTGAGCAGAATTTTTACACACAGCAGAGTGTTTTTAGGAAAAATACAGAGCATATACAGCAGTGTTTATTTTTAGTGAGACAGAGTGTGTTTTTACACAGACAGTGAGTTTTATTTGTGCACTGTGATAGCAGCAGTCACAATTGTAATCCCTCCTTCGAGGAAGAGTCTGTAACAGCAGTTTTTTTTTAATAGAAATTTTTTTATGTGAAACTGTCACTGTGTATGAAATTCTGAATATTTCTCTGTGTTAAGAGAAGACAGTTTTATTATTTTGGAATTCTGAAAATTCCAACATATTCGATGATCTATTGAATTTAATTTTTTTTTATACTATTTTTTTTATAATTGGTGTTGTTTAAACCTATATTATTTTAGTTGTTTGGGAGTGAGCTTTTTTAGAAAAAAATTATTTTTGTTGTTTAAAATAGATTTTCTATTATATATAGATTTAGTATCCTAAAAAATTATAAAACATTTAAATTTTAAAAATTTCTAACTATTTAAAATTAATTTATAATTTAGAAAAAATTCTTGCTAAATTTAATCAAATTTAAATCTGAAAATATATATAAAAAAAACCTCCTAAACCATAATCAAATTAAAATAAAAATTATATTGAAAAACTTACCCAAACATACCACTGGCTTTATAATTAGACTAATCAAATTTATTTTACACAGATTTATAATTAAAGCTTAATTATTAATTTGATTAATATGGTAAATCACCATGATTAAAAATATGAATCTATTTAATCAAAAAAATCGTGGAGTTTGTGCCATTGATTAAAATTATTAGTTTGTCTAATACAGGGAATCGTAGAATTTGTGCTACACTTTTTTTTAGATTTGAATTGCAAGTCCTGCACGGTGGATAGCGTGAGGCAATGAGCTGTCAAAGTTGCAAATTGTAAGGATGGAAAGATAATGCTAATGCTATCCAGGATTGAAATTCAATCTGAGACTATGAAAACCATATTAGGGTTTTGAAGGAAATATAAGCAGTATTCACTGATCGTCTGAAAATAGAATTTCCAATGGGAAAGTCAGAATGGGAGAGGCAACTCTTGCATTTCAGCCATGATCACCCTCTGGAACTTATGAACATGACAGAGGCGTGTCATGAATGCTTTGAATGCTTTGATCTACCACTGCAACACCTGCAACTTTGATCTGCAATCCCTCCCCAGATCAAGCATCCCTCTGACATTCATCCCCTCAATCTTCTTGGAGGAATTTTCAAGTGTGATGCATGTGGGCAGAAGATTTCCATTCCATTGCAGCCTTTGTCAAACAGATATCTCCAGCTCCAATTCAATCACCCAAATCACCTCTCATTCACTTGTCCATATCCTCAGAACGTTTTCTACAGTGACGTCTGTAAGAAGCCTGGTAAGGATTCATTGCTCTCAATGCATCTTTGATGTACAGATGACCTGCATGAATCTAACTTCTCAAACCAACACAAACCCTAATCTTCCTCAACCAAGAAACCATAATCTTCCTCAACCTGAATGGTTGAGGGCATCCACGTGAATTAATGTCTCAAGTTCTCCGATGAATTCCACCATCATGTTGAAATATAATTTCAACGGCAGAACAACAGGACAGCGGCAGCAAGACAGTCCGAGGGGGTCCGGCAAGATTGGCCAGGGGAGCAGCATACCCCATCGGACAGGGCCCACACCATGCAGTGATAATACTGTCCGCGGGGGTCATTGAAATTCTGTGGCTGGAGTTGTGGACGCCCCCGGAATTGCTGACGTATGCTGGGGGCCCACATATATATTATACGGCCCACACATATGTTATATATGTTATATAAGGAGTGCGGGTTAAATCTTTTAATCACGGCAATTTTTTTTACAGTTGGTTTTTAATGTTTTATTTATTTGTTTTTAATATATGCACAGCACATATATTAAAAAGCCGTGAAGTTTATTCTTATTACACAGCAGTGTATGTAAAGAGATAAAAAGGCAGTAATGTAATTTGGAATTACACAGCAGAATGTAATGTTTTAATTACACAGCACAGCAGTGCGGGAAGGTGAAAAGATCAGCAGTGCCATCAATGTGAATTGTAAGCGGTGCTGACAGGAGTAATGAACCATTAAAGATTGTCAAGCGGTGAATTTTAGTGGTTGAGTAATTTATGATACGTATATTTTCCTGCTTTATAACACGAGAGACAAAGGAGATATTTTGTAATGTAATGAACAAAATATACGCCTCAGCCGTATTGAAAAACACATAGAGTGTAGCTTATGCATGCACAGAATGCATTTTAAAGAGACAGAGGAGAATCTGGAGTCGTATTAGAACAGTTGTATTTTCAAGTAAAAGGTATTCTAAAGAATGAATGTTTTAGTGAGACAGAGTGTCATTTGTGAATGACAGAGTGATATTTCTGAACTGTGTTTGCAGCAGTCAGGTTTTTTTTTGTAAATCCCTCTTTTGAGGAAGTCTGTAACAACAGTTTTTTTTTATATGAAATATAATTTTTCTGAGTTGAAAACTCTGTCTGTGAGTGATTTTTTTTTAATTATTCTCTGTGTTGAAGAGGGCAGTTTCATTGTTTTGGAATTCAGCAAAATTCCAACATGGTATCGGAGCCAATCCAGGCTATTTGAAGGTCAAATGTTTGGAGAAAGTGCTCTAGGTTGCAAGGCTCCAAGAAAGTGTGAAGACTCAGCCAAAGGAATCCAAAGGTATTTCTCTATAAAAGTTGTTGTGTTACTGTTGCAGTACAGCCAGTTATTTACATACACAGTCCAGTGTTTTTAAATCATAGTTAGAAGTGCAGAATGGCTGGAGCAGCCAGCACTGGTATGGGTATGGGAAATATCCATCTCCCAATGTTTAATGGAAAAAATTATGATTACTATTCAATAACTATGAGGGCTTTATTTACCTCACAAGAATTATGGGAATTAGTTGAGGATGGCTTTGAAGAGCCAAAAGATGAAGAAGAGTTTCTTATGTTAAATCAAGCAGGAAGAGAACAGTTGAAGAACAATAAGAAGAAAGATGCCAAGGCTCTTTTTCTTGTATCAAGCAAGGTATGAGAGTGTGTTTCTAGATAGCAAAGAACGAGGGAAATCCAAAGGAAGCATGGGAAACTCTCAAGACAGCCTTATCGTAACGAGAGTGAAGACAAAGAAAACTCACCATTGAGAGCTAATCGAAAACCTCTATACCCATGAGTTGCACAATGCACGACTTCATTTTCTGCTCATGTGATTGGAATGGTCACACAAATAAAATATCATGGAGAGACTCTTGAGGACAAGAGGATTGTGGAAAAACTCTTGAGAAGCTTACCCTCAAGATTCGATGTGATTGTCACCACCATAGAAAAGACAAGGGATCTCACAAAGTTTTCAGTGGATGAACTACATGCATCACTGATTACCCATGAACAGAGATTGGGTAGGAGTGAAAAATCATCTCTTGAACATGCTTTTAAGACCCAGATGTCTTTCAGAAGAGGAAGAGGGAAAGGTAGAGGAAACAAGAGAGGAAGAGGCAGAAGCCAGAACAGAGGTGGAAGGAACAGTCCAACAAATGCTCAAGGAAGGGGCAGCAATCCAAATCAGCATCAAGGCCAAGGCAGCAGCCAGCAGAATGGTCAGCAGAATGCACAAGGACAAAGGTATGATAAGTCCAATGTCTAATGTCACTATTGTAAAAAATATGGTCATTATGCTAATGAATGTAGAAAGAAGCAGAATGATATGGGAAATAGAACTAGTGCAAATTTCACAAAAGAAAGCAGGCAACAAAGTAATTTGTTTTTAGCTTCAGAAGATGGTCAAGAAAAGGAATGAGGATATATGGTTTCAGACTCCGGTTGTAGTAACCATATGATAGGAAACTTAGCAATGTTTTCTATGTTAGATGAGAGTGTGCAGTCACAAGTCACACTAGGAACTGATAGCAAAGTTTCTGTTATGGGAAAAGGAGATGTAAATGTTTTAACAAGATTAGGTGCAAAGAAAACTATAGAAGATGTTTATTATGTTCCAGGAATGAAGTGTAACCTCTTAAGTATTGGACAGCTTGTCCATAAGGGGTATAATGTTTTCTTTGATAATGATGTTTGTACCATCATGGATAAACCACCCAACAAACTATGTATTGCTGAAGTGAAGATGACATGGAACAGGATGTTCCCTCTCAGAATGAGAGCAGACTTGAAGAATGGCGAAGAGAAAGCAGCAGTTGCACAGGAGACTTACCAAAGCGAACCAAAGGATGAAAATTTGTTATGGCACTTGAGATTTGGACATCTCAACTTTGGAGGTCTTAATCTGTTGAACAGAAAAGGAATGGTAAGTGGTTTACCATTGATAGAGAAACCGGACAACCTTTGTGAAGGTTGTATTCTTGGGAAACAACACAGAGAAAGTTTTCCTTCCAGGAAAAGCATAAGGGCAAAAGCACCCTTAGAGATTTTCCACTCAGATGTATGTGGACCGATGCAAACTCCATCACTTGCTAGCAGCCACTATGTCTTAACATTCATAGATGATTTTACAAGAAAAACTTGGGTTTACTTTTTGAAAAAGAAAAGTGAAGTGTTTGAAAAATTTTGCAATTTCAAAGCACTTGTTGAGAACCAGAGTGGGCTGCATATCAAAGTCTTAAGGACTGATAGAGGAGGTGAGTATATATCTAAAGATTTTCTATGTTTTTGTAGAGAAAATGGTATTCAAAAGCAGTTTACAACTAGATATACTCCGCAGCAAAATGGAGTAGCCGAAAGGAAGAACCGAACCATAATGGACATGGCGAGGAGTATGTTAAAGGCAAAGCATTTGCCTAATGATTATTGGGCTGAAGCTGTACATTGTGCAGCGTATATCTTGAATAGGTGCCCTACAAAAGCAGTTATGAACAAAGTGCCGGAAGAGGCATGGAGTGGCACAAGGCAAGATGTCACACATATGAAGGTTTTCGGATGTGTGGCTTATGCACACATTCCGGATCAGCTAAGGAAGAAGTTGGACAGCAAGGGGGAGAAATGTATTTTCATTGGATACAGTGAGGAATCCAAGGCATACAGGTTATATAACCCATCCAACAAGAAGTTTCTTGTGAGCAGGGATGTTCAGTTCATTGAAGAGGAAGCTTGGGATGGAAGCATAGAGAAAACAGTGAATGTTAAACACTGTTTATCTCATGATGAGAATGATGATGAGTTGGCCGAAATACATCCCCAAACAGCAGCATCAACACCGCAAAGTACACCCTTGAGGAGAAATGAAAGTGCTTCTCCAAGCACACCACAAGGAGGAAATTCAAGTGCTTCTTCAAGTACTTGTACACCTACTGAAAGAGGTAAGAAAGTCAGAAGTTTGAAAGAAATTTATGAACAAGATATAGCTAATGAAGGTATCAATTCTTTGTTTGCTTTATATTGTCATGTTGATGATCCTGTTCATTTCGAAGAAGCTATCAAGGATAGGAAATGGATAGAAGCTATGGATGAGGAACTTAATGCCATAGAGAGGAACAAAACTTGGGATTTGGTTGACCTCCCAAAAGGTAAAGATGTCATAGGTGTTAAATGGGTCTACAAGACCAAGAGTAATGCTGAAGGCAAGATAGAGAGACACAAGGCAAGGCTTGTTGTCAAAGGCTATAAGCAGAAGCATGGCATTGATTATGAGGAAACTTTCACACCGGTTGCCAGAATGGAAACCGTGAGAGCAGTGTTGTCCATAGCAGCACAAAACAAATGGAAAGTTTACCAAATGGACGTGAAGTCAGCATTTCTGAATGGAGTGTTAATGGAAGAGGTTTACATTGATCAACCTCTCAGCTATGAAAAGAAAGGCCAAGAGCACAAAGTATGCAAGTTGAAGAAAGCTCTTTATGGGCTGAAGCAAGCGCCAAGAGCGTGGTACAGTAGGATAGATTCATATCTAATGGAAAATGGTTTTGAAAAGTGTGAGGGAGAACCCACCCTCTACATCAAAGAACAAGACGGTAAAATCTTGATTGTAGTCTTGTATGTTGATGATGTTATTTTTACAGGTAATGATGATTGCCTTATTGAACATTTTAAAACAGTCATGAAGGAAGAATTTGAAATGACTGACATGGGTTTGTTAAGATACTTCTTGGGAATAGAAGTAGAACAAGATGAAAATGGGATTTTTATCTCACAGGCAAAGTATGTTAATGAGGTACTTGAAAGATTTAACATGCAGGAAAGCAAAGCAGCAATCACTCCCACGGTGATGGGATTAAAGCTCAGCAGAGAGGACAGCAGCAAGGATTTTGATCCTAGTTTGTACAAGAGCATAGTTGGCAGCCTTATGTACTTGACTGCAACTAGGCCGGACATAATGCATGCTGTTAGTTTGATTTCCAGGTTTATGGAAAAGCCAAAGGATGCACATTGGCAAGCAGCAAAAAGAATTTTGAGGTATGTTAAAGGTACTAAAAGGTTTGGTATTTTTTATACTACTTCAGAATGTTCAGATTTAGTTGGATACATAGACAGTGATTGGGCTGGAAGTGTTGATGATCGGAAGAGCACTTCCGGTTATGTTTTTCATATGGGTTCAGGAGCCATTTCATGGGCTTCTAAGAAACAGCCCGTTGTAGCGTTATCTACAGCAGAAGCAGAATATGTGGCAGCTACAGCAGCAGCGTGTCAAGCAGTTTGGATGCGGAAAATGTTGAGAAACTTATGTCAAGAACAGGTAAAAGGGACAGTGATATTTTGTGACAATAGCTCAGCTATTGCATTGTCTAAAAATTATGTTTTTCATAAAAGGACAAAGCACATTGACACCAAGTTTCATTTCATACGGGAATTGGTTAGCAATGGCGAGATTGTTTTGCAACATTGCAGAACGGAGGATCAATTTGCAGATATCCTCACAAAGCCACTACAGCAGAAAAGCTTTGAACATTTCAGAAGATGCATGGGTATGCAGGAAAACCCAGCAGTTGAAATTAAGGGGGAGTGTTGAAATATAATTTCAACGGCAGAACAACAGGACAGCGGCAACAAGACAGTCCGAGGGGGTCCGGCAAGATTGGCCAGGGGAGCAGCATACCCCATCGGACAGGGCCCACACCATGCAGTGATAATACTGTCCGCGGGGGTCATTGAAAGTCTGTGGCTGGAGTTGTGGACGCCCCCGGAATTGCTGACATCACCACAGCAGGGGCCCACATATATATTATACGGCCCACACATATGTTATATATGTTATATAAGGAGTGCGGGTTAAATCTTTTAATCACGGCAATTTTTTTTACAGTTGTTTTTTAATGTTTTATTTATTTGTTTTTAATATATGCACAGCACATATATTAAAAAGCCGTGAAGTTTATTCTTATTACACAGCAGTGTATGTAAAGAGATAAAAAGGCAGGAATGTAATGTTTTAATTACACAGCACAGCAGTGCGGGAAGGTGAAAAGATCAGCAGTGCCATCAATGTGAATTGTAAGCGGTGCTGACAGGAGTAATGAACCATTAATGAATTGAAGCGGTGATATTTTTAGTGGTTGAGTAAATTTATGGCTGAAGATATTTCTGTTTTGTTATATGCAGAAACAGAGTCATTTTTATTGTAATGTTTTTTATATACACAGCAGCGTATTGAAAAACACAGAGAGCAGAGTTTTATGCACAGCAGAGTGCATTTTGTAAAAGACAGAGAAGTGAATTTGGAATTGCACAGCAGTGTATTTTCCAGAAAAACAGAGTATTCCAGCAGTGAATGTTTTAGTGAGACAGTGTGTCATTTGTGAATGACAGAGTGATATTTCTGAACTGTGTTTGCAGCAGTCAGATTTTTGTTTAATCCCTCTTTTGAGGAAGTATTGTAACAACAGTTTTTTTTATATGAAATATAAATTTTCTGAGTTGAAAACTCTGTCTGTGAGTGAATTTTTTTTGTATTATTCTCTGTGTTAAAGAGGGACTGTTTATTGTTTTGGAATTCTGAAAATTCCAACAATCAGCACTCTGCGTAATTATTTGTCCACATCAATTCTTCAGCGCCCCGCAGGGCCATCTCGTCCGTCAATGTTCAGCCAAATGCCCGTGCCCGGGCAATATGTTGCAACGGGATATGGCCACCTTCTTGTCGAACCATCATCTGTCAGGGATTCGTTAAGGGTGCTGCACAGTCTACGGGGTGAACCACAAGAATTACCCATTATCAACCACATAAATTATAAATTTAATTTTTTCAAATAAAATTATCAACCACAAAAATTTCCCATATTAACTTTCTATTTATCGATCTAATTTTTTCATTCACATATCTTAACTATCTTAACTGTCGTTGTTCGATATTTTATTTTCAACAAAACTTCTTAATATTATTTCACGGGTAAAATTTTAAAATTAAAAAAAAAATTAAAATTAAAATTTATAATAAATCCCAAACAAAATGTACTTCGTTACTGATATGTTACCTTAAATATGAGATGTTGTAACTGGAAAAATGTAACACTTGTGAATCCACATCATGCTTAAAACGATAAATATTAAAAGCAAATAATCATCATCGAATTTTGACGCCACAGCCGGAACAATTTGAAATTCTAAGGCTTGTCGAAATATATAATACCGTGTGCGTTTTTAACGGTTCATTCCATTGATAATTACAAGACCAAGGCCCCGGTACGGAACCGGAGTTAAATTGGGTTTAAAATAACGGTCATAAAACTAGCATTCTCCTTTTTCCTGACAAGTAAGGCCAGCTGGTTGTCGAAATTACGGTTAAAAGAACGGTCATAAAACTAGTAAATTGCCGTTAAATTATTCTTTTAGCGATCAGAGCCGCTGCTGGGCAGAGGAAGCGTTTGAATCGCCCGATTCAAAATCCAACGAATCAACATTTTTATTGTCAATATTTTATATCAGGTCAAATGATAATCAAAATTGTTTTATTTTAAATAAAATATGGATTTATATCGATTATTTTGGTTTCAGTTTTGGCTAACTTTGTTCAAAATTAAGGTCTTACCTCGGTTTGAATTCTAATTAATCTGATTCAAGATATTTTCAAGGGATTTTTCTCATAACAATAATATTTTATAATCTTGATATTATCAACTACAAATTTTAATTATCAAATTTTAAAAAAAAATTAATATATCATAGTAATAAAACTATTTTTTACCTATAGAAAATTAATTGATAGTTAATATATTTAAATTAATAATTAATTTATAAAAAATTTAAACTTCGATAATTGATTAATTTAAAACAAATTTTCAATAAAATTTGAATAAACCACTTAATAAAACTAAACCCCACACGCACTGCTGTGGTGAGTGGTCATAAGATTGCTATGAGTTATGATGATGAAAGACTGGTTGATTGAGGCCAAACACTTTCATGAATTGAAGGGGCTTCTAACCACGGTGCTACACCAGTGAAGATTAGCAGAGCTTCTCGAAATATAACAGTGGGCGCCGACATGGAGGGATGGTGAGTGTTTTCCTGGTGTGGAACGCAGGATTTACTTCTTCATGTTATACTGGCTGCGAGATGTTTTTGTAAGTTTTCTACATATTCATAGGGAACCGGAAAAGCCAGAGAACTCTTTATATGAACCTCCTTCGGTGACTTTCGATTGGTGTCAGTTTTTTATTATCAGCAGGCCATGTAAGAGCATGAAAATCCATTTATGTGAGAGGTGGTGTAACCTTGGCCAATGTTTCTGCTACTCTTGTGCCTAGTGAACTTCACTCTGCTCCTTCTGTGATAGGACAGGAGTTTTTCTTGGGTGTATGACCCGATAGGGCGACGGATACTAGGTTATTGTATCTGATTTTTTTTCTACAAAAAGGGTGGATGCAAATGTGTTTTCTTTATCAACGCTATATTTTACCATCCTGATTTCTTGTAGTTCAGATGGTCGTGGATCTTCGGATGCGGGTGTAGAGGCTATGAATGGAGGTGTCTCTCAATTCATGACAAGGCTGGTTTTGAGTGGGACTCGAGGACCTCTTCTGGTTTTTCTGGCTGTTTGTCTGATCACCGGGATCACACCAGTTTTTTTATTTGAAATTTTATCAGGCAGGGAAGTTTTCTGACAGAGACGACGTTTTTGGGCGACGACCCATCTATTTCCTTTTCTAATTTGAGTCGGATTCTCCTTTATGGAGATCATTCTCTCACCGTTTTGTTTTAATGACCTCGTACTTTATAGTGTCCTTTTTCTATCAAAGGTGATGGTGGTAATAAACCTTCATTTTTGGCATATGATTCTTTTTGTATTTTGTAGGGAAGCTTTTAATGATTTGTTGGAACGTAATTTCAACCTGCGCGGATCAGTTGCAGGCGGAGCATGTTGAACAGGTTGGATAGGCGCAGGAGATAAACACCGAGCAGGTTGGCTGCAATCGACCGTGTGCGGGGGGTCGACCAGCGCGACGGTTAAAAGCATTGTACCCCGTAGTTGACCCGCAGATCTGGGTTGACTGGGAGATCAACGGTCACGGTGTATAGCGGGGGGTCACCCATTTGATGGGTACGGCCAGAACCATACCCCCGCAACCACCAGCTTGTGGTGGTTAAACCCACACGCCGCCAGCACGCCACCAATCCACCACCACCGCGAAAAAATTCATTGCAGCCACCAAATTCAAAATTTGACATAAATTTTTTGAAGCGGTGCTGACAGATTTTAATGAGGCCATTTATGAATTTTTATAAGCGGTGAATTTTGGCAAATTTGTCAACAAATGACATTTAATGAAATTTAGATATTTTGTCTATAAATATATAGAACAGAATAGTAATTTTTTGTTGTTTCTGAGATATAGAACAGTGAAGTTCTATTTTTATGTAATACGCACAGCAGTGCTTTGAGTTTTTTTTAAAAGACAGAGTGCAGAATTAATATACACAGCAGTGTATATCTGTTTTTGAAAAACAGAAAGCTATTTTTAACAAACAGAGATTTACTGTATGCACTGTGTTAGGAGCAGTCAAAAGTTTGTAATTCCTCTGCAGTGAGGAAAGATTGTAACAAAGTTTTTTTAATAGAATTTTTTTTTATGTGGAAATTCTGTTACTGTGTCTGCAAATTTTAAAATTATTTCTCTGTGTTTAGGAAGACAGTTTTATTATTTTGGAATTCTGAAAATTCCAACATTGTGGTGACGGCAGATGTTCAATCAGCGGTAACGTTTAGTTGAGCCATGATTTTACTGGAGTCTTTCTTATGTTATATGATAATAGAACCATTACCTAGCATGCTTTATTACATACAACATAGTTTTTTCGAGGAGATGACATGGGGAGGGTTGTCTTGATGTGACATTGTTGTTTTGTAAGCATCGAGATGGCGGAGATGGAGAAATTCATTTCCAAATGCGACGAGGCTTTCTTGGACGAGTCTTTTTGGCATGCTATCAAGGTGGTGGAGGGTGATATATCTTCTTGGACACATGGGACTATTGATAACCCCTACGAGGGTCCGTTTGTTGAAGATTGTCGGGTTTCTGTAACTCATTGTTCCGGAAAACGACCGTCGTTACCTTCCATCCCTCATTCGTTCACTACCTCCAAGCTCCATAGCGAGGGGGATGAAACCTTTCAAGCTGGTGGAAGGGTGTAGCCTTCTCAGTTTTGGTAGTGACTTTTTTCAAGAGCTTGTTGAAAGCTTAACCACCTAGGTTCTGGTGGGCAGGTGGAAATTTGAGAACCACAACAAGATAAATATGTTGGATTGGCTCTTAAAAGCATGGAAAAAGCTCCTTGGATATATAACGAGGGTCAGTAAATTGGAAAATGGTTTTTTTTTTTCATTTTATGAAAGAGGGAGATGTCGGGGAGGTAATGAGCAGGACTTGGGTTCTTGGGAGGTGATTTCTAGCCCTTCACCACTGGGACGCGAGTTTCCATTTGTAGACGACTGCACCTATCAACCATCTCATTTGGGAAAATTGCATGGTCTTCCTCTCTCTTTTTTGAACATCCAAGTTCTGACTGAGATTGGAAATAACATCGGAAAATGTTGCTTTGTGGACCCTAAGTGCACAGGTGTTTTTGACAAGAGAGCGGTGTGGGTTTTCGTTAAGGCAGCTTTTGTCGGAGGGCTCCCTACAAAAATTGACCTTCAGTGGGACGGTGTGATTTATGGATAGTCTATTGACTATTGGAAGATTCCATTCCATTGCCATCTCTTCCATGAGACTGGTCATCTAATGCAAAAGTGCAATTGCCGGTGGGAGAGTGTGAAGCCTCGACATAGTTATGAAGTGGCATTCGGGAAGACTACTCTCGGTTTTGTTATGGAAAAACTACAGCAAAAGTCCATTTCCGATCCTTCTTCACTTTTGGAGTGGCATATGGTCGCAAAATATGCTACTAGTCACTCTGGAGGTTTAGCTCCTTTATGGGATCCCAGATGGGTTTCAATGAAGGCCTTCGAATTTTTTGGAGGAATCCTGCTCATGAGCTTATTTCATTGTTTTAGCGATAGAATTAATCTTGCTAACATTTATGCACCATACCTTGACAGATTATCATTTTGGAAGAGGATGGAGGGGTGTGGCTTTCTTTATTTACAGAATCCATCTTTGTAGGCGACTTGAATTTCTCTTTCCATGCAAATGAAATTTGGGGAGATAGGGTAGGGTCGATCCCCTCTATGAAGATATCAGGGGTATTATAATGGAAGATGGTCTTTGTGACATTCCTTTGGCGGAAAACTGCCCAACTTGGTTCAATGACAGGAAAGGGAAAGATTTCATTGGCAAATGTATTGACAGATTAGTGATCAATAACTGTCTCAGATCTAAAATGGATGGTGTTTTTGCTATAGCAAAGGATATCACAATTTCGAATTGCAGGCCAATATGCTTGCTTGGGGAATTTAAGAAAAGACAAGGTGGTTATCCGTTTAAATTTAACACAATTTGATTGGAATTTGAGTATTTCAATGACTTAATCAGGGAGCATATGAAAATCCATAAAAGAGGTGAAGGGATCACTGTTATGGTGTGTTTATCCAATAGTCTGAGGGAGTTGAATAAAGTGGTGCGCCAGTGGGAAAAGGTGAAGAAAGTGAAAATAAAGGATAGGATCGAATTTATCAGAGCTGAAAGGACTAAGATCTTATTGGAGGTGGAGGAAGGTGGCCAGAAATATGATTTTGGGATAGAATTAAGTCATTGGAAGCTGAATATTGATCTCATTTACTAAAGGAAGAACAATCATGGCGTTTAAAGAGCAGAGCCACTTGCCTCAAGGCTGCGGAAAAATTACTTAATTTTTTCATAATTTTTCCTCCAGCAGAAGAAGTGCCAATGCCATTTGGAAAATTAATGAAAGTGGGTTAGCAATTTGCACAATGGAAGACATAAAGAAGACAACGATGCAGTTTTTTGGGGAACTATATAAGATGAGGGACGTTCTGGAGATTGTTGCTCAGCTTGATTCCCCTGAGGGCTATCCAAATATGTTTGAGGAGGCATATTTCGTCAGATTTAATGAGAAGATTAGCTCGGAATAGATTAAGAATGTGCTCAAATATTTTGTTGCTGACAAGAGTTTGGGCCCGGATGGTTAGACCCTGGATGTTTTCCTACATTTCTATGAGGAATTTATCATGGATTTAACTGAAATGGTGGAAGAAGCAAGGTTAACTGGTCGGATCCATGGGGCCATAAAATCTACCTTTCTAGCTTTAATCCCAAAGAAAAAGGTAATCTTTTGTTTAATGATTACAGACCCATATCATTGTGTAATAGTCTATATAAAATAATCTCTAAACTCATTGCTGAAAGATTGAAGGAGGTTTTTTCCAATCACATTATGCGTGGACAATCTAGCTTCTTAAAAAATAGAAGCATTCATGATGTGGTGGCAACAACTCAAGAAATTTTACTCACCATTCAGTTGAAGAAGTTGGAAGCTATTGTAATGAAAATTGATTTAAATAAAGCTTATGATAGGGTTTACTGGGGTTTCATGAGACTTGTTCATGCTATCAAGGTGGTGGAGGGTGATATATCTTCTCGGAAATGTGGGACTATTGATAATCCCTACGAGGGTCCGTTTACTAAAGATTGTCGGGATTTTATAACCCATTGTTCTAGAAAACAAGGGTCGTTACCTTCCAACCCTCATTCGTTCACTACCTCCAAGCTCCATAGTGAGGGAGATTAAACCTTTCAAGTTGGTGGAAGGGTGCAGGCTTCTCAGTTTTGGTAGTGACGTTTTTTGAGAGTGCGTTGAAAGCTTAACCACCCAGGTTCTGGTGGGCAGGTGGAAATTTGAGAGCTAAAACAAGATAAATATGTTGGATTGGCTCTTAAAATCATGGAAGAAGCTCTTGGGATATATACCGAGGGTCGGTAAATTCCAAAATGGTTGTTTTTTCTTTCATTTTATGAAAGAGGGAGATGTCGGGGAGGTAATGAGCAGGACTTGGGTTCTTGGGAGGTGCTTTCTAGCCCTTCACCACTGCGATGTGAGTTTCCATTTGCAGATGAATGCACCTATCAACCATCTCATTTAGGAAAATTGCATGGTCTTCCTCTCTCTTTTTCGAACATACCTTAAACCCTAATTCCCAACCCCTAACCAATTGAACACCCTAAACCCCTAAAAACCTAACCCATTTAAGCGTGGATTCAATTTAACCCCCAAAACCCTAACCCCTAACCCCTAAAATCCTTCACTGCTAGATCCCCTAACCCCCTAAACCTCTAAACCTGTAACCCATTTAACCCCCTAAACCCTAAACCTCTAAACCCTTAACCCCTAACCCCTTAAACCCTAATTCCCAACCCCTAAAAAATTCAACACCCTAAACACCTAAAAACCTATCAAATTTAAGTTTGGATTACATTTAACCCCAAAAACCCTAACCCCTAACCCGTAAATCCTTCACTGCTAAATCCCCTAACCCCCTAAACCTCTAAATCTGTAACCCATTTAGCCCCCTAAACCCTAAACCTCTAAACCCTAATCCCCTAACCCCCTAAACCTATAAACCAACCCTAACCCATTTAACCCCCTAAACCCTAAACCTATAACCCCTTAAACCCTAATTCCCAACCCATAACCCATTCAACCCCTTAAACACCTAAACCTCTAACCCCTTAACCCTTGACCCCTTAAACCCTAATTCCTAACCCCTAACCCATTTAATCCCCTAAACCCTAAGCCTCTAAACCCCATAATACATACCCCCAACCATTCCCCCTAACTACAACCCCTCCCTCCTTAAGCACAAATCCCTAACCTAAACCTCTAAACCAACCCTAACCCATTTAGCCCCCTAAACCCTAAGCCTATAACCCCTTAAACCCTAATTCCCAACCCATAACTCATTCAACCCCTTAAACACCTAAACCTCTAACCCCTTAACCCTTGACCCCTTAAACCCTAATTTCCAACCCATAACCCTTGACCCCTTAAACCCTAATTCCTAACCCCTAAACCATTAACCCTTAACCAATTCAACACCGTAAACCCCTAAAAACCTAACCCATTTAAGTGTGGATTCCATTTAACCCCGAAAACCTTAACCCCTAACCCCTAAAATCCTTCACTGCTAAATCCCCTGACCCCCTAAACCTCTAAACCTATAACCCATTTAGCCCCCTAAACCATAAACCTCTAAACCCTTAACCCCTAACCCCTTAAACCCTAATTCCAAACCCCTAACCAATTCAACACCCCAAACCCCTAAGAACCTAACCCATTTAAGTGTGGATTCCATTTAACCCCCAAAACCCTAACCCCTAACCCCTAAAATCCTTCACTGCTAAATCCCCTAACCCCCTAAACCTGTAAACATGTAACCCATTTAACCCCCTAAACCCTAAACCTCTAAACCCTTAACCCCTAACCCCTAAAACCCGAATTCTGAACCCCTAACCAGTTCAACACCCTAAACACCTAAAAACCTAACCCATTTAACCCCATTAACCCCTAACTTCTAACCCCTAAAATCCTTAACTGCTAAATCCCCTAACCCCCTAAACCTCTAAACCAACCCTAACCCATTTAACCCCCTAAACCCTAAACCTATAACCCCTTAAACCCTAATTCCCAACCCATAACCCATTCAACCCCTTAAACACCTAAACCTGTAACCCATTAACCCTTGACCCCTTAAACACTAATTCCTAACCCTTAACCCATTTAACCCCCTAAACCCTAAACCAATAAACCCTTAACCCCTAACCCCCTAACGTTAACCCCTAAAATCCTAGCAGCTAAAATCCTAAATAGCTAAATCCCACAACCTTGAAACCTCCCAAGCCAACCCTAACCCATTTAACCCCCTAAACCCTAAACCTATAACCCCTTAAACCCTAATTCCCAACCCATAACCCATTCAACCCCTTAAACACCTAAACCTCTAAACCCCATAACCCTTGACCCCTTAAACCCTAATTCCTAACCCCTAAACCCTTAACACCCTAAACCCTAAACCTCTAACCCTTAACCCCTAACCCATTTACCCCCACTAAACCTCTAAACCCCTAATCCATTTAACCCCTAAACCCTAAACCTATAAACCCTTAACCCCTACCCCTAACACAATAACCCCTAACCCATTTAAGTCCCTAAACCCCAAAGCCTAACCAAGTCAACACCTAAGCCCCACAAAACCTAACCCATTTAAGTGTAGTTCAACCCCAACCTAAAATCCTTCACTGCTAAATCCCCTAACCCCCTAAACCTCTAAACATGTAACCCATATAACCCCGTAAAGCCTAAACCTCTAAACCCTTAACCCCTAACCCCTTAAACCCTAATTCCCAACCCATAACCCTTGACCCCTTAAACCCTAATTCCTAACCCCTAACCCCTTAACCCCCTAAACCCTAAACCTATAAACCCTTAACCCCTAACCCATTTACCCCCACTAAACCTCTAAACCCCTAACCCATTTAACCCTTAAACCCTAAACATCTAAACCCTTAACCCCTACCCCTAACCCATTTAAGCCCCTAAACCCCAAAACCCTAACCAATTCCAAGCACCTAAACCCTTAATATCTAACCCATTTAAGTGTGGATTCCATTTAACCCCAAAACCTAACCCACAACCCACGAAATCCTTCACTTTGCAGAAATCCTAAACCTAAACCTCTGAAGCACCCAATAACCCATTTAACCCCTAAACCTAAACCTCCTAAACCCTTAACCCCTAACCCTAAAACCCTAATTCGAACCCCTAACTAATTCAACACCTAAACCTAAACCTAACCCATTTAACTCCAGCCCAACCCCTAACCCTGACCTCTAAAATTCTTAACTACTAAATCCCTAAACCCTAAACTTATAACCCCTTAAACCCCAATTTCCCAGCCCATAACCCCTTCCCGACCCTTAAACACCTAAACCTCTAACCCCTTAACCCTTGACCCCTTAAACCCTAATTCCTAACCCCAACCCATTTAACCCCCTAAACCCTAAACCTCTAAACCCTTGACCCATACCCCTAACCCGTTAACCCCTAACTTCTAACCCCTAAAATCCTTAACTGCTAAATCCCCTAACCCCCTAAACCTATAAACCAACCCTAACCCATTTAACCCCCTAAACCCTAAACCTATAACCCCTTAAACCCTAATTCCCAAACCATAGCCCATTCAACCCCTTAAACACCTAAACCTCTAGCAAGATTAACCCTTAACCCTTAAACCCTAATTCCTAACCCCTAACCCATTAACCTCCTAAACCATAAACCTCCTAAACCCTTAACCCCTAACACATTCACTTACACTAAGCCTACAAACCTAACCCATTTTAACCTAAACCCTAAACCTCTGAACATAGCTTTCACCCTAACCGCTAACCCTAACCCATTTAAGCCCTAAACCCAAAACCCCTAACCAATTCAACACCCTAAACCCCTAAAAACCTAACCCATTTAAGTGTGGATTCCATTTAACCCCTAAAACCCTAACCCCCAACCCCTAAAATCCTTCACTGCTAAATCCCCTAACCCCCTAAACCTCTAAACCTGTAAACCCATATAACCCCCTAAACCCTAAACCTCTAAAACCTTAACCCCTAACCCCTTAAACCCTAATTCCAAGCCCATAACTCTTGACACCTTAAACCGTAATTCCTAACCCCTAAACCCTTAACCCCCTAAACCCTAAACCTCTAAACCCTGAACCCCTAACCGATTTACCCCCACTAAACCTCTAAAACCCTAACCCATTTAACCCTTAAACCCTAAACCTCTAAACCCTTAACCCCTACCCCTAACCCATTAACCCTTAACACATTTAAGCCCCGAAACCCCAAAACCCCTAACCAATTCAACACCCTAAACCCCTAAAAACCTAACCCATTTAAGTGTGGATTCCATTTAACCTCCAAAACCCTAACCCTAACCCCTAAAATCCTTCACTGCTAATCCCTTAACCCCCTAAACCTCTAAACTTGTAACCCATTTAAGCCCCTAAACCCCAAAACCCCTAACCAATTCAACACCCTAAACCCCTAAAAACCTAACTCATTTAAGTGTGGATTCCATTTAACCCCCAAAACCCTAACCCATAACCCCTAAAATCCTTCGCTGCTAAATCCCCTAACCCCCTAAACCTCTAAACCCATAACCCATTTAACCCCCTAAAACCTAAAGCTCTAAACCCTTAACCCCTAACCCCTTAAACCATAATTCCCAACCCATAACCCTTGACCCCTTAAACCCTAATTCCTAATCCCCAAACCCTTAACCCCCTAAACCCTAAACCTCTAAACCCTTAACCCCTAACCCATTCACCCCTACTAAACCACTAAACCCCTAACCCATTTAACCCCTAAACCCTAAACCTCTAAACCCTTAACCCCTACCCCTAACCCATTTAAGCCCCTAAACCCCAAAACCCCTAACCCCTTAAACCCTAATTCCCAACCCATAACCCTTGACCCCTTAAACCCTAATTCCTATCCCCTAAACCCTTAACCCCTAACCCCTTAAACCCTAATTCCCAACCCCTAACCAATTCAACACCCTAAACCCCTAAAAACCTAACCCATTTAAGTGTGGATTCCATTTAACCCCCAAAACCCTAAACCCTAACCTCTAAAATCCTTCACTGCTAAATACCCTAACCCCCTACACCTCTAAACCTGTAACCCATTTAACCCCCTAAACCCTAAACCTCTAAACCCTTAACCCCTAACCCCTTAAACCCTAATTCCCAACCCCTAACCAATTTAACACCCTAAACCCCTAAAATCCTAACCCATTTAAGTGTGGATTCCATTTAACCCCCAAAACCCTAACCTCTAAAATCCTTCACTGCTAAATCCCCTAACCCTAAACCTCTAAACCTGTAACCCATTTAACCCCCTAAACCCTAAACCTATAAACCCTTAACCCCTAACCCCTTAAACCCTAATTCCCAACCCCTAACCAATTCAACACCCTAAACCCCTAAAAACCTAACCCATTTAACCCCATTAACCCCTAAAATCCTTAACTGCTAAATCCCTTAACCCCCTAAATCTCTAAACCAACCTTAACCCATTTAACCCCCTAAACCTTAAACCTATAACCCCTTAAACCCTAATTCCCAACTCATAACCCATTCAACCCATTAAACACCTAAACCTCTAACCCCTTAACCCTTGACCCCTTAAACCCTAATTTCTAACCCCTAACCCATTTAACCCCCTAAACCCTAAACCTCTAAACCCTTAACCCCTACCCCTAACCCGTTAACCCGTAACCGATTTACGCCCCTAAACCCCGAAACCCCTAACCCATTTGACCCCTTAAACCCTAAACATGTAAACCCCTAACATATAAACCCATAAACCCTAAACATATAAACCCCTAAACCCTAAACATATAAAACCTTAAACATATAAACTCCTTTATAGTCGTTAGAAAGCTAGTCGTTATTGAGTTAGTTATTTAATTAGTTGTTAAGGAGATTAAATAATTATTAGTTAATTAGTTATTAGGGAATTCTTTAAGTATTCAAGAAAAATTAAAAAGGTTAAAGATAATATTAAATTACTTATTAAAAATGTTTAATTAAAAACAATTTAATTATTAAAATATTTCAATATTTTTATAAATATTATAATTATTTTAATAACTATTTAGATTAACTAAAAAGTATTACAAATTCATATCTAAAAAGATGGAAATAAATATCTTAAATTAGATAAAAAGGATAAAGAAAGAAGAGGAAATTACCCTAAACATATAAAACCGTAAACATATAAACCCCTAAAACTTTTGATTAAAACATTTAATAAAACTCTCGGCCGAGAGTTTTCTAAACTCTCGTCCTAGATTTTTCAAAACTCTCGGCCTAGAGTTTTCAAAACTCTCGTCCTAGAGTTTTCTAAACTCTCGGCCGAGAGTTTCATCGGGTAAACTCTCGAGCGCAAACTCTCGTCCGAGAGTTTTTTAAACTTTCGGCCGAGAGTTTGGCCACGCGGTTAAATGTAACTTTAGCTGGGTTAAACTCTCGGTTGAGAGTTTTATAAATTTCTCGTCCGAGACATTATCTCGGCCGAGAGTTTCTGGTCAACGAAAAACCCAGAAAATTCTACAGTTTTCAGGAACCTGCAACTTTGGAGGGGTGGAACACCTACAAAAACAAAATGTTATATGTCGGACCAGGTATCATTAGATTCATCTCTGAATCTAGTTTTTGATGATATGAGATTTGTGGAGTTTCATTAAAAAATTCAAATTTTTATTAATTTTTTACTAAACTGTGTCACTGTGGAATTTCATTGTTCCAAAAATTGCACTGAATGAAAATTCAATAACTTTCAAATGAGGACACCAAAAAATTCAAAAAAATCCTATTGCACTTCCTCTCCCTGTCTACTTCAAAAGGGTACTCTCATTTTTCTTATTGACGATCACATTGAAAAGAAAATCAAAGGATCATAAAATGTACTAAAACATCACTGTTTTTTTGTCTTCATCCATTTCAAAAAATAAGCCATTTTAGTGATTTAATCCGAAAATTACCGAAAAATAGTCTGTACACTAGTGCAATATATGCAGATTATGATGCTATGGTTTTTTTCCAAAAAATGAATAACCTTCCCTAAAAAAAGTGAAGGATCATAAAGTGACTATTTATGTTTGCCTAAAAATTTCAAGTATATCCAGTTAGTAAACAAGAAATTTACCCATCTATATGTCAATATTTTTTTTTTTAAAATATGGGTATGGAGGTAAGACAATTCTTTACAATTCTTGTTTTTATGTCAAAGAATAATTTGCAATAAAAATATGAGTTTAGTGGAGTTGAAGTTGAAAAACATAGAAAATTACAATTTTCAACGTCAAAAAAGGGCAAAAAGTGTTTCCCAACTTCACATTTTCAGGACACATTAAAACTTGATATGCTAGTAATGAATATGAAATTGCAAAAGCCACTAACAACCATTGTTAATCTAATGGAAGAGGTCTAAGAATTGAACACAAGGCTAGCAGGCAGATGGATGAAACCGAGGCATTACCTACACGGGTTTTTTTCTTTACAGGAAGAAATCCATGCTCTAGATGTCAACCTCAAGGAGTAGAATTTTGCTAGCAAGAAAAAGGGAGATGGATGAAACCGAGGCATTACCTACACAAAAAATTTTCTTTACAGGAAGAAATCAATGCTTTGGATGTTAACCTCAAGGAGTACAATGTGGCTAGCAAGCAAAAGGGAGATCACTCTCAGGATGTTAATAAGCTACCATAGGATGAGAGTAATAGCATTGACTAATATATGACTGTTGCAAAATTTGTTTCTTGTTAGAATGCTATTATAAGATGTACTCCTCTAGACATGTGATGAACAAATGTAACTAATTTCATGGGTACTCGCTCATAGATTTAATTATAAAACCTTAATTATTCTCGTTAATAAATAAATAAATAAAATAGAAAAATAATCACAATAGTTGGGATTTATAGTTATTATCTTTATTAGAATGCCACCTAACTTTCTTCATAAATTTAAATAATTATCTTGGTTTGAATCCAAGGTAATCTTATTTAATATAATTTGTGGACTATCATATATAATTATGAACTTTTTTTCTTAAACCACACTCAATAATCTTGATAGTGGTGAACATATATTTTAATTATTATTTTCTTTAAAATATTTTAATAATAAAAATGATAATAAAATAAAATTTATTGTATAAAAACTTTATAATTAATTAATTAATTTAATTATTAAAAAAAATAAAACTGAATTTTATTGGAAATCAAAGTGATCAAATTTTATTAGATATCAGCTTCTAAGATGAGGCAATCCTTATTTTTTTAGATTAACCTTTTTCAATCAAGATGATTTTAATTTTAATTTATTTATTTTAAATACATTTTATTAGAAATAATTTTTATTTTTATTCGATGAATTTACATAAATTTGAATTAGAGATTATCTGATTAATTTACATAAATTTGATTAGAAATAATCTGATGTAAAAGGCCATTATCATTTATTTTATTTCAGGTTTGTGGTCAAGTCAACTTCTACCTCCCTAAATTAGGCTTGCTTTTATTTTAATGGAAGGAATATTTAGACTACCGTCCATAATTCGACAAATAATTAACAACAATAGAGAAAAGTAATCGTTAACTGCACGGAAGCATGTGTGGAATCTATCGCTGAAACAAGGATCCCACTCGCGTGCACACAATCAAAATTTTCAATATAATGATTATAAACAATCATATAATTTTATTTTTATTATATATATTTTTTAAATTTTAGGAGTATTTTGTTATTAAGATTGTGTAATCTATATATAAGATAAGGTTATTAGAAATGTGTTAGGTTAGATTTAGTTTGGATAATTTTTAATCTTTATAGATTATTATCAACCTTATTTTATAAATTTTGAATTAATAATTTGACAAGATTAAACCTTATATCAACTAACCAATTTATATTTTATAAATAGTAAGATACAATCTTATGACTAAAGTTTTATTAATAATTTTAAAATAAAAAAGGAATACATAAAATTTGTAATATTGAATAAACCCACATAAAACACCTAATTTACATGTCAGAAATTTATAAATTATATGTAGCCAATTTACAATTAAAATTTTATTATTTATTTGTTTAATGTACCCTAATCAAACTAACACAAGCTCTAATCTTCTTCAAACTGAAACAAGAAACCCTAATCTTCCTCAACGAAACACTAATTTTCCTCAACCAGAACCATTGAAGACATCCAGGTCAATTATTTGCCCACAACAATTCTTCAGCACCCCATAGGGCCACCTCGTCTGCAATTGTTCAGCAAAATGCCCGTGCTAGGGCAATCTGTTCCAACGGGATTATCAAACCATCACCTGTTAGGGTTTCGTTGAGGGTGCTGCACAGTCTGCGAAATTTTACATCCAATTCCTCAAACCATCTGCTCATTAATGGTAAAATTTGAAATAAATGAGCTTTCTTACTCAGATGCATCATTAATGGTTAAATTTTAAATATATGGATTTTCTTACTAAGATGTATATATCCCGTCAAATTAACTAGTCTGAACACATAGATCATCACAACGTGCCAAATAAACACTCGATAAAGGTACGATTCCTAGTTTGACTTCTTTGCATTTTCATTGTGAAATTCAAAACGCTGAGCTTAATTTGATTACAAATTTAATTAACACTCGTTAAAAGGACGATTACCAATTTGACTTCTTTGCATTTTCATTGTGAAATTCTAAATTCTGAACTTGTTTGGATTACAAATTTAATTTTTAATTAGCACAACTACATTTAATTAATAAAATAAATAGGATTGATATAAATTATAAATATTTATCTTATATAAATGTATAATGATCAAATATACCTTTAAATTTTCCAAATAAAATTATTAACCACAAAAAATTCCCAATATTGACTTTCTATTTATTGATTTAAATTTTTCATTCACATCTCTTAACTCTCTTTAACTCTAGTGTTAGATATTTTATTTTCAGCAAAACATCTTAATATTATTGAAAGGGTGAAATTTTAAAATTAAAAAAATTAAAATTAAAAATTTATAATAACTCCCAAACAAAATGTACTTAGTTACTGATATGTTTACGTTAAATATGAGAGTAACTACAAAAATTACCAACATCATACTTGAAATGGTAAATATTAAAAAGCAAATAATCATCATCGAATTTCTGAACGGAGAGCCTCAGCAACTTCTAACGGTTCATTTGATTGATAATTACATCCCAAAGCCCTGGCATAAAAACTAGTATCGCCGTTAAATTATCCTTCACTCCGTTAGTGATTAGAGCCGCTGCGGCATAGGAAGCGGTTCGAATCGCCCGATTCAAAATCCAACGAATCAACAATTTTATTATCAATATTTTATATCACGTCAAATAATAATAATAAAGTTTGATATTTTTTATCTAAAATATAGATTTATATCAAATATTTCATTGATAATTACATCCTAAGCAAACGGAGTTAAATTAGGGTTAAAAGAACGGTCATAAAACTAGTATGTCCGTTAAATTATCCTTTCTCACTCCGTTAGTAATTAGAGCCGCTGCTGCACAGGAAGCGGTCGAATCGCCCGATTCAAAATCCAACGAATCGACATTTTTATTATCAATATTTTATATTTGGTCAAATAGTAACCAAATTTGTTTTTTTTTATAAATAAAATATGGGTTTATATGGATTATTTTTGTTCAAAATTAAGGCGATATCTCTGTTTGAATTCTAATTAATCTTATTAAATATATTTTCAAGAGATTAGTCTTAACAATAACAGTGTATAATCTTGATAGCTTCAATTTCATTTTTAATTATCCATTTTTTTTAAAATAATAATAAATCATAATAATAAAAATATTTTTTAGCAAAAAAAATTAATGAATAATATATTTAAATTAATTTAATTAATTTATAAAAAATCTAAATTTGAATAAATTTTTTTTTTTTTTCTCGTTTAGACTAATCCTAATCTTTCCATTTTTTCTCCTCCCATCCCACCCACGGGTTTCGAACCGGTGACCTTACAGAATGGAGTGCCTTAACAGTGCACCCCATCACCGACTGTTCTACACCACGTGGGCTAAATTTGAATAATTATTAATTTAAAACAATTTTCCAATAAAATTTGAATAAATGATTTAATAAAACTAAACCCCACACACTAACTAATTTACTTGTCATAAATTGCATGGCACAATCTTATAATTATTATTTTTTATTATCCAACAACTTACAACTTATAATAAGACAAAATTATAATTAGCTTTTTATTCGTCTTATTAATTTGTTTAACGTGACAAATAATAGAATTTGTTCTAGTAATTTTAATATTAATCTCCTACAAATTGTACATTTGATCTTTAGTTTAAGATTAGAATTGCAAAATGGTGGTTGGCCTAAGGAAACTAGTTGTCAAAGTTGCTTGACAATCAATCACAAACTATGAAAACCATATTATCAATATTTTGAAGGAAATATGGCCAGTATTGTCTCATAATATAATTTCCATTGATGGAAAAGTCAGAATGGGAGAGGCAACGGCTGCATTTAGCCATGAGCGAAGTTGCAATTTGAAGTTTAGTTATCCAAATATCAAATTAAAAAATGTTTAATTTGTAGAATGCTAGGAAACATATTAGTTTGATGCCCTCCAACTTGAAAAGTTTTTGCTATCCTTTATAGGCTAAATGTTGATGATTATGAGCACACAATAATTCCCTTCAAGATTGTGAAGAGTAGGAGATTTATGGTTCAAACTCAATTTATTGATCTCTTTATGCATAATTTATAATGTCCTTCACAACTTTCGGTTGAGGATCTATTATGATAGTCATTATAGACTATGAGGCGGAGGAGATATAAGGTTGAAAACCATGCTTTAATCTGGCTTTAATATCTTCATTACAACACCCCCAATTTGTGTGTTGAATTTTTAAAGTTAGACATTTGAACTTTAATCCTAAGGGGGTGGACCCCAAGGGATGAGTATGGTGTGAATGTATTTGCATATTTTATTTGAGGAAATAAATAAAATGATTGTGCATTTTGACCAAGATGAGAATTAGAGATCACTTGCCAAATCCATGAGGATGGATAAGGCAACAAATCCTCAAAAATCTTTCAAAAATCCTTGAAAGAAATTAATTTAGATTTGAGGAGGAATCTAAATTTCCCCAATGAAGAGGAGTAGTTGGGAAGAGGTGAGAAAAAGCTGGAAAAGCTGAGGAAAAAGCTTAAAGCAGCTTTAAAGAGTCCCAAAAAGGGGAAGCCTAGGCTAAACAGGAAAGAAAGCATCCTGCTATTCTGGACGCAGAATTAGAAACATGCTTTGGGGAAATATGAGCTTAAATAAGCTACTCCTAGGCAGATCAGGGGTGGATCTGTTCTAGGAGGTGATCTCTGCTCGGGGGTGAGTCCTGGGAAACAAAGAGGACTCTAAGGTTGGGAGGTTGGTCTTTTGCAGATGTGGTATGTTCTGAAATTATTGTTCATTTTGATGTCTTATGGTATGAATTAGCTACATATAAAACTTAAAAATTGTAGGAGTGATGTTAGTACTACATTTAACAGAATCCATCCTAAGGCATTCACCTTCCAGATTCTGTTTAGTTGTAGACCAGAAATCCATCGAGTAGAAACTCCAGAAACTCTAAACCAAGGTCGGTTTAAATCTGAAGTTACTTAGCCTCTACAGATGATTAAATTTTGTTGCGTTCCCTGTAGACACAAAAGTGATATTATATGCTTATTTGTAAGCTAGAGAAACATTATAGCAGAACTAAAGTTACATGTTACCAATCAAAAAAAAAATATATATATATATATAAGAACGTAATAGCTCTCCTAGCATACTGCATGCACATATTATTTTAAATTCTACTCTTAACCCTTGAAATAATGATCGTAGCAATTTCAAGGTGTATTTAACTCAAACCCTTGAAATACATAGTATGGCTATAGATTAAATCCATGCTTTATGAACATCTTCAAATGAACTATCGATTTCATGTGTAGGCAATTAACAAAATTATATATAAGTATCAAGCTCAAATACCAATCGGCCTTTTTAACATAGACTATATATGAGCTATATATATATATGAACTCGGTATGTAAAAAGGGGAGATACAACCATGAAATAGATATATGAACTCATATAAGTCAAAAAGTAATTCTAACCACGAATCATATATATGAGTTATATATGAGCAAGAGGAAATGCCGAAACGAATCACATAGGTATATAGGCAAACAAATAAAAGAGGAAATTAAATATGGGTGAAGCTCACATGTAAGGCACAAATCAAAAATTCGAGTGGTGAGACATAATATATATACAACTAAATCAAAAAGGAAAACCAAAACGTGAAGAGACTTCGGCGCTTAGGTAATGGAAATAATACGATTTAATGACTGTGAGAACTATTTATGCGAGGGCGTAATACGTTTAACTCTGCCTGTATAACAATAAAACAATTTTTATGTGGGGAACTCTGTAATGCCGACTAGATCAAAACATAATGGATTCGTTATTCATTACAGTAAGGGTAGAAAAATGATTTTAACGCCGAAGGGTCGGCTAACGCCTAAACAAAAAAAGAAAACGATAACCATTCCTTATTTCCAGGACCGAGATCCATTCGGCTCATCTCGAAAGAGGTGACCTGGGCGACCTCGAGCCCCACACCTGAGTGGACAATAAGGTCAGAAAAAAAATGGTTGGCTAAAATACGGTGCAATACGAAATACATTACATGTCTGTTAGTGCCGAAATCGATATTAAGAAACGAGCAACACGGGATAACCGATGTAGAAAAAAATCTACAATAAGGATGGGAACAAAAACGACATGCCATCCGAAATATTGCCAAAATTGAATAGACTTGCTTTGGTCATTAATCTGAGCGAAAATAGAAAATTCCATAAATATAATACCTGTGGTGCATTTCCTGAATTCAGAAAGAAAGTCGCACGGTTAAATAAACGATTTGTCACTACAGCATTAGAAGCGCAGTCACGCTATAAGCATTTCATCCATTAAACACACAGGGACATTACCACTATAAATATGCTGAGTGTAATAGTAACGCTTCGAACACGGGTGTGTGCGCTGAGCGGTAACCTGCATGTCAACAGTGAGGTGAGTTCATAATATACACATTAACCCTCAACTAGTATTATAAACATACTCTCTGGTAAACGAGAAATTGATAATACATAGCGACCAGAATTTAAAGAAGTTGGTTACCATAATAATCACGAGGGAAGCTTGGGAAGGAGTAGGGTAGTTGCACCAGAAGAAGACCGGGCACGCATTGAACCAGAGGTCCTCCTGCATTAATGAGAACACGCAGGCACTGGACTATTAAACTCTGGTGTCGCTATTCCACAGAGAGCAGTTATAGCTGAACCCAAGAAATGAAATAATAATGAACAGGGGAGGGTGTAAAATATGAAACGAAACCCTAACCCTAATTTACCGTATCACACACAAAAGTGCGTTGCAGGTGGGCGTACCGAGCCGAGACTCAACCCTAATCCCCGTCGATCTCTAGTAGCACGGAATCCCTAGAAGGGTTGTAGAGATCAGGATGAGTAGGTAAGACCAGTACCATCTCATAACCATGGATTTTCTCCACTCTAAATGCGTGCATCGAGCTGATGGAAAGTCTGCTGAAGTAACCCCTACTGAAGGACGTTCTGCAAAGCGGTGCGTTCTGCAAAGTTGTGCGTTCTGCCTCTGTGTGGGACGCGTGTATTCTTCTGTCCAGGAGAATTGATCCGAAGCGATATGTGAAGTACAGAAGACAGAGGAAAATGCAGACCGCCGCCGCCTCTGATGCACCACCTGAACACTGCAGCATATAATCGATCTCAGAGAAAACCTTATGTGGCAAACAGATGTGCAATCTTACCTCTGGCAGTTACACGCAAATATTTCGGCAAGATCGCGGGTATGTTGCGTATCACTGTGTATGGTACCTGCACTATACAGAGCGGAGGTTAACTATCAGTGGTAACTTGCCGACGTTAAACGCCTCCTCACGCCACCGTAACACACGAGTATCGTGTAAGTTCTACATAATAATTGCATACGCCAGAGCAATGACTCATTATCTATTCGACCTTCACATGTATGGGGCGTAAAACCATAATACCACAAACCCTAAGATACGAGTTATAAAACATTAAAATCATGTTATGTTATGTAACTTTTAGAAGTGGAAAAAAAAAAAAAAATGATTTAAATCCTACATTGAGCGATGGGTTAAAATTCATATGGAATGTAATGATTTTAATGGTGGGGAGATTGATCTCCTATAGATATATATATATGTATAAGGCGGACATACAAACCTTTATGAATTGGAATAAAGTTGCACTTTAGATTTTATGGGTAGAATACTTAATACCTACTTATATATATATATATATATATAAGTCAATATATATATATGTTGGATTTAATAAAGTTGCACTTTAGATTCATATGGGTAGGATATTGAATATCTATATATATATATATATATATACACATATATATATATATTATATTAATAAAGTGGCACTTTATGTGTATTTATTAAAATGCACTTTCATTGAATTTAATAAGTGGATGGGTGTGAACTTTGGTACTGAAATTCACCCATAGGTATAGTTGTTTTTAAACTAGAAAACAGAAAATTTGCTAGCGGAACCGGAATATGTGGTCTTGAGAAAAATTTTTTTTTTGGGAGGTGTGACATTCATACACTGTCTCTACGGAGGAGATATAAGGTTGAAAACCATGCTTTAATATCGCTTTGATATCTTCATACGCTGTCTCTAACTTCACACTTTTAATTAATTGGAAATGAAAATTAGAGAAATCAATCCTTCTTTGAGAATATGTTAAAAGTATTTAAAAAGTGACCAACTGCCCAATACCACACCATCAACAACTTCAAAACCCTCCATGTTTTAAGGATTTGAAATTACATTTCTTTATATCTTTTTTTCATAATCCTTTGAGAAGTAAATATCAAAAAAATCTAACCAACCCATCTTAAACAATATAAATGCTAGAAAAAACATAATAAGTAGATAATATTTTATCTTCAAATTTTAAGATATGTATATAAAACTAATAAAACATACAAAATATTTAAATTGAATTCAATAAATTTGTATACATCAAATAAGAGAATAGAGAAAACAACATCATTTATGTTGGGTATGGATTATTAAAATTATACATATATATGATATGCCATTATTGATCAATACAAATCGTTCTTGAATCGGGTGAGGTTGGATAGGGTGGGGTCATTGTCACATCCCACAATTGTTAAGGGTGACATGCATCCATGTGAGACTCCATTTCTAAATGTGGCATGAGCCTATATTTATTACTATAGAGACATATGAGTTATTGTACTGTCATGGCCCATATACACATGAACCTCACACACATGGAAGGGAGGTTAGTAGTGGCCAATATTCCTCCATCATTCTTGAATTTGGCTCCATCTCTCACATTCATTCCTCATATCCAAAGCTATTTTATGGATCCTTAATGATATTTGGTGATTCAATCTGTGTAGTTTTCTCTAGCATTGGGGTTATTTTCACCCATTCTCCTTCTAGTCTGCCATGATTTCTCTAAGTGGTGACTACCCTTATGTGCCTTGATTATAGTCTCGCACTCCATTTTGACACCACTTTTGTTTTTTCCACTGTTCATATCCTTTTCGTTCCGTCCACCTCATATATTTTTTTGTCTCTAGGAGTTGGAACATGATTTATTTGCCTTGGATACTCCACCAATCTCCATCTTGTAGCCCCTCTTGCAGAATTTATCTCTAGTTAATCCGCTAACCGCTTAGCCTTGGTAAGGAAATGTTTAAAGTGCATCCATGAAAATGACAAATGTAGCAAATTTACTAGCTCTTGAAGTCACTTAAGCATGGAAAACTAAACATGTAGCTTCAAAGAACAAATCCCAATGGAGGTTCAAGAGGAGATGCAAGGTTCTAAAGTTGATATGATAGTTGAGAGAGATTGTTTTGCCGGTTTAAAGGTGCTAGATAATTCATCTGAGAATAGATAGCTCACGCATGGCATACGAGGGCAGGAAAAATAAACAAACGTTGACTATTTACATGTATTAGAGAATGAAGATGCTACGAGTTAGAGATTTTCTTAGTAATGATTCCAGGGAAAAAATCTTGTTGATGTTGGGAAAGATGGTGCTCAACCAAAATGACATGTGAAAGATACTCGAATGAATTGAATCCCATATTGCTCACTCTCAAGGTTCAAGTGGTTGCATCTAGGGGGAACATCAATCTGATCAAGGTGTATATCTCTACTTCTACTTAGCCTCATGATGAATATGGTTTCTCTAATTATCCATGTCTACTTTTTTAATAGGCTTAGGCTTTCTAGTAAACATAGTTTAGTGTGTAGCCCTTATAGTTAATCAAGTTCTTTTAGTTTTCTCTATGTTAAAGAATACATTGTTTGGACAATCTATATATTTTTTTTATCATATTCTCTATTTTTTCCCGGTAATTTGGTTTCCCTTGTAACAAGCCCATGACAAATAAAAAGTTGAAAAAAATGAAAAAAAATTCTCATTAATAGATAATTAACTTAAATAATAATAATACTATATATATGCACGAAAACATATAATTAAGTGTAGTAGTTATTTCATTCAATTTAAGCTAATAATTCTAAAATAAATTTA
Organism: Pinus albicaulis; assembly: GCA_034641835.2. Classification (NCBI taxonomy): domain Eukaryota; kingdom Viridiplantae; phylum Streptophyta; class Pinopsida; order Pinales; family Pinaceae; genus Pinus; species Pinus albicaulis. The sequence continues at coordinate 994,771,695 of CM076583.1, forward strand.
TCATAAACATTTTTATTTTCAGTTTGTTAAACTTTATATTAAACTCATTTTCATTATAGTTGAATTATTTTTAATATAATTTAACATTAAATTATCCCCCATTTAAATTTATAAAAAAAAGAAGTTTGATCTTACATGTTTCTCTTTAACTTACTAAAATATGAAAGGCACATTCTAATAATCATATATGTCGCATATTATTCTCAAGTAAGATTTAGTTTTATTAGCTCAAGTGAGGCATCCCAATCAACGATGACCTTGTGAGTGAGGAATTTGGTCCTTGAGGTTTTGGCTTCGAGAATTCCCTGGGTGAACAATGTAAAGACTCTAATCATCTGTAATATAAACCTAATAATGTAATTTGTTTTTATTTTAAAATAAAAATATAAAGGTAATCAAAGTAACTGGGATTTATGGTGATAATATTCCTTAAAAGGTTAGAAAAAATTCCTTATTAGATATGGAAATTATTTTCATTTGAATCTAGCTACTTTTATTCAATATAATTTGTGGACTATCATATGTAATCAAGAAATATGTTTATTCTTGAAAACATTATAAAACATTGTAAATATTCATGGCAGTAATCATATATTCTAATTCTTAATTTTTTTTTGAATAATATAACAAGAAAAATGATAATAAAATTCAATTTAATTTATAAAAAAATAATAATTAATCAATATATTTAAATTAATTAAATTATTTAGAAAAATAACGATATCTCGTTGGTTTTGTTTTGTATAAGAAAATTGTGCAACAAAGAAAAAATTTATCCCTTGGCCCCTTCCTAAAAACAAGCTCTTCAACTCCTCGGAAGCTACCTCAAGCCCATCATCATTCCCATGCCTCCCTTTGCCCCGGAAGAAGCATTTGAGATTGTCTTTGGTTGTAGAATGAGTGCATTTACCTACTCACAACATACCTGAAGCCACATTCCTCATCTCTTGATGCTTTACACATGAGCCCAAAATTTAATATTGAACCCGATGTAATATCCCATTTCAGGGATATCTTTAAGACAAGGCAAAACTCCAACCAGAGATCAATTGGGAGGGCATTCACCGGATATATCGCCTTTAGAAGAGAATGAGTTTTGGAGGCTACCTAGCCCTTTATAGAATATGTATAATAGTGAGAGATAAACAAACCAAGTGGTAGAGAACTAGAACACCCAAACAATAATTGTGCAGCAAACTGTAGTATCCCAAAAATGGAATTCTCAGCAGATCATGACTTAATAACGCATTCCTTGGGTAATTATGCTTAATGAATCATAAAGAGTGTTTATAAACACTGATAAACCCACTCTAAATACTGAAGCAACCTTTACTCAAATTTTAGGGGCAAAAGGGTGGGGAAAAGTGAGGATTTTGGCCCTAAAATTAGTGTATAAGAAACTCTGCGTAACATTATGGGTCAAGGTTATGGAATATGTTATAATAGGTCAAGAGGGACCTCCATGTCAAATTTCAACTAAAAAAAAGGCGTTTTTCTAAGTTAAATAGTTCCTCCTTCCCGACTAGTCAAGAAAAACCATGATTTCCCAAGACTTTGAGTATGCAAATTTTTAATGAAGCAAGGGAAGCGTTGTTTCTGAAGTAATAAGATGTAAAATAGTATGGATGATCAGATAATGAGTTTGGGAACATGGAATAGGAATTCAACATAGACATAGAGAAAACTAAAAGAACTTGATTAACTATAACAACTACACACTAAACTATGTTTACTAGAAAGCCTAAACCTATCAAAAAAATAGACACGGATAATTAGAGAAACCATATTCATCATGAGGCTAAGTAGAAGTAAAGATATACACCTCAAACAGATTGATGTTCCCCCTAGATGCAACCACTCGAACCTTGAGAGTGAGCAATATGGGATTCAATTCATTTGAGTATCTTTCACATGTCATTTTGGTTTAGCACCATCTTGCCCAACATCAACAATATTTTTTCCCTGGAATAATTATTGAGAAAATATCTAACTCGTAGCATATTTATTCTCTAATACATGTAAATATTCAACGTGTGTTTATTTTTTCCACCCTCGTATGTCATGTGTGAGCTATCCATTCTCAGATGAATTATTAAACACCTTTAAACTGGGAAAACAACCTCTCTCAACTATAATTTCAACTTTAGAACCTTGTATCTCCTCTTGAACCTCCATTGGGATTTTTTCTCTGAAGCTACATGTTTAGTTTTCCATCCTTAAGTGAGTTCAAGAGCTAGTAAATTTGCTACATTTGTCATTTTCATGGATGCACTTTGTACATTTCCTTACCAAGGAAAATAAATCATGTTCAAACTCCTAGAGACAACAAAATATTTGAGGTGGATGGAATGACAAGGATATGAAAAATGGAAAAAACAAAAGTGGTGTCAAAATGGAGTGCGAGACTATAATAAAGGCACATAAGGGTAGTCACCACCTAGAGAAATCATGGCAGACTAGAGGGAGAATGGGTGAAAATGACCCCAATGCTAGAGAAAACTACATATATTGAATCACCAAATATTATTAAGGAGCCATAAAATAGCTTTGGATATGAGGAATGAATGTGAGATATGGAGCCAAATTCAAGAATGATGGAGGAATAATGGCCATGACTATCCACCCTTCCATGTGTGTGAGGTTCATGTGTATATGGGCCATGACAGTACAATAACTCATATGTCTCTATAGTAATAAATATAGGCTCATGCCACATTTAGAGATGGAGTCTCACATGGATGCATGTCACCCTTAACAATTGCGGGAAGTGACAATGACCCCTCCCTATCCAACCTCACCTGATTCAAGAAAGATTTGTATTGATCAACAATGGCATATCATATATATGTATAACTTTAATAATCCATACCCAACATAAATTATGTTTCTTTCTCCATTCTCTTAGTTGATGTATACAAATTTATTGAATTCAATTTAAAGATTTTGTATGTTTTATTAGTTTTATATACTTGTCTTAAACTTTAAAGATCAAATTTTATCTACTTATTATGTTTTTTCTAGCATTTATATTGTTTAATATGGTTTGGTTAGATTTTTTTGATATTTACTTCTCAAAGGATTATGAAAAAAAGATATAAAGAAATGTAATTTCAAATCCTTAAAACATGGAGGGTTTTGAACTTGTTGATGGTGTGCTATTGGGTAGTTGGTCACTGTTTAAATACTTTTAACATATTGTCAAAAAAGGATTGATTTCTCTAATTTTCATTTCCAATTAATTAAAAGTGTGAAGTTAGAGACAGTGTATGAAGATATCAAAGCGAGATTAAACCATGGTTTTCAACATTATATCTCCTCCGTAGAGATAGTGTATGAAGATATTAAAGCCAGATTAAAGCATGGTTTTCAACCATATATCTCGTCCTCCTCATAGTCTATAATGACTATCATAATAGATCCTCAACCAAAAGTTGTGAAGGACATTATAAATTATGCATAAAGAGATCAATAAATTGATTTTGAACCATAAATCTCCTACTCCTCACAATTCTGAAGGGAATCATTTTGTGCTCATAATCATCAACTTTTAGCCTATATAGGATAGCAAACACTCTTCAAGTTGGAGGGCATTAAACTAATATGTTTCCTAGCATTCTACAAATTAAACTTTTTTGAATTTGATATTTGGATAACTAAACTTCAAATTGCAACTTCGCTCATGGCTAAATGCAGTCGTTGCCTCTCCCATTCTGACTTTCCCATCAATGGAAATTATATTATGAGACAATACTGGCCATATTTCCTTATATTCCTTAGGCCAACCACCATTTTGAAATTATAATCTTAAACTAAAGATCAACTGTATAATTTGTAGGAGATTAATATTAAAATTAATAGAACAAATTCTATTATTGGTCACATTAAACGAATTAATAAGACAAATAAAAAGCTAATTATAATTTTGTCTTATTATAAGTTGTAAGTTGTTGGATAGTAAAAAAAATTAATTATAAGTTTGTGCCATGCAATTTATGACAAGTATATGTTGTTGGATAAAAAAGGTTAATTACAAGTTTGTGCCATACAATTTATGACAAGTAAATTAGTTAGTGTGTGGGGTTTAGTTTTATTAAATAGTTTATTCAAATTTTATTGGAAAATTGTTTTAAATTAATAATTATTCAAATTTAGATTTTTTATAAATTAATTAAATTAATTTAAATATATTATATTTATGAATTAATTAAATTAGTTCAAATATATTATTCATTAATTTTTTTTGGTAAAAAATATTTTTATTATTATGATATATATATATATATTTTAAGTAAGCTTAAATCTATTACTGTAACATATGGTACATGGAGTTCAAGGCATCAAGGCGCCATACAGTCAGCAAAATATCAAAGATAGGGCCGCCCACAAGGGGAAACCAGCCCGAGAAATGTTTGAAGGCTGCCTCGCGAGAGGAAACCAGTCGTGACTTAAAAAAACATAACCAAAAACGTGAGCCGCCCATCTGGGAAAACTGACCCATACATAGGTTTAGAACAACTTTGACATGAAAAACTAGTTTGAACAAGCAGAAGATCATTGAGATTAGAACCAGCAAAATGCTTAACGGACTAGACATGATAAACAGAAAAGCAGGAAGACTAGAGTCCATAGTCACCCGAGGGTGATTCCTCTACAATGCGGCACCAACCTTCCTCTACGTCATCTGGCACATGCATTTTGAGTGGCAGCTTCCCCTGTCTCACGCTCGCCTTCTTGCATCCCAATGTCCTGGAGTAAGCTGGAGCTGTAGTCACCCGTCCTGCGAGAAGAACCTTTGTCCACCTGCTGAGAGACCGGCTGAACAGAGGGTGAGGCCTGCGAATTACCAGGGAGAACAGAGGGCGTGGGGGCAGGAGCAGCCTCGGGAATCTCTTTGAAAGAAACTATAACCGTTGCAATGACCAGGGGGCGGGAAGAGCTGCATTGGTAATGAAAGATGGCGGTTGATGGATTCCGAATTGAGGCAGCAGTGGCAGGTCGAGGTTCAACCGGTTGGTTAGAGGCAAGGGCATCATGTTGCGGGGTGGGAGGCAAATGACATGCTCGATGGCAGGGAGGACTATCATTGTGGCTACGAGAAGAGGGCGAGGGAGAGGATGGGGAGCGACGATGCCTGGAGCCTCCTCTGCGACATCTTAAACGATGCCTCAATCTTGGCATAGCAGCCCTGGAATCGTGTGAGAAGGCAGAATAGACAGAGTGAACCAGAGGCGGGGGGGAAAAGTGAGGGCCAGATAGAGGGAAGAGGTGCAGAGCACAGAAAGGGCTATGCGAAAATGGAAGCCGGGGATAAAACTTATACAACAGGCCAGAGGGCAACGCCTTCCAACTGTAGTGCAAAGGCTGTGCACTTCAGCTTCCAGCGAGCAGTTTGAACCCACTGGCAAAAGCTGCATAGACATGGGGACCTGCAAACGACCACAATTCCAGATCAAAACACCAGAGCATTCGACTGAGGAATGGGATGAAGGATCGAGAGAATTTATATTAAAATTCATGGTTTCTCGGCCTCCCCACCGGCGTAAATGCCACGTAGGGTGATGGCTCATCATATTAATTGTTCTGAGAGTGAATAAATGCTTTCCACAAGCAGGCTAGTGGGCTTGCCATGCGCACTCCTGCCCGATCATCACCTGCATCATGTCATTGCCCATCTGCATCCGGGGTATTATGATATATTATTATTTTAAAGAAAATGGATAGTTAAAAAACGAAATTGATGCTATCAAGATTATAAACTGTTATTGTTAGAACAAATCTCTTGAAAATATTTTTAATAAGATTAATTAGAATTCGAACAGAGATATCGCCTTCATTTTGAACAAAAATAATCCATATAAACCCATATTTTATTTAAAAAAAAAAACAAAATTTTTTATTATTTGACCAAATATAAAATATTGATAATAAAAATGTTGAGTCGTTGGATTTTGAATCGGGCGATTCGAACGCTTCCTGTGCAATAGCGGCTCTAATCACTAACGGAGTGAGAAAGGATAATTTAACGAACATGCTAGTTTTATGACCATTCTTTTAACCCTAATTTAACTCCGGTTCCGTGCCAGGGCTTAGGCATGTAATTATCAATGAAATATTTGATATAAATCCATATTTTACTTAAGAATATCAAAATTTATTATTTGACGTAATATAAAATATTGATAATAAAATTGTTGATTCGTTGGATTTTCAATCAGGCGATTCGAACTGCTTCATCTGCCGCAGGGGCTCTAAAAACTAACGGAAGAAGGATAATTTAATGGAAATACTAGTTTTATGACCGTTCTTTTAACCCTAACTTAACTATGGTTCCGTAGCAGGGCTTCGGGATGTAATCATCAATCAAATGAACCGTTAGAAGTTGTTGAGGCTCTCCCTTCAAAAGTTCGATGATGATTATTTGCTTTCAATATTTACCATTTTAAGCATTATGTGGATAATTTTTCGATTTACTCTCATATTTTACGTAAACATATCAGTAACTAAGTACATTTTGTTTGGGATTTATTATAAATTTTTAATTTTAATTTTTTTAATTTTAAAATTTGATCCTTCCAATAATATTAAGATGTTTTGCTGAAAATAAAATATGTAACACTAGAGTTAAAGATAGTTAAGACATGTGAATCAAAAATTTAGATCAATAAATAGAGAGTCCATATTGGGAAATTTTTGTGGTTAATAATTTTATTTGGAAAATTTAAAGGTGATCATTATACATTTATATAAGATAAATACTTATAATTTATATCAATCCTATTTATTTTATTAATTAAATGTAGTTGTGCTAATTAAAAATTAAATTTGTAATCCAAATAAGTTCAAAATTTAGAATTTCACAATGAAAATGCAAAGAAGTCAAATTGGTAATCGTACTTTTAATGAGTGTTAATTAAATTTGTAATCAAATTAAGCTCATCATTTCGAATTTCACAATGAAAATGCAAAGAAGTCAAATTGGGAATCGTACCTTTATCGAGTGTTTATTTGGCATGTTGCGACAATCTATGTGTTCAGACTGGTTAATTTGACGGGACATGTACATCTTAGTAAGAAAATCCATGTATTTCAAATTTAACCATTAATGTTGCATCTAAGTAAGAAAACTCATTTATTTCAAATTTTACCATTAGTGAGCAGATGGTTTGAGGAATCGGATGTAAAATTTCGCAGACTATGCAGCACCCTCAACGAAACCCTAACAGATGATGGTTTTATAATCCCATTGGAACAGATTGCCCTGGCACGGACATTTAGCTGAACAATTGCGGACGAGGTGGCCCTATCGGGCGCTGAAGAATTGCTGTGGGCAAATAATTGACCTGGATGTCTTCAATGTTTCCGGTTGAGGAAAATTAGTGTTTCGTTAAGGAAGATTAGGGTTTCTTGGTTCAATTTGAGCAAGATTAGTTTTTGTTAGTTTGAGAAGTTGGATTGATGTAGGTGACATGTACCTCGTGAATTTACTATTTGTTACATTAAACAAACAAATAATAAAATTTTAATTGTAAATTGGCTAGATATAATTTGTAAATTTCTAACTTGTAAATTAGGTGTTTTATGTGGGTTTATTCAATATTACAAATTTTATGTATTCCCTTTTTATTATAAAATTATTACTAAAATTTTAGTCATAAGATTGTATCTTACTATTTATAAAATATAAATTGGTTAGTTGATATAAGGTTTAATCTTCACAAATTATTAATTCAAAATTTATAAAATAACGTTGATAATAATCTATAAAGATTAAAAATTATCCAAACTCAATCTAACTTAACACATTCTAATAACCTCATCTTATATATATATTGCACAATCTTAATAAAAAAATACTCCTAAAATTTAAAAAATATATATAATAAAAATTAAATTATATGATCGTTTATAATCATTATATTGAAAATTTTGATTATGTGCATGCTAGTGGGATCCATGTTTCAACCATAGATTCCATGTTAATTTTCTCTATTGTTTTTAATTATTTGTCTAATTATGGACGGTTGTCTAAATATTCCTTCCATTAAAATAAAAGCAAGCCTAATCTAGGGAGGTAGAAGTTGACTTGACCACAAACCTGAAATAAAATAAATGATAATGGCCTTTTACATAAGATTATTTCTAATCAAATTTATCTAAATTAATCAAATAAATTTTAAGATTATTTCTAATCAAATTTATGTAAATTAATCAAATAAAAATAAAAATTATTTCTAATAAAATGTATTTAAAATAAAGAAATTAAAATTAAAATCATCTTGATCGAAAAAGGTTAATCTAAAAAAATGAAGATCACATCATCTTAGAAGTTGATATCTAATAAAATTTGATCACTTTGATTTCCAATAAAATTTAGTTTTATTTTTTTATAATTAAATGAATTTAAATGAATTAATTAATTTTAAAGTTTTTATAGATTAAATTTTATTTTATTATCATTTTTATTATTGTCCTGATGATGAACTACATATGGTAGTTCGAAACGCGTCGGTCCTAAAATTCTCATGTGATTTCCCGGAAGATTTATAATCTAATATCATTTATATTATTATAATATTTTAAAGAAAAATATTAATTAAAATATATGTTCACCACTATCAAGATTATTGTGTGGTTTAAGAAAAAAAATTCATAATTATATATGATAGTCCACAAATTATATTGAATAAGGTTACCTCGCATTCAAACCAAGATAATTATTTAAATTTCTGAAGAAAGTTAGGTGGCATTCTAATAAAGATAATAACTATATATCCCAACTATTGTGATTGTTTTTCTATTTTATTTATTTATTTATTAAGGAGAATAAGTAAGGTTTTATAATTAAATCTAAGAGCGAGTACCCATGAAATTAGTTACATTTGTTCATCACATGTCTAGAGGAGTACATCTTATAATAGCATTCTGATGCAGGGGCAACCCCTGCAAAACCCAAAATATTTAATCTCTGTTCATATAATAATACATCTCAGCATTTTCCCAAAAATATAACTTCAACATCTGTCCATTTCATGAACCTCCATTGCAGAAGCCACAAACTCAACAATCTTTACATAACTGAAACTTTAAGTTCGGGCAAATTCATCCACTGTCTTTTTCAGACGCAAGCTCTTCAAATTATGTTCACACAAACCATATTCTCATAACCCAGGACTTGCCCGTTTTAATACGAGCGCTCCACTTTATATTCAAAACACCTAGAATTCAATTACATATGTGCTCTTATCAGCTCATAACAATGGAAATTTACATTAAACTCAGGTCGAACATACCTTACTCAAATCGGTCACCAGTAATCAGTTTTCTTTCTCAGATCTGTGGACTGCGCCCTTTCCTCCCTTTAAACAAACTTGACATGATTAATCAACATTTGAATCAACAAAGAACTTGGACTTCGTCTTGCAATCAATCCACAATTAATGATTTATACACCACGGATTTCCTACATCACCAAATATTAAAAAATTACCACGGCTTCCTCACTGTATTATGGCCATCGCAATTTCGATGCAATTCATTCTCCATATTCCCGATGTGATTACAATCTCTGCTGCTCCAATCTGATGCAATCGGTGATCGGAAATCGCTGACTTAACTCCGATGCGAATTCTCCAGACCCGATGCAATTTAAAACTAAAATGTAATTTAATTTGACTCCGTTAAAAAGGATTCACGAAGTCTTTTTAAGCCATTCCTCTGTGTTTCAGTTCATAAACTACAACAAATCCAGGATTGCATTAATACATAATTCTTACGATTTAAATAGAAACATAAATCGAAATCACTTCAACCAACACATCAATCCTCACAATTTCTTCATATATAACGTTTAAACGAATTTGCAAATCCACCCAAAGATTTCAATAGTCGATTTACACCGGGTTTTTGTGTTAATGACTGTTCCAACCCGTAAGTTGATAATTTGCCAGATTTGCGAGAATTTTCATAGTTTAAAACAAAAACACATATTCCACCCTTGTTTCAAGCAATTACATAGGCCAACAATATACACATCCCAATATTTGTCATTCAATCATGTACAAACATAGTTGTATCTACAGTATTCAGAAAAACAAAACAGAATTTCGCCCTTTGGCCAAAAACAATCCTCACACACCTCACTACTAATCTGAGCTTTCTACTCCACACAAAAAAACCTATTCTAATCCTCTTGCTCTACCCAACAACCTTACACTAACTCTCTCACCTCACTCTCTCTGAATTATACAAGAAGACACAATTTATACAAATAAATGGTTTCATGAACCAATTCTGATTCTGAACCAGAAATCTCTCAACCTCTCCAAAAATATCTCTTCAAACCCACTCTTTTCTAAACCAACGCTAAATCAAGCTTTTAAAATTCTTCATATTCTATTCTAGCCAAATAAATCTAACTGTTTTGGCCTGATCTCCATACAAGGAGGATAACTCAGCCACATATACCCTATCCTCATATTTAACAATAAATAAACACTCCCATATATTTAAACAAATAAAATTAATTAAATTATTTTCTTCCAACCCCTTGTTAGTCACAACATGTGACCATGCTATCACATTGCTGACTAGGCCTGAATGCTCCTGCATCAGACTCTCAAAGTTGAAAGTTTCCATGACCTCCTTGTCATGTGTTTCCTCTACTATCCATCCAGTATCCCAAAATTTACTTTATAACTGGTCATCACTTTCATTATGCTACTGATTCAATTCTTCTGCCATTGTCACTTCTGTTCCTCCAGATTCCCAAATCTTAATTTGATGTTGTCCTCTGTTCTTGCTGATATAAATTTCTGTGGTCAATTTCTCCTTTTTGTTGTCCTTCTTCTCATCTAATTTCTTCTTCCACAATTTCTCAATTTCCTTCTTACCATTTGTCTTTAACTGAACCCCACTGACATCTGTCTACTGTACATTCTCCTTTTCCATATAAATTATAAATTTTTTGTCCAAATCTTCCTTGCCTTTTCCATTTACAATCTGTTGTTTGTACTCTACAGCCTCTCTTTCATTATCATCAAAGATAATTCTTCCCTTTATGTTCTCAGATTTATCTAATAACTTTTCCAGAAAAATGTCAATTCCTTCATATTCAATAAACATGACATTTGCATATGACTCCTCCTTCTTGTATTAAACAGAACTTCCACCACAATTGTCAGATTCAAAATAGCTATGGTTTTCGATCTTCATAGATGATTCTGTCATCAACTCTTTATACTGTCCTTCTGCAAAAGTTATGATATTGTCATTAATTCTCATTTCCATACTTTCCTTGCGTTATCATCACAAACTTTCATTTGTTTATCTTTAGCTCCTTTAATCATGACAATTTCCCTGTCAATACCATCATTCTCAAAATTATTAAATACATGCTTAAAATATCTTTCTGTTTCAGCCATTTCTTCCAATAATCTCACTTCTTCATCAACATGCATAAGCACATTGTCCAATCGTTGTTCCTCACCTGTCAAACCTGAAAACATATACAACATGTCAGTTTCAAAAATGCAAGGCTCTTCATTCAAAGCCTCAATGATCAGCTCCTCATGCTCCTCTAAACTATTCTGATAGTTCAATAAATTATTCAGAAATTCTTCCTCAACATCTCTGATTTCTTCCTGATCAAAGAAAACTTTTGGGACTGCAACTTCTTGACTATGCTTGGCAACTTCATCATAAGTTTCTATAATACCTTCTTGTTCTACACAATTTCTTCCAATACTCAGTTTGTCCAAATAAGACAATAATGCCTCTTCCTCTTCTCTGATAAGACTTTGATCTTTCAAAGATTTCCATGCCTTACCTTCTTCAGCTAAATTCTCGGTGTCAACTTTTCTTCTCTTCACTTCATAAATCTGCAATGCATTTGTTTCTTTTCCTGTTTCCATTTCCCATTGGTTTTATTTCCATGCTAAAATTCCTTCAAATATAATCCAATAAGTTTCCACTAAAATAAGACATAACCATTCAACCATACCTTTTAATTTCCTCCACCAATTGAAGTCTTGAAAGCCCTTATGCATCTCCTTTCTTGCTTGTCTTGCCTTTGCTCCTTTCACTTTTTCATACACAGGTTCAAATTATTTAGGTTGCATACCTGCAATTTTACATTCACAGAAATAATTAATCCCAAAAATATGAGATCCTCTTGTCTGTACGGATGATGTCAACACATTCATCTCATTCTGATCTGCATAGATCAGTTCTTCTCTACTGTCATCACTGTCTTCATCCCCAAGGAGAGATCCTTTCTCTGGTTCATAGATGTATTCTATTTCTTCATTCTCAGTTGTTTGAAGTAATAATTTCTCAGCAAACAATTCTCTGACAAGCCATTTAACTCTTCTTCCCACATAAAATCCTTGTTTCCATTTTTCTCTAATTCCTTTCAATACCAGCTTCTCCAAATGACTGAGTTCTACCTTCATCCCAGCGAACCCTATGTCCCTTTCTTCTTTACTCATTCCTTTGAGTCCAACTACTTCAGCACTCTTTTCCTTATGTCTGTGACTTTCCTTTGTACCCCTGTCATGACCATCAATAGTCAATTCCTTTCCTTCCTCTGGTGAACTTTCCTTGTTCACTAGTGAGTTGTAACTAACTTTTTCCATTTTCGCCTATAACAAGTCTCCTTCATGCCTCACCAAACTTTCCTGAGTTTAGCCTTTTGGCACCTATTGGTTCTTTCCTCGAACCTTTCACTAACTAAAAATTCTACCCAACACTGTTCTTACTGGAATTGTTATCTCCTATCCACAATCACAATTGTGGAGCTACCTCATCAACTTCTATCCAACCTCAGTTGGAAGTTGTTCTCATCTCCTCTTGAATACTCCTTGCTTTAGGCTCTGCATCTTCAATTTATCACTACCTTCTTCATTCAGTAAATTTGTTTACTCTCGGGTATTGTCACCTTTATGCATATGGGAGTTCTTCTTGCTCTATCTTCTTTACATAACTCATATGCTATGACGTTGGTACAACTCATTCCACCTTTCAGTAAATCCACTGCTTCCACTGACTTGCAAAATCTTATCTCAAGACACATCAAAGTATCTTTCAAACCTGCAATATTTCCTTCAAAGATGTATTTAAACTAACTCACATTCCATCAGTCAAAGGACTCACCTGTTCACTATTTCATTTAGACTTTTCATTCAATAGGACTCCATACAGCCAACAACTATCTCCCATTCTATTTTTCATAATGGACTCTTCAGTTTTCAAGACCAATTAATATTAGATCTGAGTTTCAATTATATTTTCCAATTTATGACAGATACTATCAATTCCTTCTAATAACCTGTTTATAAGAAAATTTTGTTTTGCCTATACAATTTCCAAAATTCATTTCCTGTAGTGGTTCTTCTTTCAATCCTGTTAACCCAATCTCTGTTCTTTCAATCATCAATATCATTGCCTTCAACAATATTTAAAAAAGCTTCAATCAAATCAGTTATGCAATCAACTTAAACATTCTTACCAGACCTTCCCGAGCATTCTCTGCTTCTCCATTCTGATCCTTATCTTCATCAAATTCACTTCAGGGCAACTATACATCTGCTAAAATTTAAAATTTAGTTTCCCAAAAAAATCTTTTCAGAGCGTTAAGCTGGCTTCGATACCAAAAATGATGCAAGGGCAACCCCTGCAAAACCCAGAATATTTAATCTCTGTTAATATAATAATACATCTCAGCATTTTCCCAAAAATATAACTTCAACAGCTGTCCATTTCATGAACCTCCATTATGGAAGCCATAAACTCAACAATCTTTACATAACTGAAACTTTAAGTTCGGGCAAATTCATCCACTGTCTTTTTCAAACGCAAGCTCTTCAACTTATGTTCACACACACCATATTATCATAACCCAAGACTTGCCCGTTTTAATATGAGCACTCCACTTTATATTCAAAACACCCAGAATTCAATTACATATGCGCTCTTATCAGCTCATAACAATGGCAATTTACATTAAACTCAGGTCGAACATACCTTACTCAAATCGGTCACCAGTAATCCATTTTCTTTCTCAGATTTGTGGACTGCGCCCTTTCCTCCCTTTAAACAAACTTGACATGATTAATCAACATTTGAATCAACAAAGAACTTGGACTTTGTCCTGCAATCAATCAACAATTGAAGATTTATACACCACGACTTTCCTACATCACCAGATATTAAAACATTACCACGGCTTCCTCACTGTATTATGGCCATCGCAATTTTGACGCGATTCATTCTCCATATTCTTGATGTGATTACAATCTCTGCTGCTCCGATCCAATGCAATCGGTGATCGAAAATCGATGACTTAACTCCGATGCGAATTCTCCAGACCCGATGCAATTTAAAACTAAAATGTAATTTAATTCGACTCCTTTAAAAAGGATTCACGAAGTCTTTTTAAGCCATTCCTCTGTGTTTCATTTCATAAACTACAACAAATCCAGGATTGCATTAATACAAAATTCTTACGATTTAAATAGAAACACAGATTGAAATCACTTCAACCAACACATCAATCCTCACAATTTCTTCATATATAACATTTAAATGAATTTTCAAATCCACCCAAAGCTTTCAATAGGCGATTTACACCGGGTTTCTGTGTTAATGATTGTTCCAACGCGTAAGTTCATAATTTTCCAGATTTGCGAGAATTTTCATAGTTTAAAACAAAAACACATAGTCCACCCTCGTTTCAAGCAATTACATAGGCCAACAATATACACATCCCAATAGTTGTCATTCAATCATGTACAAACACAGTTGTATCTACAATATTTAGAAAAACGAAACAGAATTTCCCCCTTTGGCCAAAAAAAATCCTCACACACCTCACTACTAATCTGAGCTTTCTACTCCACAAAAAAAAACCTATTCTAATCCTCTTGCCCTACCCAAAAACCTTACACTAACTCTTTCACCTCGCTCTCTCTGAATTATACAAGAAGACACAATTTATACAAATAAATGTTTTCATGAACCAATTCTGATTCTGAACCAGAAATCTCTCAACCTCTCCAAAAAAATCTCTTCAAACCCACTCTTTTCTAAACCAACGCTAAATCAAGCTTTTAAAATTCCTCATATTCTATTCTAGCCAAATAAATCTAACTATTTTGGCCTGATCTCCATACAAGGAGGATCACTCAGCCACATATACCCTATCCTCATATTTAACAATAAATAAACACTCCCATATATTTAAAAAAATAAAATTAATTAAATTATTTTCTTCCAACCCCTTGTTAGTCACAACATGTGACCATGCTATCACATTGCTCACTAGGCCTGAATGCTCCTGCATCACATTCTAAAAAGAAAATATTTTTGCAACAATCATATATTAGTCAATGCTATTACTCTCATCCTATGGTAGCTTATTAAAGTCTAAGAGTGATCTCCCTTTTGCTTGCTAGCCACATTGTACTCCTTGAGGTTAACATCCAAAGCATTGATTTTTTCCTGTAAAGAAAAAAATCTGTGTAGGTAATGCCTCGGTTTCATCCATCTCCCTTTTGCTTGCTATCAACATTTTACTCCTTGAGGTTGACATCCAGAGCATGGATTTCTTACTGTAAAGAAAAAAACATGTGTAGGTAATGCCTCGGTTTCATCCATCTGCCTGCTAGCCTTTTGTTCAATTCTTGGACCTCTTCCATTAGATTAACAATGGTTGTTATTGGCTTTTGAAATTTCATATTCATTACTAACATATCAAGTTTTAATGTGTCCATTTTCTCAAGTATATGTGTGACTCTCTCCTTATCTTTACATTTGGTGCACCTTTCTCTACCACTGGCGCCAAGATTACGTTCTTTTCTATACCACATTTTTCTGCACCCAATCAAGATAAATTTTTTTTTATCAAATTTTGTATCTCCAACGTCCCCTCTACTCCTTGTTGTCATATTCTATTATCACAAGCACATGGTTCAACACTACATGAGACCTTCACCTTCTCCACCTTCACCTTCTCCACTTGCCAATTTTTGTTCCTTGCCCACTTAATTATTTGGCCTTATCTCAATTGTCTACCAAATCTTATATTTTTATTATCCCAATTGTTCTCACTCTGTTTTATCCCTAGTAGATTTTTTAAACTTGCAAGCTATCTAATTTTATAGAGAGGCATTGGGTCGGGCCGTCCATGAACCTCACTGCATTGCTTTTGATCCTGGCGAGTTTTAGTTTTTTTGTAATTTTTAATGTTATGTCAATATAAAAATGTTTTAGGATTTTTATGTCACATTTACCATGTGATATGTAATAGAATAGAGAAAAAAATAGTTGCAAAAATACTCACTTCATTTTGGAATTTTTGAATGTATTGAATATATAGAATTTGAAAAAAAATGATTTTTTATTATCATAAAAAAACAATTTTTATATCTTTTCAATTTTGTATGATGAACAATCTATTTCAAATATATGTGAAAATTACTTCTTCAAAATTAATATAAAATTAAATACTAACTTAATAATTATGATCATTGCTTATTTTAAGAAAGCAGGAAACCAATGTGAAATTCATACTTTTCTTTACTAATTTTTTAAATTTTATATTAATGATAAAAGTAATATATCAATAGTTATATTGATGTTACAAGTATAATAACATTGTTGTTAAATATGAAAATGTTTCTTTTTAAATATACAAATGTTCAAGGGTAGTTGTGTTAATTTGAAAATTTTAAGATAACTAAATATATAAGAAATAAATATTTTTTTTTACTAAAAATATAATCTATTAAAATAAATTACACATAAATGTAACTAGTATCTTTTTATTATAGTTAATTTTAATAAATAAAATATTAGTAAAAAATCTTATATATTTTATTATTTTATTTTAATAAATAACATACACTATTGATATTTATTTTAAATCCTCATACCTTCTTGAATGTACATACATTAAAACTCTATTGTTTTAAATTGGTACGTTTTAGTCCTATATTATAGAGTAGATCACGGTATATTTACAAGATCCCAGAAAATAAGATATGCAATTTTAGAAACTGTTATTTATTATATTTTATTTGCAAATGTTAAATTAATAAGAGGCCAAAGTACATGATATGGAAAAAATTGCTCTGCTAAGGCTTTGTTAGCACAGTTGTAACTTTTTGTGCCATTAGTCCTCTTCCCTAAACACGTCGTGCACTGCTTCTGCAAGGTTCTGAACCTCTCCAGGCCTAAGTGGAAGCGTCAATGTCAGGACCCCTGTCGTGGCGAGAGGGGTCAGATTCCTACCGCGATGCAAAAAAATAGACACCCTTTGTTGAAGGTCATCATGTCAATGGATCGCACGGCTCCTCCTTAGCTGCAGAAACCTTGGTTATGGGGGTTTAGAGCCAAGCAAATGAAGGTCGAATTAGATGCCTTCCTAAGGCAGAAATCAGTCACAAATTTTTCATCCGAGACAATCGCTTGGAAAATGCTCAACAGTAGATGAAATATCATGCATTGATCTACAAATTATTGGGGATTTGGCCTCGAGAACAAGATATTTTGGCCTCGATTGAGAACAAGTGATCCACAACGGGAAATTTTGTGCTTCAAATCACGTGGAAAGGATTCTTCACTATGATCTTTGAATATTTAGAGGATTGCAAGAGGATCTTAAAAAACAGACCATATTTTATGGGAAGTGCAAGCCTCTTCATCCTCTATTGGGAGGAATGCTACAACCTGGACAGAAAATAATTCACCGTGGCTCTTGTCTACGTTCGGATATATTCCCTACTAAATGATTTTTTTGAACCTCACATTCTAGAAGGAATCGAGATCACAATAGGAGCATTTGTAAAAAACTCGCAGATCACCAAACACCGATGACATGTGACCTATGCCCCAATCTGTGTCCATATGAACATATCTAACCCGCTACTAGGATCCATCGATCCAATCTACCATGACTCTACATGGATCAAACCGTTGGATTATGAACATGTCCCTTTCAAATGTCGTCATTGTCATGAGTATGGACATATCTTCCAAGATTTCCCATTTAAAGTAGCAGACAAATCTCGAGTAGTTCTGCTGGCTAAGGATGGTATGTATGTCAACTACAGAGTGTTGATCATTTGATCATGCATGGGTGTTGAATTGTGTTGGTTGATTGATCGAAGAGGCATGTTTTTTTATTTGTGTTTGCTCGATGAGTTTTGACACCAAGATGAAAGAGTAAATGGAGATGTTCAAATGATGTGAAATTTTTTTCTTTGAAGGAGCACAAGGATATGTCGTCAAGTTAGGTTTCTTGCATGATGTGTTTTTCAGATTGATAGTTGTGCTTGTGACAAGATGTCGGAGGATTTTTAAAGGTCAACTATTGTGAAAGAGGTTCATGTTTAGCCTTCATTGTCAAATCCATGGCATGAGCAGCATGTCAAATTGGAGGACGAGGGAAAGAAGGAAAATGTGTCAATGAATTTGCAACCAAAATTTTTGCAGCCATTGTAGAACATTTTATGTGTTGACGCCAAGAAGCGAAAGAGGTGGCAAATGAATTCTTCCAGATGTGGAATTTGGAACCATGGAGGTAAAATAATGGCCATTATTTTCTTATTACTGCAGATTTTGGAACTCATTGTTTCATTTCTCTCAAACGTGTTTAACTTGGGAAAGTGGTTTTCAAGGAGAAGCTTGCACCAAATGCATGTATGTGCAAACGAGGAACATGATTCTCAAAAGGGAAGAAAATGAGTTAGTTTTCCAAGAACCATGGGATTGATTTGGTACATAAAAGTATTATATAAGTCAACAAGCAACCAACACATGTTGGATTGGGTCAACGGCAAAAGGAGAACATTGTTTGAAGCACTAAGCCATTTGGAAGGCAATGCATTTCAGTGAACCCAAATGGTTTTCATGGCAATTTTTCTAAGTAGAATCAAGATGATAGAACTTGGGAAATAGAAGAGTATTTAGCTCTCATGAGATAACAAAATTTTGTGGGTCCAAAAGCATGTCAGTAGGAAGGATAGATCAGAATATGGATTAGGGGTACAAATTTTCAAAAGAAAAAATTTCTAAGAATTTCACCAAACCAGAACGACCGGATCTGACACATTGCCAAAAATTTGGTGCAATTCGTTTCACTCAAAACGTAGTCCATATGAGGAAGTTAGAGCTCAGTGACCATCGTTTAGAATAGGCAAATTTTCAAAAAAAAAAAAAAGGTCAAAGGAGCCAAGACAGTTCAACCATGATGAAAGTCCCTCCGAGCCAATGACAATGTGACAAGTGTCACAGAAGGATTCATCGAATTTTTTTAGAGGTGAAATTGTTTTATGGATTTGGCTGCTAAGGTTGAATTTGATTTTTTTTTTATGTTGAAAGAACACACAACCAGAGGCTAACATGTGGTGCATCCAGGTTCCGCCACATTCCCCCTCTAGTGGACCCCCCTGTCCATGTTTGAAATCACATTTCACATTCTACAAGGCTCAATTTTAATTTATTGGTGCCCCATAGAAGCAGACTATTGTTATTGGTGCACCCCTTAAATTATTATTGTTATGTAGACTCTAATTATATTGTGACCCAATAGACTCAAAGAACTGTTCATCTATGTAATGTAAGGAGGTCTCCCACTCGAAGGGGATAATTTTTAATTCGTTGATCTATATTTTGTTCTATTTGTGAGTTGGTTGTAGAAAATGAAATCAGAAAAATAATACCCATTGACTTGAAATTTGGAACTTAATTTTTTCAATTTTTGAGCTACTATTCACTCAGAGACAAAGAGGGGACCCACCCAAATATTTCACAAAGAGTGAGAAGAGATCGGGTTCACTATTAAATTTTGGGCTCATGTGTAAAGCATCAAGAGATGAGGAAGGAGGCTTCAGGTATGTTGTGAGTAGGTAAATGCACTCATTCGACAACCAAAGACAATCTCAAATGCTTCTTCCGGGGCAAAGGGAGGCATGGGAGTGATGATGGGCTTGAGGTAGCTTCCAAGGAGTCAAAGAGCTTGTTTTTAGGAAGGGGCCAATGGATAAATTTTTTCTTTGTTGCACAATTTTCTCATCCAAAACAAAACCAACGAGATATTGTTATTTTTCTAAATAATTAAATTAATTGAAATATATTGATTAATTATTATTTTTTTATAAATCAAATTGAATTTTATTATCATTTTTCTTGTTATATTATTTTTAAAAAAATTAAGAATTAGAATATATGATTACTGCCATGAATATTTACAATTTTGTATAATGTTTTCAAGAATAAACATATTTCTTGATTATATATGATAGTCCACAAATTATATTTAATAAAAGTAGCTAGATTCAAATGAAAATAATTGCCATATATAATAAGGAAATTTTTCTAACCTTTTAAGGAATATTATCACCATAAATCCCAGTTACTTTGATTACCTTTATATTTTTATTTTAAAATAAAAAGAAATTACATTATTAGGTTTATATTACATATGATTAGAGTCTTTACATTGTTCACCCAGGGAATTCTCGAAGCCAAAACCTCAAGGACCAAATTTCTCACTCACACGGTCATCATTGATTGGGATGCCTCACTTGAGCTAATAAAACTAAATCTTACTTGGGAAACCTTATTTCGTAGATATATATATATATATATATATTATTATTGAAGTTAATTATCTATTAATGAGAATTTTTTTCATTTTTTTCAAGTTTTTATTTGTCATGGGCTTGTTACAAGGGAAACCAAATTACTGGGAAAAAATAGAGAATATGATAAAAAAATATATAGATTGTCCAAAAAATGTATTCGTAAACATAGAGAAAACTAAAAGAACTTGATTAACTATACGGGCTACACACTAAACTATGTTTACTAGAAAGCCTAAACCTATCAATAAAATAGACACGGATAATTAGAGAAACCATATTCATCATGAGGCTAAGTAGAAGTAGAGATATACACCTCGAGCAGATTTCTCTTCCACCTAGATGCAACCACTCGAACCTTGAGAGTGAGCAATATGGGATTCAATTCATTCGAGTATCTTTCACATGTCATTTTGGTTGAGCACCATCTTTCCCAACATCAACAGGATTTTTTCCCTGGAATCATTATTAAGAAAATCTCCAACTCGTAGCATCTTCATTCTCTAATACATGTAAATAGTCAACGTGTGCTTATTTTTCCTACCCTCGTATGCCATGCATGAGCTATCCATTCTTAGATGAATTATCAAACACCTTTAAACTGGGAAAACAACCTCTCTCAACTATCATATCAACTTTAGAACCTTGCATCTCCTCCTAAACCTCCATTGGGATTTGTTCTTTGAAGCTACATGTTTAGTTTTCCATGCTTAAGTGAGTTTAAGAGCTAGTAAATTTGCTACATTTTTCATTTTCATGGATGCACTTTTTACATTTCCTTACCAAGGCTAAGCGGTTAGCGGATTAACTAGATATGAATTCTGCAAGGGGGGCTACAAGATGGAGATTGGTGAAGTATCCAAGGCAAATAAATCATTTTCCAACTCCTAGAGACAACAAAATATTTGAGGTGGATGGAACGACAAGGTTACGAACAATGGAAAAAACAAAAGTAGTGTCAAAATGGAGTGTGAGACTAGAATAAAGGCACATGAGGGTAATCACTACTTAGAGAAATTATGGCAGAATAGAGGGAGAATGGGTGAAAATGACCCCAATGCTAGAGAAAAATACACAGATTGAATCACCAAATCTCATTAAGAAGCCATAAAATAGCTTTGGATATGAAGAATGAATGTGAGAGATGGAGCCAAATTCAAGAATGATGGAGGAATAATGGCCACTACTAACCTCCCTTCCATGTGTGTGAGGTTCATGTGTATATGGGCCATGAAAGTACAATAACTCATACGTCTCTATAGTAATAAATATAGGCTCATGCCACATTTAGAGATGGAGTCTCACATGGATGCATGTCACCATTAACAATTGTGGGATGTGGCAATGACCCCTCCCTATCCAACCTCACCCGATTCAAGAAATATTTGTATTGATCAACAATGGTATATCATATATATGTATAACTTTAATAAT
Organism: Pinus albicaulis; assembly: GCA_034641835.2. NCBI lineage: Eukaryota > Viridiplantae > Streptophyta > Pinopsida > Pinales > Pinaceae > Pinus > Pinus albicaulis. The sequence goes on from CM076583.1 coordinate 994,793,768, forward strand.
CCATACCCAACATAAATGATGTTGTTTTCTCCATTCTCTTAGTTGATGTATACAAATTTATTGAATTCAATTTAAAGATTTTGTATGTTTTATTAGTTTTATATTCTTGTCTTAAAATTTAAAGATAAAATTTTATCTACTTGCTATGTTTTTTCTAGCATTTATATTGTTTAAGATGGTTTGGTTAGATTTTTTTGATATTTACTTCTCAAATGATTATGAAAAAAACATATAAAGAAATGTAATTTCAAATCCTTAAAACATGGAGGGTTTTGAAGTTGTTGATGGTGTGCTATTGGGCAGTTGGTCAATGTTTAAATACTTTTAACATATTGTCAAAAAAGGATTGATTTCTCTAATTTTCATTTCCAATTAATTAAAAGTGTGAAGTTAGAGACAGTGTATGAAGATATCAAAGCGAGATTAAAGCATGGTTTTCAACCTTATATCTCCTCCGTAGAGACAGTGTATGAAGATATTAAAGCCAGATTAAAGCATGGTTTTCAACCTTATATCTCCTCCTCCTCATAGTCTATAATGACTATCATAATAGATCGTCAACCGAAAGTTGTGAAGGACATTATAAATTATGCATAAAGAGATCAATAAATTGATTTTGAACCATAAATCTCCTACTCACAATCTTGAAGGGAATCATTGTGTGCTCATAATCATCAACCTTTAGCCTATACAGGATAACAAACACTCTTCATGTTGGTGGGCATTAAACTAATATGTTTCCTAGCATTCTACAAATTAAACTTTTTTGAATTTGATATTTAGATAACTAAACTTCAAATTGCAACTTCGCTCATGGCTTAATGTATTCATTGCCTCTCCCATTCTGACTTTCCCATCAATGGAAATTATATTACGAGACAATACTGGCCATTTTTCGTTCAAAATATTGCTAATATGGATTTCATAGTTTGTGATTGATTGTCAAGCAACTTTGACAACTAGTTTCCTTAGGCGAACCACCATTTTGCAATTCCAATCTTAAACTAAAGATCAACTGTACAATTTGTAGGAGATTAATATTAAAATTACTAGAACAAATTCTATTATTTGTCACATTAAACAAATTAATAAGACGAATTAAAAGCTAATTATAATTTTGTCTTATTATAAGTTGTATGTTGTTGGATAATAAAAAAAATTAATTATAAGTTTGTGCCATGCAATTTATGACAAGTATATGTTGTTGGATAAAGAAAACTAATTATAAGTTTGTGACATACAATTTATGACAAGTAACTTAGTTAGTGTGTGGCGTTTAGTTTTATTAAATAGTTTATTCAAATTTTATTGAAAAATTGTTTTAAATTAATAATTATTCAAATTTAGATTTTTTATAAATCAATTAAATTAATTTAAATATATTATATTTAGAAATTAATTAAATTAATTTAAATATATTGTTCATTAATTTTTTTTTGGTAAAAAATATTTTTATTATCATGATATATTATTATTTTAAAGAAAATGGATAATTAAAAAATGAAATTGACGCTATCAAGATTATAAACTGTTATTGTTAAGACAAATCTCTTGAAAATATATTTAATAAGATCAATTAGAATTCAAACAGAGATATCGCCTTAATTTTGAACAAAAATAATCCATATAAACCCATATTTTATTTAAAAAAAAACAAATTTTGTTATTATTTGACCAAATATAAAATATTGATAATAAAAATGTTGATTCGTTGGATTTTGAATCGGGCGATTCGAACGCTTCCTGTGCAGCAGCGGCTCTAATCACTAACGGAGTGAGAAGGGAAAATTTAACGGACATATTAGTTTTATGACCGTTCTTTTAACCCTAATTTAACTCCGGTTCCGTACCAGAGCTTAGGCTATGTAATTATCAACGAAATATTTGATATAAATTCATATTTTACTTAAGAAATATCAAACTTTATTATTATTATTTGACGTGATATAAAATATTGATAATAAAATTGTTGATTCGTTGGATTTTGAATCGAGCGATTCGAACCGCTTCCTCTGCCGCAGCGGCTCTAATCACTAACGGAGTGAAGGATAATCTAACGGCAATACTAGTTTTATGACCGTTCTTTTAACCCGAACTTAACTCTGGTTCCGTACCAGGGCTTCGGGATGTAATTATCAATCAAATGAACCGTTAGAAGTTGTTGAGGCTCTCCCTTACTCTCATATTTAACGTAAACATATCAGTAACTAAGTACGTTTTGTTTGGGATTCATTATAAATTTTTAATTTTAATTTTTTTTTTATTTTAAAATTTGACCCTTCCAATAATATTAAGATGTTTTGCTGAAAATAAAATATCTAACACTAGAGTAAAAGATGGTTAAGACATGTGAACTAGATCAATATTATTGAAAGTCAATATTGGGAAATTTTTGTGTTTAATAATTTTATTTGGAAACTGTAAAGGTATATTTGATCATTATACATTTATACAAGCTAAATAATTATAATTTATATCAATCATATTTATTTTATTAATTAAATGTAGTTGTGCTAATTAGAAATTAAATTTGTAATTCAAATAAGTTTAAAATTTAGAATTTCACAATGAAAATGCAAAGAAGTCAAATTGGTAATCGTCCTTTTAAGGAGTGTTAATTAAATTTGTAATCAAATTAAGCTCAACATTTCGAATTTCACAATGAAAATGCAAAGAAATAAAACTGGGAATCGTACCTTGATCGAGTCTTTATTTGGCATGTTGGGATGATCTATGTGTTCAGACTGGTTAATTTGACGTGACATGTACATCTTAGTAAGAAAATCGATATATTTCAAATTTAACCATCAATGCTGCATCTGAGTAAGAAGTTTGAGGAATCGGATGTAAAATTTCGCAGACTGTGCAACACCCTCAACGAAACCCTAACAGATGATGGTTATATATAGATCAATCTAACCTAACACATTTCTAATAACCTCATCTTATATATAGATTACACAATCTTAATAACAAAATACTCCTAAAATTTAAAAAATATATATAATAAAAATTAAATCATATGATCGTTTATAATCATTATATTGAAGATATCCGTGTTTCAATGGTAGTCTAAATATTCCTTCCATTAAAATAAAAGAAAGCCTAATCTAAGGAGGTAGAAGTTGACTTGACCACAAACTTGAAATAAAATAAATGATAATGACCTTTTACATAAGATTATTTCTAATCAAATTTATCTAAATTAATCAAATAAAATTTAAGATTATTTCTAATCTAATTTATGTAAATTAATCAAATAAAAGTTAAGATTATCTCTAATTCAAATTTATGTAAATTAATCAAATAAAAATAAAAATTATTTCTAATAAAATGTATTTAAAATAAAGAAATTAAAATTAAAATAATCTTGATCGAAAAAGGTTAATCTAAAAAAATAAAGATCGCGTCATCTTAGAAGTTGATATCTAATAAAATTTGATCACTTTGATTTCCAATAAAATTCAGTTTTTTTTTTTAATAATTAAATAAATTTAAATTAATTAATTAATTATAAAGTTTTTATAGATTAAATTTTATTTTATTATTATTTTTATTATTATAATATTTTAAAGAAAAATAATAATTAAAATATATGTTCACCACTATCAAGATTATTGAGTATGATTTAAGAAAAAAATTCATAATTATATATGATAGTCCACAAATTATATTGAATAAGATTACCTCGGATAATTATTTAAATTTCTGAAGAAAGTTAGGTGGCATTCTAATAAAGATAATAACTATAAATCCCAACTATTGTGATTATTTTTCTATTTTATTTATTTATTTATTAACGAGAATAAGTAAGGTTTTATAATTAAATATAAGAGCGAGTACCCATGAAATTAGTTACAATTGTTCATCACATGTCTAGAGGAGTACATCTTATAATAGCATTCTAACAAGAAACAAATTTTGCAACAATCATATATTAGTCAATGCTATTACTCTCATCCTATGGTTGCTTATTAAAGTCTGAGAGTGATCTCCCTTTTGCTTGCTAGCCACATTGTACTCCTTGAGGTTAACATCCAAAGCATTGATTTCTTCCTATAAAGAAAAAAATCGGTGTGGGTAATTCCTCGGTTCCATCCATCTCCTTTTTGCTTGCTAGCAACATTGTACTCCTTGAGGTTGACATCCAGAGCATGGATTTCTTCCTTTAAAGAAAAAAACCTGTGTAGGTAATGCCTCAGTTTCATCCATCTGCCTGGTAGCCTTCTGTTCAATTCTTGGACCTCTTCAATTATATTAACAATGGTTGTTAGTGGCTTTTGCAATTTCATATTCATTACTAACATATCAAGTTTTAATGTGTCCATTTTCTCAAGTATATGTGTGTCTCTCTCCTTATCTTTACATTTGGTGCAACTTTCTCTACCACTGGCGCCAAGATTACGTTCTTTTCTATACCACATTTCTCTCCACCTAATCAAGATAAAAAAAAATTGATCAGCCTTTGTATCTCCAAATATCCCCTCTACTCCTTGATGTCATATTCTATTATCACAAGCACATGGTTCAACACTACAAAAGACCTTCACCTTCTCCACTTGCTAATTTTTTTTCCTTGCCCACTTAATTATTTGGCCTTATCTCAATTGTCTACCAAAGCTTATATTTTTATTTTCCCATTTTTTCTCACTCTGGTTTATCCCCAGTAGATTTTTTAAACTTGCAAGCTACCTAATTTTATAGAGAGACATTGGGTCAGGCCTTGCATGAACCTCAGTGCATTGCTTTTGATCCTAATGAGTTTTAGTTTTTTTGTAATTTTTAATGTTATGTCAATATAATTTTTTTTTAGAATTTTTATGTCACATTTACCGTGTGATATGTAAAATAATAGAGAGAAAAAATAGTTGCAAAAATACTCACTTCATTTTGGAATTTTTGAATGTATTGAATATATAGTCTTTGAAAAAAAAAAATTATTATCACAAAAAAAAACAATTTTTATATCTTTTCAATTTTGTATGATGAACAATCTATTTCAAATATATGTGAAAATTACTTCTTCAAAATTAATATAAAATTAAATACTAACTTAATAATTATGATAAATTAATATATATGAAACACATATATTTTTTAAATATTTAAAACCAAAATAGTTTAAAAACAACATAATAAGAAATTAGAAAAATAAATCAAAATATGTAATAAAAGTAACAAATTAAAAAAACATAATAAAAACTCAAAAAAAATTAAAATATATAAACCAATGCCTATTTTAATAAAGGAGGAAACTAATGTGAAATTCATACTTTTATTTACTATTTTTTTTTAATTTTAAAACAATACAATATATGGATAAATGAAAATATATAAATCATTGCTTATTTTAAGAAAGCAGGAAACCAATGTGAAATTCATACTTTTATTTACTAATTTTTCAAATTTTAAAACAATACAATGTATTCATATTTATATTAATGATAAAAGTAATATATCAATATTTGTATTGATGTTACAAGTATAATAACATTGTTGCTAAATATGAAAATGTTTCTTTTTAAATATACAAATGTTTAAGGGTAGTTGTGTTAATTTGAAAATTTTAAGATAACTAAATATATAAGAAACAATTTTTTTTTTTACCAAAAATATAATCTATTAAAATAAATTACACATTAATATAACTAGTATCTTTTTATTATAGTTAATTTTAATAAATAAAATATTAGTAAAAAATCCTATATATTTTAATTTTTTATTTTAATAAATAACATAAACTATTGATATGTATTTTAAATATTTATACCTTCTTGAATGTATATACATTAAAACTATATATGTTTTAAATTGCTACCTTTTAGTCCTATATTATAGAGTAGATCATGGTAGATTTACAAGAGCCCAAAAAATAAGATATGTAATTTTAGAAACTGTTATTTATTATATTTTATTTGCAAGTGTTAAATTAATAAGAGGCCAAAGTATATGATATGGAAAAAAGCACTCTGCTAAGGCTTTGTTAGCATAGTTGTAAATTTTTGTGCCATTAGTCCTCTTCACTAAACACGTCATGCACTACTTCTGCAGGGTTCTGAAACTCTCCAGGCCTGAGTGGAAGTGTCAATGTCAGGACCACTGCCATGGCGAGAGGGGTCAGATTCCTACCGCGACGCAAAAGACTAGGCATCCTTTGTGCAAGGTCATCATGTCAATGGATCGAACGGCTCCTCCTTAGCTGCAGGAACCCCAGTTATGGGGGTTTAGTGTCAAGCAAATGAAGGTCGAATTCGATGCCTTCCTAAGGCATAAATCAGTAACAAAATTTTCATCCCAAACAATCGCTTGGAAAATGCTCGACAGTAGATGAAAGATCATGCATTGATCTACAAATTATTGGGGATTTGGCCTCGAGAACAAGATATTCTGGCCTCGATCGAGAACAAGTGGTCCACAATGGGAAATTTTGAGCTTCGAATCATGTGAAAAGGCTTCTTCACTATGATCTTTGAATATCTAGCGGATTGCAAGAGGATCTTAAAAAACAGACCATATTTTATGGGAAGTGCAAGCCTATTCATCCTCTATTGGGAGGAAAGCGACAACCTGGAAAAAGAAGAATTCACCGCGGCTCTTGTATACGTTCGGATCTATTCCCTCCTAAATGATTTTTTTGAACCTCACATCCTGGAAGGAATCGGGAACTCAATAGGAGCATTTGTAAAAAACTCGCAGATCACCAAACACTGATGAGATGTGACTTATGACCCGATTTGTGTCCATATGAACATATCTCAACAGCTACTAGAATCCATCGATCTAATCTACCATGACTCTACATGGACCGAACCATTGGATTATGAACACATCCCTTTCAAATGTCGTCATTGTCCTGAGTAAGGCCATATCTTCCAAGATTTCCCATTTAAAGTAGCAGACGAGTCTCGAGCAGCTGTGCTGGCTAAGGATGGTATGTATGTCAACTTGAGAGTGTTGATCATTTGATCATGCATGGGTGTTGAATTGCGTTGGTCGATTGATCAAAGAGGTTTGTTTTTTTATTTGTTTTTGCTCAATGAGTTTTGACACCAAGATGAAAGAGTAAATGGAGATGTTCAAATGATGTGAAATTTTTTTCTTTGAAGGAGCACAAGGACATGTCATCAAGTTATTTTTCTTGCATGATGTGTTTTCCATATTGATAGTTGTGCTTGTGACAAGATGTCACAGGATTTTTAAAGGTCGACTATTGTGAAAGAGGTTCATGTTTAAACTTCATTGTCAAATCCATGGCATGAGCAGCATGTCAAAATGGAGGATGAGGGAAAGAGGGAAATTGTGTCAACGAATTTGCAACCAAAGTGTTTGCAGACATTTTAGAACATTTTATGTGTTGACGCCAAGAAGCAAAAGAGGTGGCGAATGAACTCTTCCAGGTGTGGAATTTGGAACCATGGAGGTAAAATAATGGCCATTATTTTCTTATTACTGCATATTTTGGAACTCATTGTTTCATTTCGCTCAAATTTGTTTAACTTGGGAAAGTGGTTTTCAAGGAGAAGCTTGCACCAAATGCATGTATGTGGAAATGAGGAATATGATTCTCAAAGGGAAGAAAATGAGTTAGTTTTCAAAGAACCAAGGGATTGATTTGGTACGTAAAAGTGTTATATAAGTCAACAAGAAACCAACACATGTTGGATTGGGTCAGTAGCAGAAGGAGAACATTGTTTGAAGTGCTAAGCCATTTGGAAAGCAATGCATTTCAGTGAACCCAAATGGTTTTCATGGCGATTTTTCCAAGTAGAATCAAGATTATAGAACTTGGGAAATAGAAGAGTATTAAACTCTCATGAGATAACCAAATTTTGTGGGTCTAAAAGCATGTCAGTGGGAAGGATAGATCAAAATATGGATTAGTGGTAAAAATTTGCCAAAGAAAAAATTTCTAAGAATTTCACCAAACTAGAACGACCGGATCTGATCCATTGACAAGAATTTGGTGCAATTCGTTTCACTCAAAACAGAGTCTGTATCAGGAAGCTAGAGCTCAGTGACCATCGTTCAGAATAGGCAAATTTTCAAAACAAAAAAAAAAGGTCAAAGGAGTCAAGACAGTTCAACCATGATGAAAGCCCCTCCGAGCTAATGACAATGTGACAAGTGGCGTAGCACGATTCATCGAATTTGTTTAGAGGTTAAATTTTTTTATGGATTTGGCTGCTAAGGTTGAAGTTGATTTTTTTTTTTTTTTTATGTGGAAAGACAACACAACCAGAGGCTAACATGTGGTGCATCCAGGGTCCGCCACGTTCCCCCTCTATTGGATCCCCCTCTCCATGTTTGAAATCACATTTCACATTCTAAAAGGCTCAATTTTAATTTATTGGTGCCCCATAGAAGCCCACTATTGTTATTGGTGCACCTCTTAAATTATTATTGTTATTTAGACTCTAATTATATTGTGACCCAATAGACTCCTATATATAGAAAGTAGGTCTTATCATTTTTATCGTCAAAGAATTGTTCATCTATGTAATGTAAGGAGGTCCCACCATCGAAGTGGATAATTTTTAATTTTTTGATCTATATTTTGTTCTATTTGTGAGTTGGTTGTAGAAAATGAAATCAGAAAAATACCCATTGACTTTAAATTTGAAACTTAGTTTTTTCAATTTTGGAGCTACTGTTCACTGAGAGACAAAGAGGGGACCCACCCAAATATTTCACAAAGAGTGAGAAGAGATCAAGTTCACTATTAAATTTTGGGCTCATGTGTAAAGCATCAAGAGATGAGGAAGTGGCTTCAGGTATGTTGTGAGTAGGTAAATGCAGTCATTCGACAACCAAAGACAATCTCAAATTATTCTTCCAGGGCAAAGGGAGGCATGGGAGTGATAATGGGCTTGAGGTAGCTTCCGAGGAGTCGAAGAGCTTGTTTTTAGGAAGGGGCCAATGGATAATTTTTTTCTTTGTTGCACAATTTTCTTACCCAGAACAAAACCAACGAGATATTTTTATTTTTCTAAATAATTTAATTAATTTAAATATATTGATTAATTATTATTTTTTTATAAATTAAATTGAATTTTATTATCATTTTTCTTGTTATATTATTCTAAAAAAAATTAAGAATTAGAATATATGATTACTGCAATGAATATTTACAATGTTGTATAAGGAATATTATCACCATAAATATGAGTTACTTTGATTACCTTTATATTTTTATTTTAAAATAAAAACAAATTACATTGTTAGGTTTATATTACAGATGATTAGAGTCTTTACATTGTTCACCCAGGGAATTCTCGAAGCCAAAACCTCAAGGACCAAATTCCTCACTCACACGGTCATCGTTGATTGGGATGCCTCACTTGAGCTAATAAAACTAAATCTTACTTGAGAATAATATGCGACATATATGATTATTAGAATGTGTCTTTCATATTTTAGTAAGTTAAAGAGAAACATGTAAGATCAAATTCTTCTCTTTTTAAAAATTTAAATGGGGGATAATTTAATGTTAAATTATATTAAAAATAAATCAACTATAATGAAAATGAGTTTAATATAAAGTTTAACAAAATGAAAATAAAATTGTTTATGATAAATTTATTTTAGAATTATTAGCTTAAATTGAATGAAATAACTACTACACTTAATTATATGTTTTCATGCATATATATATTATTATTATTATTTAAGTTAATTATCTATTAATGAATTTTTTTTTTCATTTTTTTCAAGTTTTTATTTGTCATGTGCTTGTTACAAGGGAAACCAAATTACTAGGAAAAAATAGAGAATATGATAAAAAAATATATAGATTGTCAAAACAATGTATTCATAAACATAGAGAAAACTAAAAGAACTTTATTAACTATAAGGGCTACACACTAAACTATGTTTACTAGAAAGCCTAAACCTATCAAAACAGTAGACATGGATAATTAGAGAAACCATATTCATCATGAGGCTAAGTAGAAGTAGAGATATACACCTCGATTAGATTGATGTTCCCCCTAGATGCAACCACTCAAACCTTGAGAGTGAGCAATATGGGATTCAATTCATTCGAGTATCTTTCACATGTCATTTTGTTTGAGCACCATCTTCCCCAACATCAACAAGATTTTTTCCCTAGAATCATTTTTAAGAAAATCTCCAACTCGTAGCATTTGCATTCTCTAATACATGTAAATAGTCAACAAGTGTTTATTTTTCCTGCCCTCGTATGCCATGCGTGAGCTATCCATTCTCAAATGAATTATCAAACACCTTTAAACTGGGAAAAAAGCCTCTGTCAACTATCATATAAATTTTAGAACCTTGTATCTCCTCCTGAAACTCCATTGGGATTTGTTCTTTGAAGCTACATGTTTAGTTTTTGTAATTGACCCATTCAATCTACGTAAATTAATATGGTAAATCTATTTTGACTTTAACTTTTTTAAATCAAGAAATGGTTGAAAACCGAATTCTTGAACCGGTTGAAAATAAATAGGTGATGCATCCAGCTTTTTGGGAAAGGGATTGTATGAAATCCTCGTTTCATGACAGGGAGAAGGTGGCAAAAAAAAAGAAAATTCGTAATTAGTTTCATAACGAAAATGTTTTACCGTTTCTTTGTGATTCCATATGGTGGGCTTCTCTATCAAAATAAAACGAGCCACCGACTCCAGACATGCATGTTAGCTTTGGTCATCGAGAGCAGCAAATTGCAGGTTTGGCCAAATTTTTTGGTTGATACATCTTTGTCTATTGCTCTATCGTTTAGACAGACGTTCTGGTTAATAAGTCATGACTCATGGCGAGGTATTATTGAGGCCTCACAAACATTATCTACAAATTGGAGCATCAGAATCCTAAAAGCCAACTTCTGTCATTTGCTTTAACTTCTCTTGCACGAGAAATTCGGAATGAAGGTGAAGAGAGTCGACCACCAAGATAAGTGATTTTGGCCTACTTTCTTTATTAAATAGTCTTTCTCTTTGTGAGTTAAAATATATAAGAAAAGATTATATATAGATGGTGTTAATTCCTTTTCTTGATAAGAGTCGACTGGAATGAGAGTCGACTGCCAAGATAAGTGATTTTGGCTTACTTTCTTTATTATATAGACTTTCTCTTTGTGAGTTAAAAAAAATATAAGAAAGATTATATATATATCATATTGTTTTTCTGCTAAAAGATTATTAGAAAATATAAAATTTACTAATGATATTCCTCATATTTCTTGAGATAAGTACATACCAAAAAAATGGTATTTCATTAGTTTATTGGGATTTGATCGAAACAAATTTACTGTTGACTATTTTCGTAAGAATGTATTTATCTTGGGAGTAGAAGATAAGTCCATTGCGTTAATTCCTTTGCAAAGGCTTGCAAAGTTTACATGTTAACTTTGTTATTATTTTAAAAGGTCTATCTAGCTCTTATGCCCAAATAAGGGTTAGTTATGGTACTTTATTTTTAAAAGAGATTTTCTTGATTAGATTAAAGAGGGTAAATCTTTAATAAAAATGTTTACATAATATTGTATAAGCAAGAAAATAGAAGATGAATGCTCTTATTTTAAAAGAGATTTTGTACTCATTTAAATTATTAAGTGATAACAAGTCCAAGGTATTTTTCTTGAATAGATTAAAGAGAGTGACTCTTGAAATATCTTCTTGTACAATGAAGAAGAAAAGAGAAGTTTTTCCAGATTTATATTCATTAACCATGCTGTAAATAGTAATGAATTAATAAATAAATGAATATTTTACCATGGTAATGGTAAAGATTAATTAATAAATCCATGGATAGTTTCATAAATCCATGGGTAGTTTTTCCATGGTGTTGATGGAGATTAATTATTTCATAAAACCATGGGTATATTACCATGGTGTTTGCAAAATATTAGTTATTTAATAAATCCATGGATAGATTAGCATGGTGTTGGTAAAGTTAAGTTATTTAATAAATTCATGGTTAAAGGAACTAATCAGTTATATTCCTTTAGATGAACAAACTAAGTGATTACTTTTATATTATCATGATTATGATGTTAATTCCTTTTGGAGGAAGATCATGCATAAGCATGCAACATATGTATAAACTTTTATTGAAAAATAATATACAGATTTGTATGTAGAAAGATAGCTTGTAGTATTAAACTACATGGAATATGATTGTTTAGTATAATCTTTGGAAAAGAAGACTGGTGTTTATATTCTTAATTTCACATTTTCACAAAAGAAAACATATGTTTACATGCTCACTAGCATTGAGATTTTCTTTGGGAAGACTCGTGAAGGAGGTTATGTGCTTCATTGTGTAAGCACTCCTTTAGGGAGACACTTTTGGAATCGATATGCATTTGCATGCATGGGAGCAAAATTTGTTGTGTTAGCTTGAATTCCATGAACTAAAAGTAATAGCTTAAGGGTTAGCTATTTTGATTAAATTTATGTAAATCACATGCATAAATATCTTAACTGATGTGTCAGTTTATTTTAAAGAAAATCTGGGGAGATGTAGCCATTGTCTTGCAATAATGTGTGCTTATGCGATGGAAGCATTAGTTATTATGATGACTTATAACCAACACATATGAGGTATGTGTCATTAAAGAGAGAATGACAAGGTACTTTATGTCACACCTCCCAAATTTTTATTTTATTTTATTTTTTCTCTTTGTGTGTCTTTGCCTATCTATCCCAGCAGTTCATCCTAGGTTTACTCCATTCTCAACCCATTTGAACTTTAATTAGCGTCAAGAGGTAGTAAACCCTTTTAATTTATTTATTATAGTAGAAACTTTACAACTATCATTTTATACATTCTTGTATCCAAAATCTATATACAAAATTGTGATAATAATAATCCACTTTAGGCACCCTTATACCTAAAATCGTGACCCAATAGTCCACTTAGACATTCATATATATAAAATTTTGATACAATAGTCTACTTAGACATTCATATCTATAATATCGTGAAACAATAGTACACTATCATAGTAATAATTTGGTATACCACATAATGGTTATATATATCTAACCCTATGTATATCAGCGCTATGTATTTATACCCACATGTATGATTACCGATTATGAAATTTACATTATACCTACTTATCGTTAAGCCGATATTATATTCACCCTTACGTATGATTAAGGACCCGATTACTGATCATTGGGGTCGATAGGTTTTGTTCCGAATACCTCGTTCATGTAACCATAATATTGGTCAAAACCCTAAACCGCGCGCTCCCTCACACTCAATTACATGTACTCACACGTATCGAAGATTTTCTGTTTCAGGTTTATATGTAAATGACGGTTTTCTTGTCGTGATAGCGTTGCGTGCATGAATATGAAGAAATTGTACTATTCATAAATCCATCATTTGGCTGGGAGAGGTGCACGCATCCTACCCTCCTTCGCCACAAGCTTACAGACTTCAGGTTGACGTGTTTCTGGTTCATGACTAGGACAATTCGTTTCAACAATTGTACCACTGCTTTTGAACTGAAAACAAGTTTCATCAACAGCTAGAGGAGGAGATGGGAAGGGTCATTTCGGTAAGGATAAACTCATGAATTCGCCGGAAGTTCGCTTGCCAGGTGTCCTGAAAAGAAATTAAATAATATTAAACATACCGAATGGTACCGAGGTTGCTGTTCAGCTAGATTCTTGTCATCCCCCTCGGGATTTCGTAAAGCTCGGGGTCGTTGAAGTGTTAATGCATAAATCCTTGAACTGGATTTCGCACGTACATTTATCGATTTCATCCTAGGGTTCCTGGTTCCCATTATTAACCCTTCATTGCCTAGGATTCATTACTGTTCGTCTCACCCATTTCTTCTTGTTTCTTTTTTTTCTCAAGCCTCTCGGAGTTAAAATTTTCTAGACGTACATAGTCGGCTTGCGTTCTACAGTCGGCAGGCTAGTAATCTCCCCTTACCTGGCTATTCCTCTTCCGCGTTCAGTTATTTGGGGATTTCCTTATACGTAGAATGAATCCTTTTCTCTATTCTGTCCAGACACTATGGTTTTGTTGTGTTTTTTGTAAGCTATTCTTATGATGCATTTCATGTTTGTTGCGCAACTTCATTGCATGTTCCAGGTTTTAAATAAGGTGTTTCGGGTTTCGCCTTATGAAGAGTTAAGGGTTTTCTTATCCAGACGCAAGATCGTTTTCGTGCCTGCAGATTTCATCCATGGTGAGTAACCCTATTCTCATTGGACATTTACCCTACTCCTTGCTTGCTAATACTTTTATCTACCATTTCCTCTGTCGTTTTATGGCACGGCTGTGTTTGTTCTCTTTTTCATGTTTTATATAAATACTCTTGGTGTTTACCTCTACGCCCTGCTAACTCACATTTCTGGGGGTCCTGGTGTGCAGGTTTCCCATGTACCGATTCTTCAAAGAGCGATTGGGGCACAGCTACAGTTGTCGAAGATCACAATTTTTTTTTCATTTATTCCAGTAAGTGTGTTGGGTTCGTCCTTCGTGTTTGTAGGAAAGGGTTAAGGGTTGAAGTCATATCAATGCCGTGCCCCCATTGTGCAGTTTTTTTGTCATTTCATTACTCCTCGGCTAATATATCCTTAACAACTCGAGAAGACTCTATTTAATAACATTTCTACTGTAAGATGTTTTTCATTCGAGATTGTTCCTCTGTCGGTCGCATGTCGATTGACAGAGCTCGGGTTAAATTGTGTAGGAGTACTCCGCAATTTTTCCAAACCTCTGCACGCACATACGCCCTTCTTTCTCTGGTTTATGTTTTTGTGATTTACGTTCATGAAGTGTAATATTATTTCGTCTTTCACACCTATAACCCTAGGTATTAATCTAAAATGATGTTATAAATTTAAATGCCCTATTTTAATAACAAGGGTAAACAATCATTATTCAAATTCCAGAACTATTGTCTACGTTAACTTAGCAAGAAAATTTATATGCTGCAGGTGATAAATAGTTCAATACATCTGTATAACATTTTACCTCGAATTTATAACCACAACTGCTACGGCATTCCTTATAACTCGAGGATTCTTGCCGCATTTAGAATTCTGGTTAATACCTATGTTTTACCTAATTTTTTTTTCGTTGACTCCTCATTCAGGTTTAGAAATTGATAAATTAAAACATCGTGTAATTGCGATAGTTATCTTTTGTTTTATGTCCACCTATATGTTCAGTCTCGCTCTTATTTAATGATTCATCTTGAATGGCTTTAAATCTGTAAACGATTGGTCACTACCGTAAGTGGAAGTCGAAACTTACTCGCATTAAAAAAAGTATTAACGTTTTGACCCAGCGCTGCCATGAATTTTATGGTTGTGATATAACAACGATAGTTAATATGTAGCAGATGTAACTATAGATCGTTCTCACATTGGTATATCCTTCATGTATAATACTCTCACTTATAATGGACCGATTATTATCTACTTGCTTTAAAGATAATCTTTGTTTTTTTTTTTTTTTTTTTTGTTATAGCAAGGTAAAAGGAAAAACAGAGTTTCCCATAATAGAAGTAGTTTTTACACTCTTTTCTCTACAGCTTTCTTCTGTAAGTCATGTTGTCTTCCAGAATTATAACACATAGGGTTTCAATTATGTACTCAGCTATTATGGAGGGGGGGGTCTCCTCAGCTAATTAACTAGGAGAAATCTATGAAATTTATAAAATTATTTCATTTCTATTCTAGCTGCTTGCATGCCGAGTTAAAATTAATGCATATATGGCTATTTCCACTGTAGTATAAAGACTTTAGATTTCTCTATCCTATGGATGCATCATTATTATATGAAACAAAAGCAAATTAAACTGAATCATCAAATTTTTCTGTGGAGATAAGTATCTTTAGATTTAAACCAATTATGGCTTAGAGATTCTATAAGATTTTGCTCTACAGATTGAGATTCTACAACAATGCATAATACCAAAGGCACACTCCTTATGGTTCATTCTGCTAAATGTAGAACTGATAACGAATCTACAATCAAATAAATATTTGTTTTTATATGTAGCCAATTCGTACTGATTTAAGTAGATGAAGCATCTCATTAAAGTCATACCATTCATGCAGTAGACCAACCTCCCAACCGTAGTGTTCTATTTTTCTCCTAGAACTCACCCCCGAGCTGAGACCACCTCCACCATAGATCAACCCCTGATCTTTTTTGGAGCAGCTTATTTAAGCTAATAGTTCCCCAAAGCCTGTTTCTAATTCTGCGTCCAGAATAGTAGGATGCTTTTCTTCCTATTGGCCTAGGCTTCCCATTTTTGGGATTCTTTAAAGCTGTTTTATGATTTTCCTCAGCTTTTCCAGCTTTTCACCTCTTCCCAACTACTTTCCTCATCATTGGGGAAATTTAGATTCTTCCTCAAAATCTAAATTAGAAATAATTCCTTTCAAGGATTTCTGAAGGATTTTAGGGGAATACTTGCCTTATCCATCCTCATGGATTTAGCAAGTGGTCTCTAAATCTCATTCTTGGTCCATATGCACACCAGACATTTTATTTATTTCCTCAACTAAAATATTTAATTACATCCACAATTTATTTATCCTTTGGGGTCCACTCCCCTTAGGATTAAAGTTAAAATGTCAAACTTTAAAATTTCAACACATAAATTGGGGGTACTACATATTCCCCCTCTGAAAATAAACACCGTCCTCGGTGTTATTATTTGACTACTAGAGTTCACTTAAAAAAAAATAGATATTTTTCCATCATTTCAGCTTCCCTTTCCCAGGTAGCTTCTTTAGCAGTAAAGTGCTTCCACTGCACTTTTACTCTGGCCACTGTTCTATTTCTCAATTCATTTTCTTCCCACTCCAATATTTGAAGCGGTTCTGGCAGAAACTCCCCTTCTGGTTCCACCTATACAACATTCCAATCAACTATGTGAGAAGAATCATGCACATATCTTTTTAATAATGAAACATGAAACACATTATGCACTCTAACATGGGGGGGTAAGGCCAGCTTGTAAGCCACTGGTCCCACCCTTTCTAATACTTCAAAAGGACCACAATATCTAGGACCCAGTTTCTCACAACTTCCGGCATAAAGTGTGCTCTTTTTGGGTTTAATACGCAAATATACATGGTCTCCCACTTTGAATTCTCGGTGCACTTGTTTCTTATCAGCATAATTTTTCTGGCGATCTTGTGCTGTCTTGATGTTACTTTGTATCTGTTTGACAATTCTTTCCATCTCTTGTAGTGCATCTGGTCCCAACACCAGTTTATCCTCTGGTTGGCTCCAGCTCAAAGGAGTACGTCACTTTCTCCCATAGAGTGCCTCAAACGGACTCATCTTAATAGAATATTGGTAGCTATTATTATAGGCAAATTCAGCTAAATGTAGATACTCCTCCCACTTTGATGGTCTATCCATCACATACATTCTCAACATATCCTCCAAAATTTGATTAGTCCTTTCTGTTTTCCCGTCAGTTTGAGGGTGATAGGCAGTACTAAAATTCAGCTTAGTACCCATCCCTCCAAACAATCCTCTCCAAAACGCTGCTGTAAACTTAGCATATCGGTCTGAAACAATTACCTTGGGAACTCCATGAAGCCTCACTATCTCCTTTAGGAAAACATTTGCTACTTGAGCTGTTCCAAAGGTAGATTTTACTGGTATAAAATGGGCAGATTTTGTTAGAGTATCTACTACTACCATTACAGAATCATGCCGATACTTGTTTTCAGGTAATCCTGTTATAAAGTCCATGGAAACTGTATCCCATTTCCATTCTGCAATTGGCAAAGGGTTCAAAAGTCCTGCTGGATGTTGATGCTCCACTTTGACTAATTGACATTCCATGCACCTACTTAAATATTCTGCTACATCTCTCTTCATTCCTGGCCAGAACAATTTCTTTTTCAGTGCTATTAGCATTTTCTGATATCCTGGATGTCCTGCATATGGCTTTTTGTGATACTCATCCAGAATCTCTCTTTTCAAGGACTCTACCTGGGGAACATACAACCTATTTTTATAACATATCAGCCCTTGTTGGTTTTGAGTGAAATCAGTTTTCTCCTTTTTCTGTAATTTTACTAAGAGTGTTTCATAGTTTTGATCCTGACTTGCTGCTTTCCTCACCAATTCTTCTATTTCGACTTGAGCACTACTTCCAATGTTGTTTATATTCTGACAAGCATTCTCTCTTAATGCATCAGCAAATTTATTCTCTTTTCCCTTGATATGTTTTATATCCATATCAAATTCACTTAAAAAAGACATCCATCTCGCTTGTCTTGCATTCAGATCAGTTTGGGAAAATAAATATTTGAGACTAATGTGATCAGTCATCAATGTAAACTTTTTCCCAAGAAGATAATGCCGCCACATTTTCAAAGCATGGATAACAGCTGCTAATTCTAAATCATAGGCACTATAATTCTGTTCATGAATTTTTAGTTTTCTAGATTCATAGGCAATGACTGAATTTTCCTGCAACAGGATTCCTCCCAATCCCTCTCTACAAGCATCTGTACATACCACAAATTCCTTATCAGGATCTGCAATTTTCAAGATAGGGGCTGTAGTGAGTTTTAGCTTTAATTGCTCAAATTTTTTTTGGCATTTTTCAGTCCACACAAATTTAACACCCTTCCTTTGTAATGAGGTTATGGGATATGCTATAGCAGAAAATCTCTCCACAAATCTGCGATAATAGCCTGCAATTCCCATAAATGATCTTACTGCTGAAACATCAGTTGGGACTGGCCATTCTTTAATGGCTTTTATCTTTTCAGGGTCAACCGCCAACCCTTTTTTAGAAATAATATGACCCAGATATTGAATCTTATCTTTATAAAATTTGCATTTGTTGAACTTGGCATATAGCTGGTTTTATTTTAAAGTCTGCAACACTATTCTCAGGTGTTCCTTATGTTCATCTTCATTTTTGGAGTAGACTAAGATATCATCTATGAACACAAGAAAAAATTTATCCAAATACTTATTCAACACACTGCTCATCAGGCACATAAATGTGGCAGGGGCATTCGTCAAACCAAAAGGTAGGACTACAAATTCGTAATGCCCATACTTGGTTCGAAATGCTGTTTTGCTGATGTCTTCTTCTTTAATTCTGAGCTGGTGATAACCAGTCCTTAGGTCAATCTTGGAAAATACTGATGCTCCTCTCACTTGATCAAAAAGATCATCAATTCTCGGCAAAGGGCATCTATTCTTAATGGTTAACTTGTTCAGTTGACGATAGTCAATGCACATCCTAAAAGTTCCATCTTTCTTTTTCACAAATAAAACCGGGGCTCCCCAAGGAGACACACTTGGTCTTATATACCCTTTATCTAACAATTCCTGCAATTGCATTTTCAGTTCCATGAGCTCCGGATGACTCATTTGATAAGGCGCTCGGGAAACAGGTGTTGCTCCTGGTACCAGATCGATTGAAAAATCAATCTCTCTTTTGGGGGGAAGATGAGGGATTTCCCTGGGAAAGACTTCCTTAAATTCTCTGATCACTGGTATAACATCCAGTAATTCTTCCTCAGTTTTCTGTTCTATTTCTTCTACATGCACTTCATAAACTTGGTATCCCTTCCTAGCTGCTCTTTTCAATTGTAATGCTGAAATTTGCCTTATAGAAATAGGTTTTTGTTTCCCTTTGAGAATAAAGGGTTTCCCTTCCTCATCTACACAATGCAAAGTCTTATCCCAGCAATTCATCAAAGCTTTCTTATTTTCTATCCAATCCATTCCTATCAACAAGTCATATGACCCTGAGGGCAGAATATTCAAATTTACCTCTGTTTGAAAATCATTTAATTTAATTTCTGTGCGAGGCAGTTTCTGTGTTACCTTTCTCTTAGTTCAAGTGGCTAGCTGTACCAACCATGACTGCTGGAATTTCTCAGATTTAAGATTACATTTTTCTACAATTTTTGGACTAATGTAACTCAAATAAGCACCTGGATCAATCAGAACAGTAACAGATAAGTCAGAAATCTTACCCTTTATTTCCACCATGGTTGCTTGATGTTCTGCTTGTCGATTTTCCAGGGCTGCACTTATAGTTGGTATATTTCTGGCTACATCATTTACTGTTGTCGCCTCTCGATCCCTTATGAGCATATGAATGTTTCTATGAGGGCAGTCCCTCAAAAGATGGGGTTCTCCACAGCCCCAACATTTCAAGGGTTCCTTCATTCTGACTGTCCCTTCCTTTTTACTGTCTCCCTCTATTTGTTTTGAGGCCACTTGGGATTGAGCAGTTTGACTTTCTTTGGGTTTATTAAACCTTTTCCGCTGATGATCTCTGCCAAAATTCTTCAAATAGGTTGGTTTTTGTTTCCTGCCTTTGAATTCATTTTTCTGTACCCAGCTTTTCCCTTGTTCAGTTTCTCCTTTGAACTGTTGGTAACATAATCTGGCTTTTTTAACAGCTTCTTCCATAGTTTTTGGGTTGTCAAACTCGATTTTCTCCTTGTATGCAATAGGAAAACAATTTAAAAATCTTTGAACTTTGGTCTTCTCTTCCCTTATGTAGGGTACATATCTCAGTAGATTTGTGAACTTAGTAACAAATTCATCAATAGTGAGTTGTCCCAGCCTAAGTTCATGAAATTCTTTTTCTTTGTCATCATAGTAATGCTCATTCAAGAAGCGATTTTTGAACTTAACCTAGAAATCTTCCCAAGTAACTGTCTTTTCATCAATGGCATGGACCATTTTCGTCTCCTCCCACCACAACGTAGCTTTTCCTTGTAACTGGTAAACAGCTAATCTAGCCTTCAGATTACTTTCATATTCATAGACCTGGAAATACTTGATCATGTTCAATAACCAAGCTTCCGCATCCTCCTCTTTCTCCCCATCATAGGAGGGAGGTTTGATCTTTCATAATTCTCCCTGCAATTCCTTTTTCTGTTTATGCTGCTGTCTAGTAGCCTCCTCATCATCAAACTCATCCATCTTTCTCTTTCTGGAACCTTTGCCTTCTTGGCTATTCCGAGAAGTTAATTCTCTAATGAGCTTTTCCTTCTCCTTGCTGGCTGATGACAACCTATCATTTTGGCTTCTTAATTCAGCCAATTCTTGTTGTAACCTGTGCAACATGGCCATCATTGTAGCGTTGGGATCTGGTGTAGCAAACTCATCCCGCAGATCCACATAAATCCCTTCACCTTCAGCCATTTCAACTGTACACACTCATACAAAGATCAGCAAGATTTATAAAATTTATACTTCCTCAAACAAAACAAAAAACGTAGCAACAGTGAGCACAATTACGACATCCCATTTTTTTTTTTTTTACTTGGGCTCTGATACCACTTGTCACACCTCCCAAATTTTTTACTTTTTCTATTTTTTCTCTTTGTGTGTCTTTGCCTATCTATCCCACCAGTTCATCCTAGGTTTTCTCCATTCTCAACCCATTTGAACTTTAATTAGGGTCAAGAGGTATTAAACCCTTTTAATTTATTTATTATAGTAGAACCTTTACAACTATCATTTTAGACATTCTTATATCCAAAATCTATATACAAAATTGTGATAATAATAATCCACTTTAGGCACCCTTATACCTAAAATCGTGACCCAATAGTCCACTTAGACATTCATATATATAAAATTTTGATACAATAGTCTACTTAGACATTCATATCTATAATATCGTGAAACAATAGTAAACTATCATAGTAATAATTTGGTATACCACATAATGGTTATATATATCTAACCCTATGTATATCGGCGCTATGTATTTATACCCACATGTATGATTACCGATTATGAAATTTACATTATACCTACTTATCGTTAAGCCGATATTATATTCACCCTTACGAATGATTAAGGACCCGATTACCGATCATTGGGGTCGATAGGTTTTGTTCCGAATACCTCGTTCACGTAACCGTAATATTGGTCAAAACCCTAAACCGCACGCTCCCTCACACTCAATTACATGTACTCACACGTATCGAAGATTTTCTGTTTCAGGTTTATATGTAAATGACGGTTTTCTTGTCGTGATAGCGTTGCGTGCATGAATATGAAGAAATTGTACAATTCAAAAATCCGTCATTTGGCGGGGAGAGGTGCACGCATCCTACCCTCCTTCGCCACAAGCTTACAGACTCCAGCTTGATGTGTTTCTGGTTCATGACTGGGACAATTCGTTTCAACAATTGTACCACTTCTTCTGAACTAAAAACATGTTTCATCAACAGCTAGAGGAGGATATGGGAAGGGTCATTTCGGTAAGGATAAACTCATGAATTCGCCAGAAGTCTGCTTGCCAGGTGTCCTAAAAATAAATTAAATAATATTAAACTTACCGAATGGTACCGAGGTTGTTGTTCAGCTTGATTCTTGTAATCCCCCTCGGGATTTCGTAAAGCTCGGGGTTGCTGAAGTGTTAATGCATAAATCCTTGAACTAGATTTCACACGTACGTTTATCGATTTCGTCCTAGGGTTCCTGGTTCCCATTATTAACCCTTCATTGCCCAGGATTCATTACTGTTCGTCTCACCCATTTCGTCTTGTTTCTTTTTTCTCTCAAGCCTCTCAGAGTTAAAATTTCCTGGACGTGCATAGCCGGCTTGCGTTCTATAGTCGACGGGCTGGTAATCTCCCCTTACCTGGCTATTCCTCTTCCGTGTTCAGTTATTTGGGGATTTCCTTATACGTAGAATGAATCCTTTTCTCTATTCTGTCCAGACACTATGGTTTTGTTGTGTTTTTTGTAAGCTATTCTTATGATGCATTTCATGTTTGTTGTGCAACTTCGTTGCATGTTCGAGGTTTTAAATAAGGTGTTTCAGGTTCCGCCTTATGACGAGTTAAGGGTTTTCTTATCCAGACGCAAGATCATTTTCGTGCCTGCAGATTTCATCCATGGCGAGTAACCCTATTCTCGTTGGACATTTACCCTACTCCCTGCTTGCTAATACTTTTATCTACCATTTCCTCTGTCGTTTTATGGCACGGATGTGTTTGTTCTCTTTTTCATGGTTTATATAAATACTCTTGGCGTTTACCTCTACGCCCGGCTAACTCACATTTCCGGCGATCCTGGTGTGCAGGTTTCCCATGTCCCGATTCTTCAAAGAGCGATTGGGGCGCAGCTACAGTTGTCGAAGATCACAAATTTTTTTTCATTTATTCCAGTAAGTGTGCTAGGGTTTAGCCTTCGTGTTTGTAGGAAAGGGTTAAGGGTTGAAGTCATATCGATGCCGTGCCCCCATAGTGCAGTTGTTTTTTCATTTCATTACTCCTTGGCTAATATATCCTTAACAACTGGAGAAGACTCTATTTAATAAAATTTCTACTGTAAGATGTTTTTCATTCGAGATTTTCCTCTGTCGGTCGCATGTCGATTGACAGAGCTCAGGTTAAATTGTGCAGGAGTACTCCGCAATTTTTCCAAACCTCTGCACGCACATACGCCCTTCTTTCTCTGGTTTATGTTTTTGTGATTTACGTTCATGAAGTGTAATATTATTTCATCTTTCACACCTATAACCCTAGGTATTAATCTAAAACGATGTTATAAATTTAAACGCCCTATTTTAATAACAAGGGTAAACAATCATTATTCAAATTCCAGAACTATTGTCTACGTTAACGTAGTAGGAAAATTTATATGCTGCAGGTGATAAATAGTTCAATACATTTGTATAACATTTTACCTCGAATTTCTAACCACAACTGCTACGGCATTCCTTATAACTCGAGGATTCTTGCCGCATTTAGAATTCTGGTTAATACCTATGTTTTACCTAATTTTTTTTCGTTGACTCCTCATTCAGGTTTGAAAATTGAAAAATTAAAACATCGTGTAATTCCGATAGTTATCTTTTGTTTTATGTCCACCTATATGTTCGGTCTCGCTCTTATTTAATGATTCATCTTGAATGGTTTTAAATCTGTAAATGATTGGTAACTACCATAAGTGGAAGTTGAAACTTACTCGCATTAAAAAAAGTATTAACGTTTTGACCCAGCGCTGCCATGAATTTTATGGTTGTTATATAACAACGATAGTTAATATGTAGCAGATGTAACTATAGATTGTTCTCACATTGGTATATCCTTCATGTATAATAATCTCACTTATAATGGACCGATTATTATCTACTTTCTTTAAAGATAATCTTTGTTTCTTTTGTTTTTGTTTGTTATAGCAAGGTAAAAGGAAAAACAAAGTTTCCCGTAATAGAAGTAGTTTTTACACTCTTTTCTCTACAGCTTTCTTCTGTAAGTCATGTTGTCTTCCAGAATTATAACACATAGGGTTTCAATTATGTACTCAGCTATTATGGAGGGGGGGGGGTCTCCTTAGCTAATTAACTAGGAGAAATGTATGAAATTTAGAAAATTATTTCATTTCTATTCTAGCTTCTTGCATGCCCAGTTAAAATTAATACATATATGGCTATTTCCACTGTAGTATAAAGAATTTAGATTTCTCTATCCTATGGATGCATCATTATTATATGAAACAGAAGCAGCTTAATGTGAATCATCAAATTTTTCTGTGGAGATAAGTATCTTTAGATTTAAACCAATTATGGCTTAGAGATTCTATAAGATTTTGCTCTACAGATTGAGATTCTACAACAATGCATAATACCAAAGGCACACTCCTTATGGTTCATTCTGCTAAATGTAGAACTGATAACGAATCTACAATCAAATAAATATTTGTTTTTATATGTAGCCAATTCATACTGATTCAAGTAGATGAAGCATCTCATTAAAGACATACCATTCATGCAATAGACCAACCTCCCAACCATAGAGTTCTATTTTTCTCCCAGAACTCACCCTCGAGCTAAGACCACCTCCACCATAGATCAACCCCTGATCTGTTTTAGAGCAGCTTATTTAAGCTGATAGTTCCCCAAAGCATGTTTCTAATTCTGCGTCCAGAATAGTAGGATGCTTTTCTTCCTATTGGCCTAGGCTTCCCATTTTTGGGATTCTTTAAAGATGTTTTATGATTTTCCTCAGCTTTTCTATCTTTTCACCTCTTCCCAACTACTTTCGTCATCATTGGGGAAATTTTGATTCTTCCTCAAAATCTAAATTAGAAATAATTCCTTTCAAGGATTTCTGAAGGATTTTAGGGGAATACTTGCCTTATCCATCCTCATGGATTTAGCAAGTGGTCTCTAAATCTCATTCTTGGTCCATATGCACACCAGATAGTTTATTTATTTCCTCAACTAAAATATTGAATTACATCTACAATTTATTTATCCTTTGGGGTCCACTCCCCTTAGGATTAAAGTTCAAATGTCAAACTTTAAAATTTCAACACATAAATTGAGGGTGCTACACTTTACTTGCATGTCATGAATATACATGAGTATATGGAGAAGCTACTATAGTACAGATATGTGAAATGATTGATTAATACTTTATGAATCTTGACCATCATTTTATATTCAAGGCATCATAGCAGGGAATGATGGTGACATCTACAAATGAATATTATGCTTGTCATGTACAAAGGAAAAATTATTCTTGTCCTCGTGGTAGGTAAATGATTAATGTTCATGCAGATGAGTGCGAGTTGTAGGAAGGTCCAACGTACGATGTTCCATTGTAGGTACATCCATGCCACCAAGATGTGAAGATATGAAGATATGAAGACCAGAGGGTAAATGGTATCATATTTATTGAATGGCTTAAAGCTAGATATTATATATTTCCTTGTAAGATTATATAAATGATGGTTAAGGGATGGTATCCCTTATAAGCCATTGAGTGATGGGCTGAACACCCTCACGAGTGTTTAATAATAAAATTAAACGTTTGTTGGTTTTCACCCTACGGGGTTTCCAGGGTATATTAGTGTTCAATGATGTGATTGATTATTGTGTCAAAATGATGATGTTGATTCCTTTCTTGTTATGATGTTCATAATGACTATATGAGTAATGAAATGAATGGAAGGTTACATCATACATTAATTGTGTTAATGTACTAAAATGGAGGTTGTTAATGGTTAAGGAGCTTATTATTCCTATTCTAAAAGTTACAATAGGAAATGGAAAACATTCTATGTAATGATGAGTAAGGAATATTTAATGATCAATGGTTAGTTACCCATGAGTAACTTGTATAAAATTTTTTATCTCCTTACATTTCCACGTGAAGTTAATGGTGTATGTTACAAGTGGTATCAGAGCTAAAGGTTGCAACACTAGCACCTTTGGGAGTTAGCGAAAAGAAATTGAGGGATTTGAGATGAAATGCGCTTATGTGAAGGACGGCATCGCATCTCTAATCCAGATTGAATAAAGAGTTTCAAGAGATAAGTATTATTATCTTTATTTTCTTGAAACACTAGTTATTGCATTTATTGAAAATACACTACTTACAAAGTAAATAACTATTGAGTTACAGTTTCTTTAAAAATGATATGTATTTTCCATGTACGTAAAACTTCTATTGTTGTGTTGAAGTTTCCTTGAAAGGAGTTGGGAATTTGGTTTCTTGAAAAAGAAACATGTGTGTGCTTGAAAATTTAACTAATATACATTTGATTCTTCTTGAGAGAAATATGTATATTTGAAAATAAATCTTGCATGTGAATCTTGCAACTAAAAGAGACAAATATAGAGTAAAATGTGGTTTTACTTAATATGCAAGATTGTGCTAGTTCTTTTGGAAAGTAATAAAGCATTGCTAATATGATAATCTTTTAGAAAGATATACCATGGTAAAAGACCAAACTACTATGCTAGTTTTGCTGAGAAGAACCCATGTGAGTTCTTGCAAAGATTACTAGTACGTATCTTGAAAGGTGTGAGCAGTAGTAAAACATAAATAAGTAAACTTGCTTTCTTTTATATATATCTTATTTAAGAAAACATAGGAAGATTGATTTCTTTTAAAATGGATTTCGTACTTGTGTGTTAAATGATAAGGAATCCAAGTTCTTTTCTTGAAAATAAATATAGGCTAAAGAGAATAACCTCTTGAATATACTACATTGCTAGATGGATTATGTCAACTTCTTGATTTAGGTATATTAAAGGTTAAGTTAACCTTGTTAGTGTTGCGTAGTTTTTATGCATAAAAGAGGCTATCTATGATAAATTATTGGAAGCAAAGCATGAGCAACTTGCATGTAGAATCATAGAGGAACAAGGTTCTTTGCATGGATAGAAGATCTATTGAGTATGTGAGTACTTTATGCTATCATAACTATTATGTTAGTTTCATTTGGAGTAAGTTCATGCATAGGCATCCAATAGTTGTATTAGATTTCATCGGAAAGAACATAAGTTTATATGTGGAAAATGATAACATGTTTTGTTATCATACTTTAGAAAAGATTCTTTGGCAAAGAAGATGAATTACATGTACAAAAACTAAAGTAATGTTTTGGTTTCCTTGAAATATATACATGGCTAATGTGGGTATAATATTTCGAGAAGAAGGTATGTATTCTCATGTTTTAATCCATTAGTTTTATGGAAAATAAAACCATGTTTTGCATGCCTATTATATTATATGTCCTCGAAGAGGAATCATGAGTTTTCATACTCGATTATGTTAAGTACTCTGTTGGGAAATTAATCTTTATGCATTGTATGCATAGGAACAACAGTCAATGTGTTAGCTTTATTATATTTGCATACTCCAAAGGCAAAAGCTGAAGTGGTGGGTCTTTTGTAAAAGTTTAAGTAAAGAGAATGCACATTGTGTTATTTTCCATTAAAGGAATTTCTGAACAGATATAGTGATTTTTCTTGTATAAATGTGTGCGTGTGTGAAAAATGTCATAATAATGTGGGAGTTATTTGACATGAATTGATAATTATTTACTCAAACTAATGTAGAGATGTTAGAAGAAAGCATGTTGTGAGATTGTATTCACATGTCATATATGCACATGAATAGGTGTTAAAGGATCATTCAAAGATTGATTTTTTATTGATTAAGGTTTTATCTAATCATGCTATAAAATCTTATCGATGTTACTAATATAAAACATTGTTGTAGAGGAGCAATGTGAATTTCCTGAGGGGGATGAATACTGCAGTAGAGAGAGAAGTTCTTCAAATGAAATAAAGATAAGTATTTTATTTTATTTTATTTTAAGAATTCTACGCATATGCATGTTGATTCCTTTAAAAATGAATTGTTACATACATGGCATTGCATGAGATTAGCTTCCATTCAAGAGAGTTCTTAAAAAGTACATGCTATTATAATATACTTTTTCTAGATAAGAATATGCATTTGAGATTAATATGTATATTATGCTTTATTTATTTAGGAAATAAAGTATAAAAAACATGAGAGAAAAATAGATACCTTTCATTTGAGTTTGAAAAGAAGTAGTTGTTTTTGCATGCAATAAAATTTATAAGTTACCATGCACTACTTTAAAAAGATGAATGTGTATAGTGATGGTGTGAGAAATTAATGCATGAATGCAAAAGATGAGGAAATTCCTTATATAAGATGATATAGTGTTAGAATTAAATCGAATAAAACCTCTTAATGGGTCAAGTTGTGAGTCTTGACAATAATGACTAGTTTACTGACTAGTTTTTGCATGAGTCATCATGAACGCATTTAGATCATAATGGCATGGAATGACTAGTTTTAGAGTGACTCATGTTATATATGCATTAAAATTATTAATAGCATTGATTAATTATGAATGAATAACTAATGAAAGTTATATGCATGAATCGATTTTGACTAAAGCTATTTGAAAGTTGTGAACAAATGATTATGATAATTAATTCGTGTGTCAATCTGTTGGAACAAAACATTATGGTAATTGGAAATGTTTACACTCATACCCTAATCGTTATTGGCACATACGCATTAATGAATATTTGTATATACTTTTATGCATGACGACATTCTATGCATAACAACATTTTATGCAGGAACTTAAAATGATTTGGCAAGATACTATGTGCTTGAGAAATTCATATTTACGATTAGAATTTTTTCTTATAGTAAGCTTGGGTAGCTTAATAGAAATAGAAAATATGTGAAAATAAAACATTACAAACATTGCAAAGTGAATTGCAACGGTAAATGTTAAAGTATGATGTTTTAATGTGAAATATTTTGTTATTCCAGAAATAGTACTATAAAACACATGTATGTTACTTCTAGGGGGGGGGGGGAAGTTGTGACAGCTTCATTAAAGTTAAATAGTATTAACTAGTTCAAGAAAATTTGTTTAATTTTCTTTTATCTGACAAGAAAAACATAAAATCATCACTGTTGATGAAGCACACTATTTAATTTGTTGAAATTAATTAATCAAAAGAACATCTTTTTAAATTGATGGTAAAAATGTTTCCAAGAATAGGAAGTGGTTGGGGACAGTTGGAAATATAGTTACCTACTCCTCTGACGATAAAGCTGGATCCCCAGGGAGGAGTAGGCGCTCTACGAAATTGGTAAAGGGGGAGCATTTTCTAGAGCTGGTTGGGACCAGTTGAAAATAGCTTACAACAACCCTTGTAAAGCCAAAAATATCTGAGTGTGACTGGATTGGCCATTCCGAGGTCACAGCAGAGGAATCCACTGTTAACCCGTGGCACTGTCCAAATTTTGGAGCTAGGGGGCAAATGGAGGACGTAATAGCCTCACTTGATGGTTGGGAGGACCACGGTTTGAAAGACTAAATTTCTAGATAAGTATAAAGACATTTTAGTGTGGAAACATTGACTGTCTGGATGTGAAAAATTACTCCATCCTATGGATTAGGAGGAGCATTTTGTTTATCATTGTGGTTCTCATAGTGGAACAAGTTAAGTAAAAGTTGTATTGTATTAAAATGAATTATTTAATGTATAAGTTCATTTATTCTATTACTAATTTTTTTGAATGTCTTAGCAGATGCTAGGATATGACCATGGTGCATTGATTGACCATTTGTATGATTAGAGACCTAGATGCTCTCTGAGTACTTTTTAAAGTATTGTATGGATGTCTTTAGAAGGAGATAAGACAGTGTGCACATGATGCATTTATGAGAGGGTTGGTTCTCTCTGAGTACTTATGGAAGTACTTTGATTAAAACATCTCTTTATATTGCAATACTATTTGATAGTTGCAAGTATTTTAATTTTATTGAAACTATGTGACTAATGTGATTGAATTGTTAGTCATACATTACAGGCTCTTTCTAGGAAGTGTTGATGGGTGTTCAGCCATTCTATGAGAGCTTGCGTAAAAGCAATCATTTCTTCCAATAGTAATTGGTTGGTAAGTTCGTATAGATATTTTTCTATACTTTTGTGAATTTAATAAGGGATAAGTAGTTATAAATGGAAATGAAATTTTATTTGCACTATACATGCTTATGAATATGGATAAGAACATTATTGTTTCAATTAATGGATTTTAAAGGAAAAAAAAAGTGTTTCATAGCCAAGGGGAAGGAGCCCTTTTGGGTTGTTTATATTATTATATCATGAGTATAAGTTTAAACTTCAGTGAGAGAAGCACACCGAGGACGGTGTTCTCTTAAGGGTGGGAGTATGTAACCGACCCATTCAATCTATGTAAATTAATATGGTAAATTTATTTTGACTTTAACTATTTTAAATCAAGAATTGGTTGAAAACTGAATTATTGAATCGGTTGAGAATAAATAGGTGATGCATCCAGCGTTTTGGGAAAGGGATGGTATGACATTCTTGTTTCATGATAGGGAGAAGGTGGCAAACAAAATAAAAGTCGTAATTAGTTTCATAACAAAAATGTTTTACCGTTCCTTTTTTATTCCATATGCTGGGCTTCTCTGTCAAAATCAGATGAGCCACCGACTCCAGACATGCATGTTAGCTTTGGTCGTCGAGAGCAGAAAATTGTAGGTTTGGCCAAATTTTTTGGTTGATACGTCTTTGTCTGTTGCTCTTTCGTTGAGACAAATGTTCTGGTTAACAAGTCATGACTCATGGTAAGGGATTATTGAGGCCTCACAAACATTATCTACAAATTGGAGCATCAGAATCCTAAAATCCAACTTCTGTCGTTTGCTTTAACTTCTCTTGCACGAGAAATTTGGAATGAAGGTGAAGAGAGTCGACCGCCAAGTTAAGTGATTTTGGCCTACTTTCTTTATTAAATAGTCTTTCTCTTTGTGAGTTAAAATATATAAGAAAAGATTATATATAGATGGTGTTAATTCATTTTCTTGATAAGAGTTGATTGGAATGAGAGTCGACTGCCAAGATAAATGATTTTGGCTTAATTTCTTTATTATATAGACTTTCTCTTTATGAGTTAAAAAAATATAAGAAAATATTATATATATATCATATTTTTTTTTGCTAAAAGATTATTAGAAAATAGAAAATATACTAATTATCTTCCTCATATTTCTTGAGATAAGTACATACCAAAAAAATGGTATTTCATTAGTTATTGGGATTTGATCGAAACAAATTTACTGTTGACTATTTTCGTAAGAATGTATTTATCTTGGGAGTAGAAGATAATTCCATTGCATTAATTCCTTTGCAAGGGATTGCAAAGGTTACATGTTAACTTTGTTATTATTTTAAAAGGTCTATCTAGCTCTTATGCCCAAATAAGGGTTAATTATGGTACTTTGTTTTTAAAAGAGATTTTCTTGATTAGATTAAAGAGGGTAAATCTTTAATAAAAATATTTCATAATATTGTATAAGCAAGAAAATAGAAGATGAATGCTCTTATTCTAAAAGAGATTTTTTACTCATTTAAATTATGAAGTGATAACAAGCCCAAAGTATTTTTCTTGAATAGATTAAAGAGAGTGACTCTTGAAATATATTCTTGTACAATGAATAAGAAAAGAGAAGTTTTCTTAGATTTATATTCATTAACCATGTTGTAAATAGTAATGAATTAATAAATATATGAATATTTTACCATGGTAATGGTAAAGATTAATTAATAAATCCATGGATAGTTTCATAAATCCATGGGTAGTTTTTCCATGGTGTTGATGGAGATTAATTATTTCATAAAACCATGGGTAGATTACCATCGTGTTTGCAAATATTATTTATTTAATAAATCCATGGATAGATTACCATGGTGTTGGTAAAGTTAAGTTATTTAATAAATTCATGGTTAAAGGAACTAATTAGTTATATTCCTTTACATGAATAAACTAAGTGATTAATTTTATATTATCATGATTATGATGTTAATTCCTTTTGGAGGAAGATCATGCATAAGCATGAAACATATGTATAAACTTTTATTGAAAAATAATATACATATTTGTATGTAGAAAGATAACTTGTAGTATTAAACTACATGGAATATGATTGTTTAGTATAATATTTGGAAAAGAAGACTGGTGTTTATATTCTTAATTGCATATTTTTACAAAAGAAAACATATGTTTACATGCTCACTAGCATTGAGATTTTATTTGGGAAGACTCATGAAGGAGGTTATCTGCTTCATTGTGTAAGCGCTCCTTTAGGGAGACTCTTTTGGAATCAATATGCATTTGCATGCATGGGAGCAACATTTGTTGTGTTAGCTTGCATTCCATGCACTAAAAGTAATAGCTTAAGGGTTAGCTATTTTGATTAAATTTATGTAAATCACATGCATAAATATCTTAACTGATGTGTCAATTTATTTTAAAGAAAATCTTAAGAGATGTAGCCATTGTCTTGCAGGAATGTGTGCTTATGTGATAGAAGCATTAGTTATTGTGATGACTTATAACCAGCACATATGAGGTATGTGTCATTAAAGAGAGAATGACAAGGTACTTTACTTGCATGTCATGAATATACATGAGTAGACAGAGAAGCTACTATAGTAAAGATGTGTGAAATGATTGACTAATACTTTATGAATCTTGACCATCATTTTATATATAAGGCATCATAGCAGAGAATGATGGTGACATGTACAAAGGAATATTATGCTTGTCATGTACAAAGGAAAAATTATGCTTGTCCTAGTGGCAGGTAAATGATTAATGTTCATGCAGATGAGTGCGAGTTGCAAGAAGGTACAATGTACGATGGTCCATTTTAGGTACATCCATGCCACCAAGATGTGAAGATATGAAGATATGAAGACTAGAGGGTAAATGGTATCATATTTATTGAATGGCTTAAAGCTAGATATTGTATATTTCCTTGTAAGATTATATAAACGATGTTTAAGGGATGGTCTCCCTTATAAGCCATTGAGTGATGGGCTGAACACCCTCACGAGCATTTAATAATAAAATTAAACCTTTGCTGGTTTTCACCCTACGGGGTTTCCAGGGTATATTGGTGTTCAAAAATGTGATTGATTATTGTGTCAAATTGATGATGTTGATTCCTTTATTGTTATGATGTTCATAATGACTATATGAGTAATGAAATGAATGGAAGGTTACATCATACAGTAATTGTGATAATGTACTAAAATGGAGGTTATTAATGGTTAAGTAGCTTACTATTCCTATTTTAAAAGTTACACTAGGAAATGGAAAAATTTCTATGTAATGATGAGTAAGGAATATTTAATGATGAATGGTTAGTTACCCATGAGTAACTTGTATAAAATTTTTTATCTCCTTACATTTCCATGTGAAGTTAATGGTGTATGTTACAGTTTTCCATGCTTAAGTGAGTTCAAGAGCCAATAAATTTGCTACATTTGTCATTTTCATGGATGCACTTTGTACATTTCCTTACCAAGGCTAAGGGGTTAGTGGATTAACTAGAGATAAATTCTACAAGAGGGGCTACAAGATGGAGATTGGTGGAGTATCCAAGGCAAATAAATCATGTTCCAACTCCCAGAGACAACAAAATATTTGAGGTGGACGAAATGAAAAGGATATGAACAATGGAAAAAACAAAAGTGGTGTCAAAATGGAGTGCAAGACTATAATAAAGGCACATAAAGGTAGTCACCACTCAGAGAAATCATGGCAGACTAGAGGGAGAATGGGTGAAAATAACCCCAATGCTAGAGAAAAATACACAGATTGAATCACCAAATATCATTAAGGAGCCACAAAATATCTTTGGATATGAGGAATGAATGTGAGAGATGGAGCCAAATTCAAGAATGATGGAGGAATAATGGCCACTAATAACCTCCCTTCCATGTGTGTGAGGTTCATGTGTATATGGGCCATGACAGTACAATAACTCATATGTCTCTATAGTAATAAATATAGGCTCATGCCACATTTAGAGATGGAGTCTCACATGGATGCATGTCACCCTTAACAATTGCGGGATGTGACAATGACCCCTCTCTATCCAACCTCACCCGATTCAAGAAATATTTGTATTGATCAACAATGGCATATCATATATATGTATAACTTTAATAATCCATACCCAACATAAATGATGTTGTTTTCTCCATTCTCTTAGTTGATGTATACAAATTTATTGAATTAAATTTAAAGATTTCGTATGTTTTATTAGTTTTATATACTTGTCTTAAAATTTAAAGATAAAATTTTATCTACTTATTATGTTTTTTCTAGTATTTATATTGTTTAAGATGGTTTGGTTAGATTTTTTCGATATTTACTTCTCAAAGGATTATGAAAAAAAGATAAAAATAAATGTAATTTCAAATCCTTAAAACATGGAGGGATTTGAAGTTGTTGATGGTGTGCTATTGGGCAGTTGGTCACTGTTTAAATACTTTTAACATATTCTCAAAAAAGGATTGATTTCTCTAATTTTCATTTGCAATTAATTAAAAGTGTGAAGTTAGAGACAATGTATGAAGATATCAAAGCGAGATTAAAGCATGGCTTTCAACCTTATATATCCTCCATAGAGATAGTGTATGAAGATATTAAAGCCAGATTAAAGCAGGCTTTTCAACCTTATATCTCCTCCTCCTCATAGTCTATAATGACTATCATTATAGATCCTCAACCGAAAGTTGTGAAGCACATTATAAATTATGCATAAAGAGATCAATAAATTGATTTTGAACCATAAATCTCCTACTCCTCACAATCTTGAAGGGAATCATTGTGTGCTCATAATCATCATCCTTTAGCCTATACAGGATATCAAACACTCTTCAAGTTGGAGGGCGTTAAACTAATACGTTTCCTACCATTCTACAAATTAAACTTTTTTGAATTTGATATTTGGATAACTAAACTTCAAATTGAAACTTCGCTCATGGCTGTTGCCTCTCCCATTCTAACTTTCCCATCAATGGAAATTATATTATGAGACAATACTGACCATATTTCCTTCAAAATATTGCTAATATAGTTTTCATAGATTGTGATTGATTGTCAAGCAACTTTGACAACTAGTTTCCTTAGGCCAACCACCATTTTGCAATTCTAATCTTAAACTAAAGATCAACTGTACAATTTGTAGGAGATTAATATTAAAATTACTAGAACAAATTCTATTATTTGTCACATTAAACAAATTAATAAGATGAATAAAAAGCTAATTATAATTGTGTTTTATTATAAGTTGTAAGTTGCTGGATAATAAAAAAAATTAATTATAAGTTTGTGCCATGCAATTTATGACAAGTATATGTTGTTGGATAAAAAGAATTAATTATAAGTTTGTGCCATACAATTTATGACAAGTAAATTTGTTAGTGTGTGGGATTTAGTTTTATTAAATAGTTTATTCAAATTTTATTGGAAAATTGTTTTAAATTAATAATTATTCAAATTTCGATTTTTTATAAATTAATTAAATTAATTTAAATATATTATTCATTAAATTTTTTTTGGTAAAAAATATTTTTATTATTATGATATATTATTATTTTAAAGAAAACGGATAATTAAAAAATGAAATTGACGCTATCAAGATTATAAAGTGTTATTGTTAAGACAAATCTCTTGAAAATATATTTAATAAGATTAATTAGAATTCAAACAGAGATATCGCCTTAAATTTGAACAAAAATAATCCATATAAACCCATATTTTATTTATAAAAAAAAACAAATTTTGTTATTATTTGACCAAATATAAAATATTGATAATAATGTTGAAATTTTCTGGGTAATTCCTTAAATGAACAGAGAAAATAGAAATTCCTCTTTTACAACACAGAGCTTTAAAATTAAAATTAAATTTTAGACAGATAGACAGAGATATGAAATACCAATTCTATCTCATTAAAAAAACTGCTGTTACAATTCTTCCTCAACCAGAGGGATTAAAAACGTGACTGCTGCTACAACACAGTGCACACAGAACACCTTACTGTCTCACAAAATATCACTCTCTCTTTTATAAAACAAACACTGTTGTGTATACACGTATTTTCAGACTGTTGTGCAAAAATACAGAACACTCTGTCTCTCTGAAAAATACGCTGTTGTGCATTTCCAAATTCACACTCTCTGTCTTTTTAACAATAATACACTGTTGTAAAAAAGGAAACATTACAATCTAAAAACATGACTCTGTTCTGTATATTAAGAAAAATATCTCAAGTTCCATTTAATGCCATTCATTGACATAACTGCTAAAATTCACCGCTTGAGAATTTCATTAATGGCTTCATAACTTCTGCGAGCACCAAGATTTTTTTTCCGCACTACTGTGCATACATATCTGTTCTGTGTAATTATAAATTACAATACTCTTTTGTTTTCTTCTGCACTGTTGTGTATTTGAAACAAAAAACTTAAAACTGTGTATTGCAATGTTATATTCACCTTACGAGCCTTTTAATATATATGTATTATATATATTAAAAATAAAACAAATAATATTTAAAACATTAAACCAACCATTGATTTAAAACATGTGCGATGGGAAAATTATATTAAACCCCGCAACCATTTTATGTGCGCATTTGTGTGGACCCCTCCCGCTGATGACATCAGCTGTTCCGATGGGGTTCACTCATCTCCATGCCTGGCCTGTTGGACCCCAGCGGAATTGAGTACCGCTTGGCCTCTTCGCTACCGTCTTCTGGGCAGTTGGAAATTAATTCCAACACTCCCCCTTCATTTCAACTATTGGGTTTTCCTGCATGCACAGGCATTTCCTGAAATATTCAAATATTTTCTGCGCAAGTGGCTTTGTGAGGATATCTGCAAATTGATCATCTGTTCTGCAATGATGCAAAAGTATCTCACCATTGTTAACCAATTCACGTATGAAGTGAAACTTGGTGTCAATGTGTTTAGTCCTTTTATGAAAAACATAATTTTTAGACAATGCAATAGCTAAGCTATTGTCACAAAAGATCACTGTCCCTTTTACCTGTTCTTGACATAAGCTTCTCAACTTTTTTCTCATCCAAACTACTTGACACGCTGCTACTGTAGCTGCCACATATTCTGCTTCTGCTGTAGACAACGCTACAATGGGATGTTTCTTAGAAGCCCATGAAATAGCTCCCGAACCCATGTGAAAAAGATAACCGGAAGTGCTCTTCCGATCATCTACACTTCCAACCCAATCACTGTCAGTGTATCCAACTAAATCTGAACATTCTGAAGTAGTATAAAAAATACCAAACCTTTTAGTACCTTTAACATACCTCAAAATTCTTTTTGCTGCCTGCCAATGTGCATCCTTTGGCTTTTCCATGAATCTGGAAATCAAACTAACAGCATGCATTATGTCCAGCCTAGTTGCAGTCAAATACATAAGGCTGCCAACTATTCTTGTAACACCCCCAATTTTTTTATGGTGTGAATGTATTTGAATATTTAATTTGAAGAAATAAATAAAGTGATTGTGCATTTTGACCAAGATGAGAATTTGAGATCACTTGCCAAAATCCATGAGGATGGATAAGGCAAAAAATCCCCACAATCTTTCAAAAATCCTTGAAAGAAACTAATTTAGATTTTGAGGAGGAATCTAAATTTCCCTAATGAAGAGGAAAGTAGTTGGGAAGAGGTGAGAAAAGCTGGTTAAGCTAAGGAAAAGCATAAAACAGCTTTAAAGAGTCCCAAAATGGGAAGCCTAGGCTAAACAGGAAAGAAAGCATCCTGCTATTCTGGACGCAGAATTAGAAACATGCTTTGGGGAAATATGAGCTTAAATAAGCTGCTCCTAAGAAGATTAGAGGTTGATGTGTGATGGAGGTGATCTCAGCTCGAGGGTGAGTTCTGGGAGACAAAGAGGACTCTAAGGTTGGGAGGTTGGTCATTTGCAATAGTGGTATGTTTTCTGAAATTCTCGTTAATTTGAATTATTATGGTATGAATTGACTACATATAAAAGAAATTGGAATGGTATGATTTATTTAGTACTACATTTAACAAAATCCATTCCAAGGCATTCACCTTCCAGATTTTGTTTAGTTGTAGACTAGAAATCTATAGAGTAGAAACCCACCGAAATTTTAAACCAAGGTCAGTTTAAACCTGAGGGTACTTAGTCTCCATAGATAATTAAGTACTAACATCTCTCATATCAAGGTGGAATTATATATATATGCATGGGGATGCTAGAGAAATAGTGTAGCAGGATTGAAGTTCGCATGGTACATTGAAAGAAAAGTAAAACATCTTTGAATATTTATTTTGAGTTCTTTCTAGTTACAACTGTAATTCCACTTTATCAAAGTGTTAGAGCAATTATAGAAATTAGAGTGCACATTCCATTCATTAACTTACCTCTAAACCTTGAAATGAAAATAGTAGTAATGAAATTGAATTAAACTTAAGGTATACTACTAAATTTATTACATAACAAATGTATATGCATTTAACACAACAAAGAAAGAAAAACAATACTATAAATGCCGGGAGCTAACCCAAAAAGCTCGTTTTAATATTTCTGCGATACATATCTATATATGAGTAAAACAAGAAAATAATGTAGGTACGGAGAGCTAAAGTAATAGCTCCTTTTAATATCGTTTCAAAAAAAAAATTAGATGAAAAGACTCCTACACGAATCATATAAGGGCCTATTGAGTTATGATCAAATAGTATTTATTATGGAGACTCATAAAATAGGACAAACAAACGTAAGTTCCCCGTCAAATAAACTTCAATGAGACTGCGGCACTTTCGAGTCTTTTTATACATCATATGAACCGAAACTGAACTATAAGCTAATGCGACCAAAGCAATGGCCGACGACATAACTCCCCGCTGCGTGTGTGTGAGCTTCATGAAATCGATTTAAATAAATTTTAGAGGTCAAAGGTATAATGTTAAAACTCCCCAGGGCAGCGTAACATGATCTACGCTCGGGAGGTATTCTTTCACCATTAAAACAACAGGAATAAAAGCGTTGAACTTTTGTCAAGGGAGGTGGACGACCGATACAATATTTCGGCACCCTTTCCTCGCATGACTCATTAGTTAATACCATCAGTAAGTTGAAAAGAAAACTATTGAAGTAGTTAGATCCTGACGAATGATAACGCCGTTGATACTCGACAGCTGATACCGTCTAACATAAATATATACAGTCGTAGGCATAGGGTAAGTTGACAGATAGCTGTCGATTTCGAATGAGAGCAGAATGGTGAAAACTCATACCAACCAAACTGATGCATAAAACGCTACAACCGAAAGAAAGAAAATTAGGGGTTTACCTCTGGGTAGGGGTTCCTTCCCACCCTTGCGTCGTGTTGACGGTAACCACAGTAAAACGAGAACATCAGCCTGTGTGCGAGGAAATTTGAGCGCCGGTTTGTTAGCGACTGTTGAATCTGGGTGTGGAGAAACCTAAGATTCCACACTCGGACGTAGAAAAAGTAGATTTAAAAGAGTCTCGGTGTATAACCATCTGAAATGCCTGCAAAGGTTCCGGCACATACCATACGTATTGCATGCAGAAATGATAAATTAATGAACAACATTCTCACAAGCTAAAAGACTAGGGTTATATCCGAGCAGATGTGAAAAACTAGGATAAAAATAAAACAAAGATTTGAAACGCGCTAAAGGACATGCTAGAGCTCTGCCTCCAGTAAACAGACTGCTACGCCGACCACCTGCCCTCTCTGTGAAAACATACCTTAAATGATTAGATGGTGTATTATAAGAAAAACAATGGAGTAAGGATCTTTAATTATAAGGGAATATAAAAACGAGGGGGATCAGAAAACCGTGAAACCTGATGCTGAAAACCTTCAGCGATACCAAACGCTCGCAAGGTAAGTTAACCTCCCTGCACAGTATTCATAGCGTAACGTAGATGAAGAAGCCGAGGAGAGACAACATAATACCAGGAAAAAAAATATAAAGGGGAAATCGAAATCAGATCTGGGTACACTAGCAACAACAAGCCAGGGAGTGAGGAAGGGCCACGATCCCGTATCCCCAAATGAAGGTAGGAAGCATTTGGTAAATAGATCTACCAAATAGTCTCAAATTAAAAGAACACTCGAAAGCCTAATTCCCACTATCCCAGAACTTCAGAAAATCCCGATGCAGATTGATAAACCCCTGCCACGTCGATAGGAGGGTACCAAGTGATATCAAGGGGCGCAGAGGAAGCATAGCGTCGTATGCTCGTAGGTACTGAGAAAAACCTAGATCTAGCAACTGCCGGAGGCAAAGCTCAGTGCACACAGTACTTGCGCAGCCGAACTGACAAATTTCAATGCACCCATCGAGTTCTTGCTGGACAAGAGCTGATGTACGCCGCCGCTGGCTACCTTCCTCTCACGGACGAGACGTTGCTCCTGCAAGAAGAAAAAAAAACAGCGAAATATTATAACCCAACTCACTCGTCAAACTAGCTGGATCAAACACTGTGTCATGCGGCTCATAACCAGTACGAGTCTTGAATACTATGCGTATAACCACAAGACGCATGGGCACCGGTTTCCAATCAGACACAATTATAGTGCCAAACCGTCACTAAGTGAACTGCATTCGGAGTTCATAGGGTTTACGCCAACGCACAGTTTGGCGGCATGGTGATCGGTGGGGTTACGCATGGCAGTGTAAACTGCTCAGGAATTGCCACGCTGCGACCCATCCGGGAAAAAAAAATTGTAACGCGAATACTGCATAACAGATGATGATTAGGGTTAGACACGTTTTCCGACAATTCCAAATTTACGCCAAACCATATATATATATATATATATATATATATATATAGATATATATATAAAACACTCGAACACTGAAATCATAAGAGGGTAAACCTGTACGTATATGTATATAACTCTGTTTAGGTATATACGACGTTAATTGACTGTGAACTATGTATTACACGCAATTTGGATGATTAAATAGATTCGCCTTGCCAACGTGGACGGATATAATCGTTTCCGAAGGATAATCAGATACGTGGTGAATAGATATTGCATGCAGCGTTTATATATGCGAGCGCATTCAATTTTACATATAGACATATGGATATATATATATATGTGTTATGAAAAAGGGTATGCGCATTCAAGATAAGGTTATCCAAAGAAATATATGTATGTGTATATAAAAGATGACATATATATTATTTATTTATATAAAGGTGGGTTATATATTTATATATATGTATTAGGTATTGACCTATAAGGGATATATGTGATATAGGTGGTATAAGAAAGTACATAGGGGCCATAACAATGGGTGTACTGTAAACATTTAAAATATTAAATGTTATTAAAAAGGGATAGTGGAATAGAGATATTAAATCTAAAGGAAATATTGAAGGGGTAGCGAAAAATATAACAATAGATGGAAATAAAGACCCAATTTCTGAACTTTTCATTCTGCCAACATGTAAATAACCATGAGAAAAAGAAAAAAAAATTTCCTCAAACTAGAGACATTACAAATGGTATCAGAGCCCAAGTTGCAAAAACTGGGTTGTCATTATTGTGCTCACTGAATTCTGAATGTTAGTGGACATTGTAGAGATTTTTTTCATTTTTTTTTTCTTTTACTAATAAAAGTTATGAGTGTGTACAGTGGTGCTAAAATGGCAGAAGAGGGAGGAATTTATGTGGATCTACGTGACGAATTTGCTACTCCAGATCCCAATGCCCCGGTAATGGCCATGTTGCACAGAATGCAACGAGAATTGGCTGAAATAAGAAGCCAGAATGACTTGTTGTCATCAGCCAGTAAGGAGAAGGAGAA
The DNA here is from genome assembly GCA_034641835.2 of Pinus albicaulis. Lineage (NCBI taxonomy): Eukaryota > Viridiplantae > Streptophyta > Pinopsida > Pinales > Pinaceae > Pinus > Pinus albicaulis. The sequence goes on from CM076583.1 coordinate 994,835,772, forward strand.
GCTCATCAGAGAGCTAACTTCCTGGAACAGCCAGGAAGGCGAAGGTTCTGGAAAAAGAAAGATGGATGAGTCTGAGGATGAGGATGCAGCTAGACATCAACATACGCAGAAAAGAGAATTGCAGGGAGAATTTAGAAAGATCAAACCTCCCTCCTATGATGGGGAGAAGGAAGAAGATGTTGAAGCTTGGTTCCTGAACATGATTAAGTATTTCCAAGTTTATGAATATGAAAGTAATCTGAAGGCCAGATTAGCTGTGTATCAACTACAAGGAAAAGCTACATTGTGGTGGGAAGAGACAAAGATGGTGCATGCCATTGATGAAAAGACAGTTACCTGGGAAGATTTCCAGGTTAAGTTCAAGAATCGCTACTTGAATGAGCGTTACTATGACGACAAAGCTGAAGAATTCCATGAACTTAGGCTGGGACAACTCACTATTGATGAGTTTGTCTCTAAGTTCACCAATTTACTGAGATATGTCCCTTACATTAGGGAATAAAAGGCAAAGGTACAAAGGTTTTTGAATTGCTTGCCTACTGTGTACAAGGAAAAAATTGAGTTTGACAACCCAAAGACAATGGATGAAGCTGTTAGAAAAGCAAGATTATGCTATCAGCAGTTTAAAGGTAAAGCTGAACAAGCGAAGAGCTGGCTGAACAAGGGTGAGTTCAAAGGGAAAAGACCAAAACCAGCATATCTAAGAAATTTTGGTAGAGATCATCAGCGGAAAAAATTCAATAAACCAAAAGAAAGTCAAACTGCTCAGTCCCAAGTGGCTTCAAAAACAGTAGAAGGGAACAATAAAAAGGAAGGGACAGTCAGAATGAAGGAACCTTTGAAATGCTGGGGCTGTGGAGAACCCCATATGATGAGGGACTGCCCCCATCGAAATATACACATGATCAGCAGAGAGCGAGAGGCAACAACGGTAAATGACATAGCCAGAAATATACCAACTATCAGTGCAGCCTTGGAAAATCGGCAAGCAGAACATCAAGCAACCATGGTGGAAATGGAGGGTAAGATTTCTAACCTACCTATTACTGTTTTGATTGATCCAGGTGCTTCTTTGAGTTACATTAGTCTTGGAACTGTAGAAAAATGTAAAATTAAACCTAAAAAATTTCAGCAGTCATGGTTGGTACAGCTGGCCACTGGAACTAAGAGAAAAGTCACACATAAATTGCCCAAAACAGCAATACAATTAAATGGCTTTACAACAGAAGTAAATTTGAACATATTGCCATTAGGATGCTATGATCTGCTGATAGGAATGGATTGGCTGGAAAAGAAGAAAGCTATGATGAACTACTGGGATAAAACCCTGCATTGTGTGGATGAAGAAGGGAAACCTTTTACACTAAAAGGGAAACCAAAATCCATTTCAGTAAGACAAATATCAGCCTTACAATTGAAAAGAACAGCTCGAAAAGGATACCAAGTATATGCAGTACATGTGGAAGAAGTAGAACAGAGGACGGAAGAAAATCTGTTGAATGAGTTATCGGTGGTAAGGGAATTTAAAGAAGTTTTCCCAGATGAGATTCCTCATCTCCCTCCCAAAAGAGAAATTGACTTTTCCATAGATCTGGTACCGGGAGCTACACCTATTTCCCGAGCCCCCTATCGGATGAGTCCACCAGAACTTATGGAGCTGAAGATGCAGCTGCAAGAATTATTGGATAAAGGTTACATTAGACCAAGTGTGTCTCTGTGGGGAGCACCTGTTTTATTTGTTAAAAAGAAGGATGGTACTTTTAGGGTGTGCATTCATTATCGTCAATTGAACAAGTTGACCATTAAGAATAGATATCCACTTCCTAGAATTGATGATCTTTTTGATCAAGTGAGAGGGGCCTCAGTCTTCTCAAAGATTGACTTAAGAACTGGTTATCACCAGCTCAGAATCAAGGAAGAAGACATCAGCAAAACAGCCTTTCGAACCAGGTATGGACACTACGAGTTTGTAGTCCTACCTTTTGGTCTGACAAATGCCCCTGCCACCTTTATGTGCCTGATGAATAGTGTGTTAAACAAGTATTTGGATAAATTTGTTCTGGTGTTCATAGATGATATTTTGGTCTACTCCGAAAACAAAGAGGAACATCATGAACATTTGCGGATAGTGTTACAAACTCTGAAAGAAAATCAGCTATATGCTAAGTTCAGTAAATGTGCATTTTACAAGGATAAAATTCAATATTTAGGTCATATTATTTCTGAAAAAGGCCTTGCAGTTGACCCTGAAAAGATAAAAGCAATTAAAGAATGGCCAGTCCCAACTGAGGTTTCAGCAATAAGGTCATTCATGGGGATAGCAGGCTACTATTGTAGATTTGTGGAGAGATTTTCTGCCATAGCACATCCTATTACTTCATTGCAAAGAAAGGGTGTCAAGTTTGTGTGGACTGAAAAATGTCAAAACAGTTTCGAACAGTTAAAACAAAAACTTATTTCAGCCCCTATATTAAAAATTGCTGATCCTGATAAAGAGTTTGTTGTATGTACGAATGCTTGCAGAGAAGGGCTGGGAGGAGTTCTGTTGCAGGAAAATTCAGTTATTGCATATGAATCTAGGAAACTGAAAATGCATGAACAGAATTATAGTGCCTATGATTTGGAATTTGCAGCTGTTATCCATGCTTTAAAAATGTGGAGGCACTATCTTCTGGGGAAGAAGTTCACATTGATGACTGATCATATTAGCCTTAAATATTTCTTTTCCCAAACTGATCTGAATGCAAGGCAAGCCATATGGCTGTCCTTTTTAAGTGAATTTGATATGGACATAAAACATATCAAGGGAAAAGAAAATAAAGTTGCTGATGCATTAAGCAGGAATGCTTGTCAAAATTTAAACAATATTGGGAGTAGTGGCCAGATTGAGATAGAAGAATTGGTGAGAAAAGCAGCAAGCCAAGACCCAAACTATGAAACTCTATTGGTGAAATTACAGAAAAGGGATAAAACTGATTTCACGCAAAATAAAAAAGGGCTACTATATTACAAGAACAGGTTGTATATTCCTAATGTAGAATCACTAAAAAGAGAAATTTTAGATGAATATCACAAACAGCCTTATGCAGGACATCCAGGATACCAGAATATGTTAACAGCCTTGAAAAAGAAGCTGTTCTGGCCACGAATGAAGAGAGATGTGGCAGAATATCTAAGTAGGTGTATGGAATGTCAACTGGTCAAGGTTGAGCATCGACATCCAGCAGGTCTTTTAAACCCTTTGCCAATTGCAGAATGGAAATGGGACACAGCTTCCATGGATTTTATAACAGGACTACCTAAAAACAAATACCAACATGATTCTGTAATGGTGGTAGTAGACACTTTAACCAAAGATGCCCACTTTATACCAGTGAAATCTACTTTCGGAACAACTCAAGTAGCAAATGTTTTCCTGAAGGAGATAGTAAGGCTTCATGGAGTTCCCAAAGTAATTTTTTCAGATCGAGATGCTAAGTTTACAGCAGCATTTTGGAAGGGATTGTTTGGAGGGATGGGTACTAAGCTAAATTTTAGTACTGCCTATCACCCTCAAACTGATGGGAAAACAAAAAGGACGAATCAAATTTTGGAGGATATGTTGAGAATGTATGTGATGGATAGGCCATAAAAGTGGGAGGAGTATCTGCATTTAGCTGAATTTTCCTATAATAACAGTTACCAATATTCTATTAAAATGAGTCTGTTTGAGGCACTATATGGAAGGAAGTTTCGTACTCCTTTGAGCTGGAGCCAACCAGAAGATAAATTAATGTTGGGACCTGATGCTTTACAAGAGATGGAGAGAATTGCTAAACAGATACAAAGAAATATCAAGACATCACAAGATCGCCAGAAAAGCTATGCTGATAAGAAAAGAGTGCACCAAGAATTCAAATAAGGGGATCATGTGTATTTGCGCATCAAACCCAAAAAGAGCACACTTTATGCTGGAAGTTGTGCAAAACTTGCTCCTAAATATTGTGGGCCTTTTGAAATTTTAGAAAGGGTGGGACCAGTGGCTTACAAGCTGGCCTTACCACCCCATGTTAAAGTGCATGATGTGTTTCATATTTCATTACTAAAAAGATATGTGCATGATGCTTCTCACATAGTTGATTGGAATTTTGTACAGGTGGAACAAGAAGGGGAGTTTCTGCCAGAACCGCTTCAAATATTGGAGCGGGAAGAAATTGAATTGAGAAACAGAACAGTGGCCAGAGTAAAGGTGCAGTGGAAGCACTTTACTGCTGAAGAAGCCACCTGGGAAAGGGAAGCGGAAATGATGGAGAAATATCCATTTTTGTTTAAATGAACTCTAGTAGTTGAATAACAACACCGAGGACGGTGTTTATTTTCAGAGGGGGAATATGTAACACCCCCAATTTCTGTGTTGAATTTGAAAAATTAGACATGTGAACTTTAAGTCCTAAGGGGAGTGGACCCCAAAGGATAAGTATGGTGTGAATGTATTTGAATATTTAATTTGAAGAAATAAATAAAGTGATTCTGCATTTTTACCAAGATGAGAATTAGAGATCACTTGCCAAATCCATGAGGATGGATAAGGCAACAAATCCCCACAATCTTTCAAAAATCCTTCAAAGAAATTAATTTAGATTTTGAGGAGGAATCTAAATTTCCCCAATGAAGAGGAAAGTAGTTGGGAAGAGGTGAGAAAAGCTGGAAAAGCTGAGGAAAAGCATAAAATAGATTTAAAGAGTCCCAAAATGGGAAGCCTAGGCTAAACAGGAAAGAAAGCATCCTGCTATTCTGGACGCAGAATTAGAAACATGCTTTGGGGAAATATGAGCTTAAATAAGCTGCTCCTAAGAAGATCAGAGGTTGATTTGTGATGGAGGTGATCTCAGCTCGTGGGTGAGTTCTGGGAGACAAAGAGGACTCTAAGGTTGGGAGGTTGGTCATTTGCAATAGTGGTATGTTTTCTGAAATTCTCGTTAATTTGAATTATTATGGTATGAATTGACTACATATAAAAGAAATTGGAATGGTATGATTTATTTAGTACTATATTTAACAAAATCCATTCCAAGGCATTCATCTTCCAGATTTTGTTTAGTTGTAGACTAGAAATCTATAGAGTAGAAACCCACCGAAATTTTAAACCAAGGTCGGTTTAAACCTGAGGGTACTTAGTCTCCATAGATAATTAAGTACTAACATGTCTCATATCAAGGTGGAATTATATATATATTCATGGGGATGCTAGAGAAATAGTGTAATAGGATTGAAATTCGCATGGTACATTGAAAGAAAAGTAAAACATCTTTGAATATTTATTTTGAGTTCTTTCTAGTTACAACTGTAATTCCACTTTATCAAAGTGTTGGAGCAATTATAGAAATTAGAGTGCACATTCCATTCATTAACTTACCTCTAAACCTTGAAATGAAAATAGTAGTAATGAAATTGAATTAAACTTAAGGTATACTACTAAATTTATTACATAACAAATGTATATGCATTTAACACAACAAAGAAAGAAAAACAATACTATAAATGCCGGGAGCTAACCCAAAAAGCTCGTTTTAATATTTCTGCGATACATATCTATATATGAGTAAAACAAGAAAATAATGTAGGTACCGAGAGCTAAAGTAATAGCTCCTTTTAATATCGTTTCAAAAAAATATATAGATGAAAAGACTCCTACATGAATCATATAAGGGCCTATTGAGTTATGATCAAATAGTATTTATTATGGAGACTCATAAAATAGGACAAACAAACGTAAGTTCCCCGTCAAAAAAACTTCAATGAGACTGCGGCACTTTCGAGTCTTTTTATACATCATATGAACCGAAACTGAACTATAAGCTAATGCGACCAAAGCAATGGCCGACGACATAACTCCCTGCTGCGTGTGTGTGGGCTTCATGAAATCGATTTAAATAAATTTTAGAGGTCAAAGGTATAATGTTAAAACTCCCCAGTGCAGCGTAACATGATCTACGCTCGAGAGGTATTCTTTCACCATTAAAGCAACAGGAATAAAAGCGTTGAACTTTTGTCAAGGGAGGTGGACGACCGATACAATATTTCGGCACCCTTTCCTCGCATGAATCATTAGTTAATACCATCAGTAAGTTGAAAAGAAAACTATTGAAGTAGTTAGAACCTGATGAATGATAATGCCGTTGATACTCGACAGCTGAGACCGTCTAACATAAATATATACAGTCGTAGGCATAGGGTAAGTTGACATATAGCTGTCAATTTCGAATGAGAGCAGAATGGTGAAAACTCATACCAACCAAACTGATGCATAAAACACTACAACCGAAAGAAAGAAAATTAGGGGTTTACCTCTGGGTAGGGGTTCCTTCCCACCCTTGCGTCGTGTTGACGGTAACCACAGTAAAACGAGAACATCAGCCGGTGTGCGAGGAAATTTGAGCACCGGTTTGGTAGCGACTGTTGAATCTGGGTGTGGAGAAACCTAAGATTCCACACTCGGACGTAGAAAAAGTAGATTTAAAAGAGTCTTAGTGTATAACCATCTGAAATTCCTGCAAAGGTTCCGGCACATACCATACGTATTGCATGCAGAAATGATAAATTAATGAACAACATTCTCACAAGCTAAAAGACTAGGGTTATATCCGAGCAGATGTGCAAAACTAGGATAAAAATAAAACAAAGATTTGAAACGCGCTAAAGGACATGCTAGAGCTCTGCCTCCAGTAAACAGACTGCTACGCCGACCACCTGCCCTCTCTGTGAAAACATACCTTAAATGATTAGATACTGTATTATAAGAAAAACAACGGAGTGAGGATCATCAATTATAAGGGAATATAAAAACGAGGGGGATCAGAAAACCGTGAAACCTGACGTTGAAAACCTTCAACGATACCAAACGATCGCAAGGTAACTTAAACTCCCTGCACAGGATTCATAGTGTAATGTAGATGAAGAAGCCGAGGAGAGAGAGCATAATACCAGGAAAAAAAATATAAAGGGGAAATCGAAATCAGATCTGGGTACACTAGCAACAACAAGCCAGGGAGTGAGGAAGGGCCACGATCCCGTATCCCCAAATGAAGGTAGGAAGCATTTGGTAAATAGATCGACCAAAAAGTCTCAAATTAAAAGAACACTCGAAACCCTAATTCCCACTATCCCAGAACTTCAGAAAATCCCGATGCAGATTGATAAACCCCTGCCACGTCGATAGGAGGGTACCAAGTGATATCAAGGGGCGCAGAGGAATCATACCGTCGTATGCTCGTAGGTACTGAGAAAAACCTAGATCTAGCAACTGTCGGAGGCAAAGCTCAGTGCACACAGTACTTGCGCAACCGAACTGACAAATTTCAATCCACCCGTCAAGTTCTTGCTGGACAAGAGCTAATGTACACCGCCGCTGGCTACCTTGCTCTCATGGACGAGACATTGCTCCTGCAAGAAGAAAAAAAAACAGCGAAATATTATAACCCAACTCACACGTCAAACTAGATGGATCGAACACTGTGTCATGCGGCTCATAACCAGTACGAGTCTTGAATACTATGCGTATAACCACAAGACGCGTGGGCGCCGGTTTCCAGTCAAACACAATTATAGTGCCAAACCGTCGCTAAGTGAACTGCATTCGGAGTTCATATGGTTTACGCCAACGTGCAGTTTAGCGGCATGGTGATCGGTGGGGTTACGCATGGCACTGTAAACTGCTCAGGAATTGCCACGCCGCGACCCATCCGGGAAAAAAGAAATTGTAACGCGAATACTGCATAATAGATGATGATTAGGGTTAGACACGTTTTCCGACAATTCCAAATTTACGCCAAACCATATATATATATATATATATATATATATATATATATATATATAAACACTCGAATGCTGAAATCATAAGAGGGTAAACCTGCACGTATATGTATATAACTCTGTTTAGGTATATATGGCCTTAATTGACTGTGAACTATGTATTACATGCAATTTGGATGATTAAATAGATTCGCCTTGCCAACGTGGACGGATATAATCGTTTCCGAAGGATAATCAGATACGTGGTGAATAGATATTGCATGCAGCGTTTATATATGCGTGCGCCTTCAATTTTACATATAGACATATGGATATATATATATGTGTTATGAAAAAGGGTATGCGCATTCAAGATAAGGTTATCCAAAGAAATATATGTATGTGTATATAAAAGATGACATATATATTATTTATTTATATAAAGGTGGGTTATATATTTATATATATGTATTAGGTATTGACCTATAAGGGATATATGTGATATAGGTGGTATAAGAAAGTACATAGGGGCCATAACAATGGGTGTACTGTAAACATTGAAAATATTAAATGTTATTAAAAAGGGATAGTGGAATAGAGATATTAAATCTAAAGTAAATATTGACGGGGTAGCGAAAAATATAACAATAGATGGAAATAAAGACCCAATTTCTGAACTTGGCATTCTGCCAACATGTAAATAACCATGAGAATAAAAAAAAAAAAATTCCTCAAACTGTTGAATTTGAAAAATTAGACATTTGAACTTTAAATCCTAAGGGGAGTGGACCCCAAAGGATAAGTATGGTGTGAATGTATTTGAATAATTAGTTTGAGGAAATAAATAAAATGATTGTGCATTTTGACCAAGATGAGAACTAGAGATCACTTGCCAAATCCATGAGGATGGATAAGGCAACAAATCCCCACAATCTTTCAAAAATCCTTGAAAGAAATTAATTTAGATTCTGAGGAGGAATCTAAATTTCGCCAATGAAGAGGAAAGTAGTTGGGAAGAGGTAAGAAAAGCTGAAAAAGCTGAGGAAAAGCATAAAACAACTTTAAAGAGTCCCAAATGGGAAGCCTAGGCTGAACAGGAAAGAAAGCATCCTGCTATTCTGGACGCAGAATTAGAAACATGCTTTGGGGAAATATGAGCTTAAATAAGCTGCTCCTAAGCAGATCAGAGGTTGATCTGTGATGGAGGTGATCTCATCTCGGGGGTGAGTTCTGGGAGACAAAGAGGACTCTAAGGTTGGGAGGTTGGTCATTTGCAATAGTGGTATGTTTTCTTAAATTCTCGTTCATTTGAATTATTATGGTATGAATTGACTACATATAAAAGAAATTGGAATGGTATGATTTATTTAGTACTACCTTTAACAAAATCCATTCCAAGGCATTCACCTTCCAGATTTTGTTTAGTTGTAGACTAGAAATCTATAGAGTAGAAACCCACAGAAATTCTAAACCAAGGTCGGTTTAAACCTGAGGGTACTTAGTCTCCATAGATAATTAAATACTAACATGTCTCATATCAAGGTGGAATTATATATATATGCATGGGGATGCTAGAGAAATAGTGTAGCGAGTTAAGTCGCATGGTACATTAAAAGAAAAGTAAAAACATCTTTAGAAATATTTATTTTGTTCTTCATTCTATTGCATTCCACTATCCAAAGTGTTAGAGCAATTATAGCAATTTAAATTTTGTTATTAAATGCTTCCTCTAAACCTTGAAATGAAAATAGTAGCAATGGAATTGAATTAAACTTAAGGTATACTACTAAATTTATTACATAACAAATGTATATGCATTTAACACAACAAAGGAAAAAAAACAATACTATAAATGCCGAGAGCTAACCGAAAAAGGTCGTTTTAATATTGCTGCAATACATATATATATGAGTAAAACAAGAAAATAATGTAGGTACCGAGAGCTAAAGTAATAGCTCCTTTTAATATCGTTTCAGAAAAAGGATTAGATGAAAAGACTACTACACGAATCATATAAGGGCCTATTGAGTTATGGTCAAATAGTATTTATTATGGAGACTCATAAAATAGGACAAACAAACGTAAGTTCCCCGTCAAATAAACATCAATGAGACTGCGGCATTTTCGAGTCTTTTTATACATTAGATGAACCGAAACTAAACTATAAGCTAACACGACCAAAGCAATGGCCGACGACATAACTCCCTGCTGTGTGTGTGTGAGCTTCATGCAATCGATTTAAATAAATTTTAGAGGTCAAAGGTATAATGTTAAAACTCCCAAGGGCAACGTAACATGACCTACGCTCGGGAGGTATTCTTTCACCATTAAAACAACAGGAATAAAAGTGTTGAACTTTCTTCAAGGGAGGTGGATGACCGATACAATATTTCGGCACCCTTTCCTCGCATGACTCATTAGTTAATACCATCAGTAAGTTGAAAGGAAAACTATTGAAGTAGTTAGAACCTGACGAATGATAACGCCTTTGATACTCGACAGCTGAGACTGTCTAACATAAATATACAGTCGTAGGCATAGGGTAAGTTTGACAGATAGCTGTCGATTTCGAATGAGAGCAGAATGGTGAAAACTCATACCAACCAAACTGATGCATAAAACGCTACAACCGGAATAAAGAAAATTAGGGGTTTACCTATGGGTAGGGGTTCCTTCCCACCCTTGCATCATGTTGATGGTAACCACAGTAAAACGAGAACATCAGATGGTGTGCGAGGAAATTTGAGCGCCGGTTGGGTAGCGACTGTTGAATCTAGGTGTGGAGAATCCTAAGATCCCACACTCAGACGTAGAAAAAGTAGATTTAAAAGAGTCTCGGTGTATAGCCATCTGAAATTCCTGCAAAGGTTCCGGCACATACCATACGTATTGAATGCAGAAATGATAAATTAATGAACTAGCATTCTCACAAGCTAAACGACTAGGGTTACATCCGAGCAGATGTGCAAAACTATGATAAAAATAAAAAAAAGATTAAAACGCGCTAAAGGACAGGCTAGAGCTCTGCGTCCAGTGAACATACTGAGACGCCGACCACCTGCCCTCTCTGCGCAAACATACTTTAGATGATTAGATACTGTATTATAAGAAAAACAACGATGTAAGGATCTTCAAATGTAAGGAAATATAAAAACGAGGGGAATCAGAAAAATGTGAAACCTGACGCTGGAAACCTTCAGCGATACCAAACGCCCTCAAGGTAACTTAACCTCCCTGCACAGGATTCACAGCGTAACGTAGATGAAGAAGCCGAGGAGAGTCAAGCATAATACCAGAAAAAAAAATAAAGGGGAAATCAAAATCAGATCTGGGTACACTAGCAACAACAGGCCAGGGAGTGATGAAGGGCCACGATCCTGTATCCCCAAATGAAGGTAGGAAGGATCTAGTAAATAGATCGACCAAAGAGTCTCAAATTAAAAGAACACTCGAAACCCTAATTCCCACTATCCCAGAACTTCAAAAATCCCGATGTAGATTGATAAACCCCTGCCACGTCGATAGGAGGGTACCAAGTGATATCAAGGGGCGCAGAGGAAGAATAGCATCGTATGCACGTAGGTACTGAGAAAAACCTAGAACTAACAATTGTCGGAGGCAAAGCTCAGTGCACACAGTACTTGCACCAGCCGAACTGACAAATTTCAATCCACCCGTCGAGTTCTTGCTGGACAAGAGCCGATGTACGCCGCCGCTGGCTACCTTCCTCTCACGGGCGAGACGTTGCTCCTGCAAGCAGAAAAAACCAGCGAAATATTATAACCCAACTCACACGTCAAACTAGCTGGATCGAACACTGTGTTATGTGGCTCATACAATCCATAACCAGTACGAGTATTGAATACTATGCGTATAAACACAAGACGCGTGGGCGCCGGTTTCCAATCAAAAACAATTATAGTGCCAAACCGTCACTAAGTGAACTGTATTCGGAGTTCATAGGGTTTACGCCAACGCGCAGATTGTCGGCATTGTGATCGGTGGGGGTACGCGTGGCAGTATAAACTGTTCAGGAATTGCCACGCTGCGACCAATCCGGAATAAAAAATGTAACGCGAATACTGCATAACAGATGATGATTAGGGTTAGACATGTTTTCCGATAATTCCAAATTTACGCCAAACCATATATATATATATTAGAAAACTCGAACGTTGAAATCATAAGAGGGTAAACCTGCACGCATATGTATATAACTCTGTTTATATATATACGGCGTTAATTGACTGTGCACTATGTATTACATGCAATTTGGATGATTTAATAGATTCGCCTTGCTTGCGTGGACGGATATAATCGTTTTCGAAGGATAAACAGATACATGGTGAATAGATATTGCATGCATTGTTTATATATGCGAGTGCCTTCAAATTTACATATAGACATATGGGTGTATATATATATGTGTGTTATGAAAAAGGGTATGTGCATTCAAGATAATGTTATCCAAAGAAATATATTTATGTGTTATATAAAAGTTGACATATATATTATTTATTTATATAAAGGTGGTTTATATATTTATATATATGTATTATGTATTGACCTATAAGGGATATATGTGATATAGGTGGTATAAGAAATGAAAGTACATAGGGGCCATAACAATGGGTGTACTGTAAACATTGAAAATATTAAATGTTATTAAAAAGGGATAGTGGAAAAGAGATATTAAATTTAAAGGAGATATTGAAGGGGTAGCGAAAAATATAACAATAGATGGAAATAAATACCCAATTTCTGAACTTGGCATTCTGCCAACATGTAAATAACAATGAG